>WEIT01013369.1:40645-74654 GCA_013389985.1 Dryoscopus gambensis
TAAGGATTATGGGTGTGAGACCTCAAGAGAATTTCTGGCTGTGAGTTGGGGGGCAGTCAGAGGAAAAAATTAGAGGAAAAGGAGGCATATAATCCAACATATACTGAAAGAAATCAGAGTTTTTCCATTAATACCAATATATTCATCCTTTAGTGCCAGAAAGCAAAACAAACAAATAAAGAAGAAAGTCTGGTGTCAGTTGTAAGCATCTTCACAGTGCATAAGTTGTAGAGACTGGGGGAGTAATTTGGCTCTGTACTGTCCAGGTTTGAGAGTCTCATTTTGATAAGACTGCTGTGAAATCTACTTTATTATCATCCCTTTACAGAGGGTGAAGCAGGAACAGCAGATTGGTTGGTGGGCAAGCACTGTGTCTATTACAGCTTTTCTTTATGGGCTTGGCTATAGTTCGCACCAAGAGGAACTCACCTCTGACCTGTTTTTACCCCTCAAAATACCCCAAAACATTACCTTTTGGATTTTACAGCAATAACTGCTGTGAAGGGAATACATAATCCTAAAATGGCTCCTCACTTCTGAGTTGACGTGCTGTGCCTTGTCCTTGGCCTGTCATTTCCACTGTTCATGAGTGTTGCTTCTTACATAAAAGGCAGTTTTCTGCTCCGTACATGGAATAACTTCTCTGCTGAGCTTCAGAGCCATGGCCTTCACTGCTGTCACCAGTCAGGTGAAGTCTAACTAAATGTACAGTGGTGTTTGAATGATCAGTATTACTCTTGGAACTTCATCTAGGCCTGCATGAAGAGACGGGTTGATACCTATAATGTAATATCTTCAATTCATTTACTTGGCAATACATCTGTTTTAAAAAGCATTTTTCTTTAGAACAGTGGTGGTGCAAATACTCTGGATCAATCTGGCTTTGGCTTAAGCATCTCAGGAATCAGCAAAACTGGAGGAGACAGCTCTCACCCAAGAAAGGTTGGTGGAAACCTCATGTGTGGTTTATCAGAGAAATATGAAAGTAGAAAAAAAAACCACAAAGATTTTCAAAAATATCAAATGGTAGGGTTTTCTGTCTATTTTTACATAAAATGGTTCTGTATAGTCAGGTGAAGGGTCAGTTTTATAATTTGGGTAATAATTCTTTGCATAGGAGGCACTTTTTGCATTAGGTAATTAAACTCAAACATACTCAGGGAGGAATATTTACTTTTTTAAAATCCAGTGGTAAATAAGAATGGTTGAAGATAAATTTTGAATTTCTGAATGAGGTGATGAAAGGCTCTGCAGTTAAACTGTGTTGTGTTTTCTGAGTTGTGTTTTCTGTCCCCATTGCTACCATGGTTTTTGTGTCAATTTTTGCTATAATTAGGACTGAATATGCGATAAGGAAACCCACTGCTGTAATTGCAAACAAAATTTGGTCCAGTGTATATTTAAGAGTAATACTACCATCGTGGTAAAGTCTACTGCAACATTTTTTTCTCCTTTAGGGCCAAATAATTGACTTCCACAAGATGATTCAGGATGCTGTCAGAGTGTCACCAGATGGAATTCCCTTGAACAGCCTTAATTACAATCCAGATCCATCAGTAAGTGTTTCTGTTCGTATTTCCACCCAATCAATATGAACTTGAGTTTTGCGTAACCAGGAACAAAACAAAATGCTGCAACAATGTTGTTTTCATTCCCAAGTGTTAAAAAAGGGCTTAGATTTCTGAGAGGTGTACTTCCTCCTTGAAGGGACAATCATACTTGATAGTGGTCTACTTTGATGGCAGTTGTTTACTCTGGTCATGAAAGCAGGCAACAAATAAAAAGGAGACCTTATGATGAAAAAAAATAAAAATAATTGCAGACACCTGCAGAACTTTGGGGGCTGAAATCCTCGTTCCTTTCAGCTCAGTATGTCTCCAGCGTTCGCCTCAGCTGAGACAACAACAGAATTTAGATGGTTGAGATAAATTTTCTGTAAACACTCCAGACACAAGCCAGAACTTCTCAGACAGTGCATCCAGCTTACATGGTGCTTGTCTGCCTGGCAAGTGCTACACTGGAAGAAACTATCCAAAAAGAGAATGTGACAAATCAGTCATCTACAGTTACATTTTTCACTGCTCTTCATCTATGTAGGGCATATTTAGGACTGTAAGTGCAATAAGAAAGCTGCTCATTTTAATGTTGATTCAGGTTACATTCTGTCAGGGGAAAGGATGACTTACTGCAAATACGATTTACTTCAAAAATTTTATTATTACTCATATTTCTTCAGCTTTAAAAGTTGATATTACTATGATGTATCAGTTTTTAAAAAAATACTTAATAGTTTGTCTAAAAATGCTTCCAATCTGACAAGAACTTACGTTTTTCTCTTTCAGGAACGATTACTGAAACCTCTTAGTGCTTTTATTGGCATGACTGGTGAGATGAGGGAACTTGCAATGGTTGTAAGCAAAGTAAGAACAAATCTCCATGTCAGTTGTAGAGAGATATTGGTTATCTTTATCATCTCGGAATGCTGTTTGTTTCTTTCTACTGTCACTGACAGTGCTTATTCTTGAATTTGCAAGTTATTTTTCTCTCCACATAGCTCCCCAGCAAGTCATTTCTTTACATGTAATGATGTTTCTTTCTGCTACACAATGGTAGGAAATAATTAAGACCATTCCTTTCTAATGGGGAACAGGTAATTAAATCATGCTGTGGAGACTGTCATGGCTTTCCTCTTTGCTCTTACTGCTACAAAAAAAGTACAATACTTCACTGAAAAGACAGATTTAAAGGTATTAGCTAATACCAACTATTACCTAATTTTTTATCTAGCTGTGATCAGGTGGTGGGAGAAACCTTGATTCCATGCTTTGGGTGAAGTTTCCATTCAAGCCATAGGGCTGCAGTCAGTGTGGATGGTGTGCCAGCACCACAGCAGTATTTGAATTCTGAATGTATCTACTAGATAGCATCTACCAAAATTATTATTAAAGCCTGATATTCCTGCATGGCTTAGAATCAGAGAATCACTTAGGTTGGAAAAGCCACCTAAGGTCATCAGGTCAAACTATTCCCCCAGCACTGCCAAGGCCACCACTAACCCATGTCCCCAAATGCCAAATCTACATGGCTTTTAAACCCCAGGGATGAGGATTCTACCACTGCCCTGGGCAGCCTGTGCCAAGGCTTGATAGCTCTTTCCACAAAGGAATTGCTCGTGATGTACACCCTGAGCCTCCCCTGGCACAGCTTGAGGCCGTTCCCTCTCCTCCTGTCCCTGTTCCCTGGGAGCAGAGCCCGACCCCCCCGGCTGCCCCCTCCTGTCAGGGAGTTGTGCAGAGCCACAAGGGCCCCCCTGAGCCTCCTTTTCTCCAGCCTGAGCCCTTTCCCAGCTCCCTCAGCCGCTCCTGGGGCTCCAGCCCCTTCCCAGCTCCGTTCCCTTCCCTGCACACGCTCCAGCCCCTCAATGTCTCAATGTCCTGAGGGCCCAGAGCTGTCCCCAGCACTGGAGGTGCCCCAGCACTTGGGGCACTGCTCTGGGGCTGTGGCCACACCATGGCTAGGACGACCCAGGGGCCACTGGGCTAATACTTGTCCTATGCCTTGCTTTATGCTGCCTGCATGATCTGCACTCCCTGTCCATTCTCACATGGTGCAGTTGAGAGATGCTGTAATTGTGGGTTCTGCAAGCAGTGCCCTCATCCCAGCACTGCTGGAGCAGCATCAATAATAAACCATATCCCAGGGCAGGCTTGGGGATTCTTCCAGGATGGGCAGCTTGACCCCTGGAGGGAACCACAGCATTGTCAGCAGCATTTTGTTTCACTCCTGCGTTGAGGTGCAGTCTAACAAACAGGCCCTGGGCTGCTGGGCATCCATGGCTGCAGCACCGGTAAATGCTTAGCATCCACCACCTTTGGATGAGTCACTGATCCAAAAGGCTTCATAGCACCACGGTGTTTGGCAGTGTTGTGACTTTCTGGATATAAACATCACAGGTGGTATCAGCTTGGGTAAACCTCGTTATAATCATCTTTCTAAAAAGCCTGGAAGACTTTTGCTGACTGATTTTTATAGCTGTGTATGGCCCAAATTCTTGGTCTGCAAGTTTTGCATTTATTGTTTAGTAGAACTTAAGAAATGTCTTAGGAAATTTCCAATCTTAAAGTAAGAAAATTCTCATCTGTTTCAATTCCTGTCTGGTTTTTAATTTATGGTAGACCTTTAAAATAATATTGTTCTTGCTGCTACATTAACGAAAAAAGCAATAAAAAATTGCTTTCCCTTTGTTATGGTATGTTTTTTGAATTGTGCTCCATTGTGGTATGTTCCTAGTTGCTATGGTAATCAATATGGTATAAATCAATAAAAATAAATAGCATGTGATATCTATTTCATAACACAATCTAATTTAATTTGGAAACAGTTATGGAAGTCTCTACTTAATAGCAGAAATCTGATTCATCTTAATTCGCTGTTAATAGAAAGGGAAAGTGTAATCTACTCTATATAAATAATTTTTTTCTAATTGTATTAAATCAACTTTTCCCCTTGGATACAACCACATAATTTTTCTTCAGTCTGTGTGGACTATTTTTGTTGGAGAGCAGAATTTATCCCAAGTATTAGTACTGAGGATATGATATTTTTTTCAGAACAATTAGCCCTTGGAACACAAAGCCACAAAATATTATGAAGGCAAATGGAAAGATTCATAGAAGATTTGGAAAGTTTGATGAATTAAATGAAATTAATTTAATGAGTGCTTCAGGGCATAGACTAATTACCGTCTATCTTTTGATACATGCTTGGGGGAAAAATTTCTTCCTGTTGCAGAGTTTCTCACAGCTTCTCTTGCAGCATATAAAATCTTGCATGGTGTGCAGTAAATAGCAATTTTTCACTGTTACTTACAACATGAGTAATTACCATAAGTAATAGTTAATGACATTATAATTGGTAATAACATAAGTGATAGGTGCAGCCATAAAGTTACTGAGCATCAAGTTTAAAAAAAAACAAAGTATTTTCACATTGCACATGAGTGAGCTGTGGAACTCGTGACTACAGAATAAACATGTTTAAAAAAAGAGGAAAGAGAAATTCACTGAAGAGTGAATGTCAAAAGATGTTTCAACTCAAAGACTAAGACGTAATTTGAATTATTGAAGTCCGTTGATGGGTGTAAATTTGAACCAACATGTGACTATTATTGCTTTTACTTCCTTTTTTAAACATCCAATACTTGCAGCAATAGAGACAAAATATTAGGGTTGGTGGACCTTCATATCACGATAGTTCGTGCTATGTTGGTTGGTCACTAAATCAAACTAACAGAAAGCAGATCTGAGGAAGATTTGCTCAGCATATACATTTGGCAGGAATACATGAGGGAAACTGGGGCCTGGAGGGGAAGTGGAGGGAAAATGATTGCTGTGTATGCCTCCCTCCTGGGAGATCCTTGCTACCTAGGGTTAAATAATACAGCCTATATCACTTAACAGCGCTCTTATTTTATCACTGAGTCAATCCTTTTACTTTGCCAGAGGTCATTATCCCAGGGCAGAAGGAGTTTTGCTAACAAGATGTGATGTGTGTTGCAGGACATTTATCTCCATAAGCCGAATGTGAAGTGGGATGATATTATAGGACTGGATGCAGCTAAAAGGCTGGTCAAGGAAGCAGTTGTTTACCCCATAAAGGTAAGGTGCTGAGTAGGTTTGAGAAAACGTATTGCTTTGTTTGAGAAAACCAGTGTTGGGCTCGTTAGCTTGTTTCCTTGCAATTACAGTGGTGTTTTAGAGTTCTCACTATTTTTGTGCCTTTGTAGACCATTCGTGTTAGAACTGTTGGTGTTCCTGTTTCATGTCAGAACTATTCCTGTTCGATCTGAAATGGCACATGCATTCTCCTATAGGAAAATTACCTTTCAGTATTAAAATTGTAAGAGTTAGGTACAATTCTTTGGCACCTTTGGCATTGTAAGAAGTGCTGGATTTGGCCTATATTAATTCTGTGAAAAACGACTTACAGAGGAGAATATCACATCAATTGCATTTGAAAAAAAAAAAGAAAAACCACTGAAAACAGATTTCAAATGAGAAATACATTGTTTTATCTCAGTACTCAGATCATACATGTCACATTATTTTGTGCAGTTTTATGCCTCTCTTCAAATTTCTTAGGTTTCTTGAATGTGCTAGGAGGAGTGAAGGTGCAATCCTTGCAGTTTGTTTTAGATGATACATTTTTAATCCCTGAATTACTTTTCTGTTTCTACAGTATCCAGAGCTGTTTACTGGCATTCTGTCCCCTTGGAAAGGTTTATTGCTGTATGGACCACCAGGTATGGAGGGCTTTTTACCACATCTTTGTGTTTGTCACTGCTTCTTGTTTTGTCCCATGGATAAATCATTGATGTTCATAAGATCAGATTGTTAAAAGAGAACACGTTCTGTACATAAATTAAAAGGAGAGAATGTTGGATGGTTATGTCTGTCTTTGACACTCAAACCTGGCCTTTCTCGTGAGCCTTGGCTATTTTTATACCTGAATCTTCCAGGCACAGTACTTACACTAACAATTCAGGGGAGTGAAAACTCAGATCTCTGTTTTTACTCAGCTTGGACCATTTTAATCAAGTTTGGCATGAACCTAATCCTATGATACGTCAATAAATCTGCCATGGACTTACCTCCTTAGTGAACAGTCTCCTTCCTTTCTTCTGCTTTTAGGGGTTGTTTTGGGAATGCCAGCTGGGTATTCTTCTTGTCAGTGCAGTTTGCCTGCTTCTTCTGCCCCACTTTGACACAGAGATGTGGCTGGAAGGGGACAGAGGGTGCAAGAACCACCTGAGTCAGGTTACAAAGCCTGTCTCTGCAGTGAGCTCCATTTGTTCCTTTGAATGTTTAGATGTTCCTGCCACAGAAGGCATCTGACCATTTCAGCATGCACTACTTCAGGATCTGGAGAATGCGTTTGCAGTTCTGTATTACCTGAGTTTCTCCAGACAATCCTGAAAGAGCCACAAAATATTCCAAGGGCTGGAGCCCGTGTGCTCTGCAGCCAAGCTGGGAGAGCTAGGGGTGCTCACCTGCACAAGAGAAGGCTCCAGGGACACCTCAGAGCCCCTGGCAGGGCCTCAAGGGGCTCCAGGAGAGCTGCAGAGGGACTTGGGCCAAGGCCTGGAGGGACAGGACACAGGGAATGGCTTCCCAGTGCCAGAGGGCAGGGCTGGATGGGATCTTGGGAAGGAATTGCTGTGTGTGAGGGTGGGCAGGCCCTGGCACAGGGTGCCCAGAGCAGCTGTGGCTGCCCCTGGATCCCTGGCAGTGTCCAAGGCCAGGTTGGACGGGGCTTGGAGCAGCCTGGGCTAGTGGAAGGTGTCCCTGCCCATGGCAGGGTGTTGGACTCAATGTCATTTAAAGGTTCCTTCCAACCCAAACCATTCTATGAGTTTTTTACTGTTTTTACCTGACTGGTAATAGAATGAGGGGAATTTATTCAAACATTTGCATTGTATTCCTTTGGAGTGTGAATTTCTCAAACGCTGTTGTTTGTAGGTACTGGAAAAACTTTGCTTGCTAAGGCTGTTGCCACAGAATGCAATACAACCTTTTTCAATATATCAGCATCCACCATTGTCAGCAAATGGAGGGGTGATTCAGAAAAGCTTGTCCGGGTAAGAATTATTCTCTCGTTCATTCTATTTTAACATCATGTTCCCATTTAAAGAACTGGAGTTCAGCACAGAACTGGAAACAGTATCCTCTGATACTCATCATCTTTCCTGATTTAGACAGAACATGGATTTGTTTATACCTAGTCCTGAAAGCAGGCATAACATCACTTCTGCAGAAGAGTCATAATGGATTCTTGCTGTGGGACTTCAGTTCTGTAATGTAAGATGGAGCAGATGTTCTAAAGGCAGCAGAGATCTTTGACTGCCTGATTAGGAGTCAGACAATCAGAATTCCAAACTACTGTGTGCTAAGTGACCCCTTCAGAGCACTTCACATCCGTTTTGCAGGAGTTGGCTCCTAGGCTCCCTACAAAATGTTTAGATTCCCAAATTCTCTATTGTTCTTCATGGCACAGAATGGGCAGAGAACTCCCAGTCACAAGGATCTTCCAGTCAAATGCAGATGTAATGTTGTTTCAAGGAAGGTATTTTGATGGCAAATGGGTAAATCCATTTTTGTATATACACTTGCGAGAAGTGTGCATGGCTCAGCTGTGGTACAAAAAAATTCAGGGGTTCCAGTGTAGCATCCTTACCCATCTGAATCTCCCCATTACATCCACCAGCTCAGTGGAAATCCACAAGCCCTTAGCCTGCCTTACCCTCATCTCTTGGGCTGCACTTCAGGTAAATCCGGAGCTCTTGGAAACAAATAACCACAGCAAACTGTTCTCTGCAAATGGCATTCCAGGCACTGTACTCTCTGCTGAAATGTAGGCAATGGCTGCAGCACACTCACTAGTCCTTCCTCCTTTGTCCTTTAAAATGGCAATTTTTTCTTCTGACATTCCCTCCCTCTTTTACTGATCCTCTGGACATGTGTCTCACTAGCTTCCTGGAATTTTCTTTTCTGGCAGGAGTATGTGGGGACAGTCTGGTTTCTGCGACCATCATCCAAACGGTTTTATGAACATGCTGCAGCATTTGCATTGATATTGAATTTGTGGCATTTTACCCTTAATTAAACTAATGGCAGAATCAAAAAATGAAGTAAGACTGTGGATCGGGAAAGCTCTAAGAAAAATACTGTGTGAATTTATATCCTAAAATCACATGAGACTGGCAAAGGAGTTTTCTGAAGTTGGGGGAAGGATTTGTGGGGTTTGTGGTCATTTGGGGGCATATCCACTCATCCTATTTTCCTCAGTTCTACGCTGTATTTCTGTGATTTTATGTGTTTTATATATTATATATTATATATTATATTTCTAGTAAAATTGTATACTGGTCATGGTCTATTTGTTACTCTGGGCACATAATTTAAACCCTGTGTTTTGTGCTCACAGTGATGAAAATAATGTATCTTTTAAATTTGATTTTTTTAGGTATTCAGATTTAAAAATGCTGGACTAATATATATTGTTAGTGATACTTACCTAAAAACTCAAAAAGATTTTGCTCAAGAGGAACTAACAATGTGTTCTTACTCCTAACACAGGCCTCTCCATGTTTACGGAAAATTAGATGGAACTTTGTTCTCCAAAGAGCAGATCCACGGGTTTTTTTCAGCTTAATAGTCCATTTTTTAAAATCTTGATTGTTCAAGCAATTTATGTTTGTTTTGATCAGGAAAAAAATGAGCGTTTGATTCTTATCAAAAGAATCCGTGCATTTTCTTTCATTATGCTTCAGCTGACCTGCAATTTTTTTTCCTCAAATCCTTATTTAAAAAAAAAGTACAAATGGAGCAACAACAAAAGGCGCATGTTTAATCTCAATAACAGTGTAGGAGTTCCCAGAATCCTCTGTTGGATCATTTTCTTCTATCCCATTATTCTCGGGGTACTCTGATAGGATTTAGACAGAAAGATTTACACATAAAGACAGGATTACAAGGCTGTGTTCTTTATATCTCCTTTACAAACCTCTCAGAATCTGAGAGGATTCAGGGACCCTCAGCCTACCCAGAGCCTTTTGCCAGCAGATATCCCTTGGAATGTGGATGCTGTTAATTTATCTTCCATTCCAGTGCCTTTTGGTGCCTCCTTGTGTTAGCTTCTCTTTCACATTTGCTCTTCTCTCCGAACAGGTGTTGTTTGAGCTCGCCCGGTACCACGCTCCTTCCACAATTTTCTTGGATGAGCTGGAGTCAGTTATGAGTCAAAGAGGCACTGCTCCTGGGTAACTGGTGGGACCACTTTGGGCACTAAAAGGGAGGTGTAGTGGTTGTGCCAGTCACAGCAGAGTAGCAAGACAGGTTGTGTGAGGATTAGCAAGGGGCTGCAGGGGCAACAAGGAGGAGGGAGGTGCAGGAGTTTACAGCCAGTTGTGCTGTCCTTTAAAGGGATTTGAAATGGAAATAAAGGCAGTGTTGGGGAAAAACAATAGGTGAATTGTTAGAGGTAAGTTAGAAGCAGCTTATTTTGTGACACTTTGAACAAAGGCAGAGCAGAGTAATAGTGAGTGTACACAGTGCAATGGCATTTTCATTAGTGACAGATTTTGGTGGCATTGTCAGGACTTCCTGTTGCAGGAGTGGGAGGATGTTGTTACTTTCATCCAAGATGTAGACAGTTTATAGTTAAAAACACATTGAGAAGTTTTGTGATGGGAAAGAAGCAGGAGAAATATAAAAATGTTATAACCATTAGGAACCCATTACAGTGGATTTTACGTACAGTGAATTACATGATCACTTTATTTATATTATATTGTATATTTATATTATATGCTTACTACTTATGAATAGAATATGCCCTATATGTAGTCATTCTCATTTAATAGATGCAAAAAATTAGCCAAATTTGTCCTTCATATGTACATTTAAAAGCTCTCATTAACATCACTAGGTTAAATATTCAAATAAGGATTTTTATCCTATATGTTGTACTTATTTTTACATGTACTTATTAAATACTGACTTGGCATTGATGTTTGAATGCCTTTGCAGAAATAAGTCATTAAACCTGAACCGCAGCCTTTACCATCTAAGGTCCTGATGTTTTGCCTGGGTTTGATCCAGGAGTTTCCAGGAGCTTCACATCTGGAACCAAGAGTTCCAGCTGGTTTTCTGCAAAACAGATTACCTGTATCAGGGCCAGAATTCTTAGCACTTTGCTTAAGTTCTCCTTTCTTGAAGAAAGATCCTTTCTGTGTGGTCTCTGCCCCATTTCTAAATTCATATCAGTATGGCATATTTTTCTGTTTTCTTTTAATAGAACATTTTGCAAAATGTTGAATTCAGTAGTAGGTTTATCTTCTTGTGGCCACTTCTCATTCACTCACAGAAAAATGCTACTCTGAAGAGGTAGGTGTACACGTTATTTAATGGCAACTATCACATTTTAAGAATTCCCTGCTATAGATCAATCAATCAATCAATCAGTTGGAGCCTTAGCTCTTTTCCAGTAAATGTTGGTCTTGCATGGAGATTAACATGAAGAAAAACCCAAAAATAAGTATTTTCTTTGGATCCAGTAATAGTGAATTCTCCTCACTTTAATGCACTGAAGAGTCCATTTAAGTAATCATTAGAAAGCTTGATTTTAATGCTTAGATGTTAGCTAATGGAGCTTAATCATGCTTTGAACTGGGGCAAAACTGTGACAAGGGCTCAGTTGCTGTGAATGACACTGTATAAATAAAGATGATTACTTTAATGCACCGAGCAAATAATATTTCTCTGAATCTTGGTAGTGGTGAACATGAAGGAAGTCGGCGGATGAAAACAGAATTACTGGTGCAGATGGATGGCTTGGCCCGATCTGATGATCTTGTATTTGTTTTAGCAGCTTCCAATCTGCCATGGTAAGAGATCCAGAGAGTACATTTTGAATACATTTTCATGAGCTTCTAAGCACAGATAAAGATTTTATTTAGATTTCTGCAGAAAAAGCCTTGATATTTGGTTAAAGCATTTAAAGATTAATTTGTAGCTTTTACTTTTAAACTCTTCAGTTCTTGCTATTTGTGTCACATGAGAATAATCCATAATAAAGTCAACATATGCTGGTCATACCAGCTGCTAATATTTAAAATGGAGTATTTGACTTTATAGGCAAGTTATTTACTATGTTTAAGCTAAGAAGGGTTTTCAGCCTGGAACTGTAAGGTGCTTAAAACATCTGGTGCTTAGAAGGATACTGCATAAATAGGAATGTTGGATTTTACTGGTATCAAATGTGACTTTGAAAAGTTGAGGGACAAAATTCTTCAGTTTCTTTAACACAATTTAGTATAAAAGAGAAAACATTATAAGACTGGAACTGGGGAATTTCTTCATGTTGGTCCTCAAACTGGGCAGGACGTGTATTGGGAACAAGGCAAGCAGGAGAAGATGAGGAAGGGAGGTAACGTTTGTTGTGTAAGAGCTGTGGATGCTCAGGAGGGGAGTTCCTGATCTTCATAGCACTGAGATATTTCTGGATACCCCTGTCCCTAAAGGCACGTGGACCTAAGTGTGTCTATTCCCTTCTCACATGTAGAGGAGCTTGGAGTCAGAAAAGGAGAAGACAGCAGTCCTGATTCCAGGGAACTTCACGCCATGGTCTGGGAGTTGTTTTTTGGAGCCCAGTGGGAGGTGTTCCCAGGAATGACCTTGTGTGAGCAGCAGTTCAGCAGCATTTCAAGTGGCAAAACTTGGAATTTGACTTAAAGATGCTTTGTTTAGTGAGGTGACACTCACCCAGCTCTGCAGTGTGGCAGCCACGGAGCAAGGCACCCAAAACCAGCTGGGAGCCAGAGAGGGCTCTGCACCCACAAAACCACAGGCTTCATTCATGGATTGTTTTTCAAGATTAGCGATTTTTGGCTGAATCTTACAAAGGTGCCATGGGGACAAATGTTGGAAAAGCCCCTCTGTGTGACTGGAGGGTTCTGGGTTGTGGTCAGCAGGCTGTTGGGAGTGTTGAGAGTCTGAATGCCACTGGGTGTGTAACCACAGCTGCTTCCTTTAAAGTACTTATTAAAAAGTCTTAAGTCCTAGAGCATATAGTATTTTGAACATAAAAATGCACATTTTTGCACATAACCAAATGTTCTCTGACAAAGTCTGTGGTAATGTTTTATTCCCCTTGTCAGCTGATCCCTTCTTTGGCAGCCCTGACTAAAAAGGTGCAGGGAACAGGCAGATAGAATTTAACAACGGAAGTGGAGTTTTTGCCTGAGAATTGAGCCTTGAAGGTAGTATTTTCAATCAGTCCTATATGGCAGGTAAGCCTAGCTTGTCTTGTCCAGGGCTTCCAGGCTTTTTAACTGAGAGAATGGCTGTGTGAACACCTAAAATTTGTGTAGAAGTTAGCTGTACAAGTTAGGCTGGTCGCTACCCTGGGCCAAAGGTGTGAATACAGAGCCACCATGAGCTTTTTTTTGTAGCCATACCAGCAAAGTCTATTTGTTGGTTTGGGGTTGTATGTCTTGGACAAACTCATGAATTTAAATCAGTGCAAAATCCACCCCATTTTGTTACAGTATGTTTATAAAAAGAACTGACCTGAATTCGATTTAATTATGTTCCAGTTGTGTAAGAAAATGCTGAAAAAATAACTGCTCTCTGACAGTTATGTTTGAAAGAGAATTAATACAGTAATAATACATTTCTCTCTTCTTTAGTAGTACACTGTAAATGTTTATGGTATTGCAGCATCATTGCCCTTTTAGAAGAAGAAGCTCTGAGCAGTGCATTGCACCTTTCTGGGGTCTCTTAAATTATTCTGTGAGATAATTATCCCTGCAGAGAGATTTCTGCATGTGTTTTGTTACCCTGTGTCTGCCTTACAAAATCAGTAAGCTTTCTGGGAAGTTGTGCGAAATATACAGAATTCAGTTTTGAGTATTTTACACATTTGATTTTTGGTCATTTTGTAATACTGAAGTTCTAATTTCTGCAAAATTGCTTCTTCAAAACATCCAAAATGACAGCTTTTTTTAAAGGTTGATGCACAATGACAAGGGACGTGCCCTGAAACAAAGCTGTCAGACTGTGTTGGGACCAGGGTGGCAGCTGAGGTGTTCACTTCTGAAAGTTCTATATCTGAGACTTTGGAACTTCCTTTTGGACTTCCTCTCTTGTGGGCAGGTTGGATTTTGCTCTTTCTTAAGCAAACCTAACCCATGAGTGTACTGACTACAATGTCTGGCAGAAATGTGCCTACCACAGAGAAAACACTTTAGTAAGTGGCTGAGCAAGTGCTTGGAAACATGTTTGAGGGGGATGGAAAACCTGCCTGGTGAAAGCCTGAGCTTTCACATCACTGGGGTTCTCCAGCCCCGAGGAGTTGGGGATTATCTGCCTCCAGAGAGGTCAGCAGGTTTCGAACCTCTTTTAGGATCCCAACTATATATTTACAGATTATTTTTATGAGTATTGGGTAACATTTAGCCCCACTGTCAGACCCACACTTCATCTCCACAGGAATATTTCTTAACAAAATTTCAAAATACCTATTGCTACCTAAGTTGTGGCTTCACAGCACAGCCCTGTGCTCTTGCAAACATTTGTTGTTAAGCTGGATTTCAAGAGATTTGTTTAACATGGATATTTATTGATCAGGGAAAAAAATTAGTACCAAGCTGCTTTTAGAAGAATGAAAAGAAGCCTAAACAAAGCTCTTTAGACTGTCCTAAGCTGCACTGCAGCTATTGATCTTCCTGTTCAGCCTATGCTTGCTGCCCAGCCCTGCTTTCTGCTGCTCATCTGCAAGATGTTTCTATTGACAAATTACTTGTTGAAATGATTGAATGTAATTAAATAAAATAAAGGCCTCGTTAGTGAAGGAATAAAGAGATCCTTAATCACATTGTGAATATTTCCTAATGTATTAGCACATTTAATTTAGTTTTCATTGCAGTGCTGTTGTCTCCTCATCCTTACCCTCAGGGTGAGTGAAGTTTTGGTGCAGGTCGATAGATTCTTACCTTCCAACCGAAACCATTCTGTGATTCTGTGATGCCTCCTAATGTTAATTGCAAAAAGCCATCCATCTTATGGATCTGTAGAACTTTATCCTTTTGTGAGCATCTCTCAGTACTTCCATTGTCTGTTGTTTCAGAGAGTATTTAGGTTGGCTCAGTGCTTTGTATTCTGCTCTGGTTAATGTCACTTAACCTTGCATTTGATCACTGACAAAACAATTTAGCAAACAACCTAAACACTTGAGATAACACAAACATTGTTTCTGTATTTCCCTCTTCAGCCAACAGGTCACTGTAACCTTCTGGATAAACAGAATCGTAGAATCTCAGAATCACAGAATGGTTTGGGTTGGCAGGGACTTTAGAGCACATCTAGTTCCACTCTCCTGCCATGGGCAGGGACACCTTTCACTCGGCCAGGTTGTTCAAGCAACCTGTTCTTGAACACTTCACGTATGGGGCAGCCACAGAGCAACTGTGGGAGAGCTTCTCTGGGCAGAGCGGAGAGACTTCTGTTGGAGAGCTACAGAACATGGCTCGGGGGGCTCATGAAACTGTGACCTTGGGGGGACCTAAAGGAGACGGAGTGATGGAAAATGTCATAATTTGGAGGAGTTCCAGGCTATTTGCAGAGGCTGGCTGTGGTTGTCCTTCTTGTGCAAAGGCTTTTTAGAGTACCTGTGTGGGCACCTCCAAAACCTGAGAACTTTTGCCTTCTTTGCACAGATGATGTTGATGTGGGTATTAATATGAGTAAATAACAGGAAAGTGTTGTCAGCCAGAGTAATTATTTCCAGCCGAGCAAGGCAGTTTTAAGAAGTTGAGCTGAAAAATATGTTTGGAAGGTGAAAGGAGACTAACATGTCTCTTTGTCTGTTCTGAGTGGTACCCTCTGCAAGAGGCATTGCACTGAATATTGGACAGCACCTGAAACAGCCTAGAAATCTCAGTAATAATATCAATATAGCAACAGCTGTTGATTAACAATTTCTGGTATTACTTCTGAGGCTTTGATTAGAAGCACAGGAATGGATCTAAGTGAATTCCTGTTGTCCTCTGAGTTCCTGGTTTTCTGATTTTTGTGTTCATTGCTTGGATCAGCACATGTGGAACAAAGTCTCACAAGCTAAGACATCATTTCTGGGGAGAGGGACACTTCTATTCCTGCTGAGCTGAGAGCCAGGCATGCTGAGGTCTGCCAGGCACCTGTATGGGGATTTGGGAGCCCATCTTTCCATTCGTTTATCATATGCTATGCCATAGAAAGCATAAAAAAAAAAAAGGAGAAGTCACCAAAGGTCAGCTCTGGCGTTGTGCTACAAATCCGTCTTGAGCTGGCTTTGAACTCCCTGTAAACTAAAGGGGGTTTCATACAAGAAACTCCATTTGGTGCTTTAATGTTGACTTTTCTGGGAAAAATATTTCACCCAGGGAATTGGGAAAGATAGGGGCAGGGTTATTTAAGTGTGTCTGTAGTCCCAGGTTGCAGATACCACCCTCCAGCAGCTGGTTCCTCGTGCTCAGCCAGCACAGGTGGCAGTGGTGCTTAGGGCTTCTGTTCTTCCGCCTGCACAAGAAACTCTGGAGTGTGTTTCCCCTAGATGAGAGTTTCTTGGCAGGTATGAGGACTAAACAATATTTTAAGCTGGAATAAGGAGTCTGTGACTGAATGGGGCCAGTAGAGAAAGATTGGTACAGGATCTTTTTCTTACCTTTTTTTAGACAAAACGTAACCACTGTTGACATTGACAGAATCATGGGTTTTGGGTCACTGACACATTTATCCAGCCTGTTCACCCTTCACGTGATCCTGGTTATAAGGATAATGTCCTTTGTGGCTGTATTATTTGTAATTTGTATTGCAGGAGCAGTCTCAGTTCGGTGTCCTGTTCTGCCATAATACATGGCCTCACACCCAAGACCTTCAGTCTGGATTTTACAGCTGCTGAGCATCCCTTACTAAGTAGCAATTAATTAGTCCTGAGAGTACTCCAGACAGGCAATTTGTAGTGACTCCTTAATAGCAGAGGGGTAAAGGGAGAGGTTGTTGCTGATGAGACATGCTGCAGATGAGTACCAGGGTGAGGGATGGAAACTGCAACTTCTGATTGTTATTGTCAGCCTCGGTGTCACAAGCCAGGGTATCACTGAACAGGAATACACTGGATAATTAACCCTTTTTGTTTTTTGCCACAGCTACAGGCAAGGATCTTGCTGTCAAAGCCACGTCCCCACTCGGAGACGTGCTGAGACGCTCCTTCTCCTCCTCTGCTTGCAGGGAGCTGGACTCGGCCATGCTGCGCCGGCTGGAGAAGAGGATTCTGGTTGACCTGCCCAGTGAAGAGGCACGGCGGGTGATGATCCAGCACTGGCTGCCCCCTCTGAGCAACAGCGGCGGGGTGAAGCTGAGGACGGATCTGGACTACAGCCTGCTGAGCCGGGTACTGCGGCAGGGACGGCCGTGCTGCAGCTGCTCCTGGGCCGCGGCACGGACCGAGGGCTGGGACAGCACCTCCGTGTGCGGCCGCTGCCACACACTGAGCTGGGACAGCTCCTCAGCTCACCTCCAGCCACAGGGACACTGGTGGGACACGGGGCTGAGCACGGCACAGGCACGTGGAAATGGCTGGCTTCACACAGCTCTGCCTGCAAAATGGTGTGTCCTGGTCCTCTCTGCTGGGCCAGCTTTTCAGCCTTAAATACAGGGAGACTTCCAGCAACAGCAGATTTTATCACTGTTCTCACCAAGCTGGGAGCACTTCCAATTCATCAGGGTAATGAGCAGTTAATTGTGTAGGGAAGGTTTGTCATAGCTCCACTGCTGCAGCAGAGAAGAGCATCTGACAGGGAAGAGATTCACTAGATACCCAGGCTTCATTTAGCCCTTTGTCACATCCTGAATTCTTTGGAAACAGAATCCTAGAATGGTTTGGGTTGCAAGGGACTTCAAAGATCATCTTGTTCCAACCTCTGGCCCTAAGCAGGAACACCTTCAATTAGCCCAGGTTGCTCAAGGCCTTGTCCCTAAATGTTTTGGTTTACTCAGCTGAGATTTTTTACTTCTGTTTACAGAGACAATACTGCTCATTTCTGGGTTCATCAGTGTTAATAAGGAAATACAGTTATTTCATTAACAGGAAAGTTGAGGATGGACTCAGAAAGCTGGGTTTTATTTGACCTACAGAAAACTGACATTTAGAAAGAAAATGCCCAGTATCTTCCTTGGTCCTACAATGTGTTGTAGGCATTCAAAAGAGTAATGAGCTACATCCTTTTGAGGGGAGGATACACAAAAAAATACATTCATGTGTGTGTGTGTGTGTCTGTGCGAATATCAACGTATATTTCAGACAGCAGTAGACCCCACAAATATATTTATAAATACATATACAGTATACCATGTATATTCTGTATCTGTAAATTTCATTTCCATCTGATTTGTTAGCTGTATCATTCTGATTCCATCACAGGAAACAAATGGATACTCTGGCTCAGACATAAGACTCGTGTGCAAGGAGGCAGCCATGAGACCAGTGAGGAAAATCTTCGATGCTCTTGAAAATCATCAGCCAGGTACCTTAGCTCTGAGCAGAGAATCCAGCCTGGGAGATGCTGATCTCTTGCTGTAACTCTGGGAACGATCATTTTAACTCCAGCAGGTGGAGCTCTGATATCTGCCTGGAAAAGTTTTAAACTGTACAATTTCAAACCCTCTAAATTTCTAAAAATCGGGGCTTCTTTTAAAGCTGTCATTATCTGTGCTCTCAGCATAAATACAATTTTTAATTTATCTCACTACATTTGTTCTGTTGTTTTCCTGGTTTAAGTGTTGGATTAGGGAGGGACATAAAAGAGTGTCTTTTGGTAATAGTAACAGTATTTGTTCAATTATCTTCTCTTTAGGTAACAGTAACTTGCCCATGATCCAACTGGATACAATCACAACAGCCGATTTCCTGGATGTGATCACCCACACCAAGCCCTCAGCAAAGAATCTAAGCCAGAAGTACACGGCTTGGCAGAGGGAATTTGAGTCAGTCTGACAGAAAAAAAACAAATCAACCCCAAAATCAAAAACGTCCAAACCTTTTGCTATCCAAAGTGGCCTCCAAAGGATCAAATGGTGACGGGGAAGGAAGTGCTGTTGTTTCAAGGAACAAAATGCAGTGACAAGTGTCAGAGGGAAATCTTTACTTTCAAAATGCAAGGGTGGGTTGAAGGGGTGGTGGTTATTCTTTATTAATGACCATTCAAAAAATGTACTTCCTGAAATTAATGTGATGGCAGCTCCTGTGCAACAAAGCCTCCAGCCTTAATTTTATGTATAAAGACTTAAAAGATTGATTGCTTCTCAGTCTTTATTCATGACAGATTTTGGGTAGAACTGGAGCAAAGTTTAAGAGCAGTTGGACAATTAGTGTAAGTCTTCATTTCTGAAGAATTCAGAGCATTCAGAGCAACTCACTAGAGCATCACAGTCAGCACAGCTTTACCAGCACCCTTCTTAATGAAACACAAAACAGGAGTTCTCAGTGAAATTCAGGACCTTAGCAGGGACACGTAAATTTGGCTGATTTGTCACTGTTTTCAGTTGAGTTCAAAGCCTTGAAGTGTGTTATTGTCCTGTTAGTTCGGGGTATTTCCAAGGCCGGAAAAAAAGAAATTAGAGAAAAACTGCAGAAAATCAGCAGATTTAGGGTAATTAACTAGAAACTATTGGTTTGCAACTAGAAACCCACTGGTTTGCAGCCAGCCATGAAAGAGAATCACAGGACGGGTCAGGCTGGAAGGGACTACAGGGGGTCACATCTGGTGCCACCTCCCTGTTCCAGCAGGGCCATCCCAGAGCACAAGGCACAGGATTGTGTCCCAGTTGTCTGGAATATCCCCAGTGGCGAGACTCCACAGCCTCTCTGGTCTCTCTGTTCAGGGCTCGGGCACTGCCCAGGGCAGAAGCTGTACCTCACGTTCAGGTGGAACTCGCTGGGATCAGCCCCTGCACGTTCCCCTGGTGCCCCTGCTGGGCCCCAGAGCAGAGCCTGGGCCCTGACAGTCCCTTTTAGTTCCAGCATCAGTCACACATTATTGGAAGTCTCCAAGGGAAATGTCTTTACAGGATTTTGCTAATACATCTCCCACCTCTTGCACCTGACTCTGACCTGAGGCCACAGACCTCCCTTAGATCCTTCCAAGCACAAACCAGCAGGTTCAGAACTGCTGGTGCAAAAATCAGATGTGTGAATTTATGCAAAACTGAAGCTGGCAGTGTACAAGAGCCCAGAGACACTATCTAAAGATGGCTTCTGTTCCTCAGAGGTCTCTTCTCCCAGGCAGAAAGTGACACGATGAGAGGAAGCAACCTCAAGCTGCACCAGCAGACGTTCAGCTTGGATATTTGGAATTACTTCTTCCTGGAAAAGACTGTCCAGCCCGGGCACAGCTGCCCAGGGCAGTGGTGGCATCCCCATCCCTGGAGGGATTTAAATGCTGTGTGGATGTGGCACCTGGGGATATGGGGTAGTGGCGGGCTTGGTGGTGCTGGGGGAATGGTTGGACTCCATGTTCTTGGACAACTTTTCCAGCCTAAATGATTCTGTGATTCCTTCTTGTGTTTCTACTGCAAAATCTCCTCCATCCACCCATTCTGTTCCTGACAGAATCTGAATGTAGTAACCACCCACCAAGTGAGGCTGCAGAGAGACACTGTCACATGTGAGGAAATTCATTCATCACCATGGTTTTGTTTAACAAGAACAAGCATGGCTCATTAACACAAAACTGTATTTTCAATAAGGTTAATACTCCAGTAATGCGTAATTACAACCTAATAATTTAACACACAGGAGCACTGTAAAACAACTGTAAAGGACTTTGATTATTACAGTTTGCAAATGGACCAGAAAAGCCATTTACCATCATTACAAAGTTGGTTCATACTGGGGGATGTAGTGCAGAGGAAAAGCATTGCACGCTACAGAATTAAATTTCATTTTACAGCTCTGCTAACCAACTGTAAAAACTGGAATCTGTCCCCATGGCTTGTGAAGGATTTTTTCCATTACATTAAAAAGAAACAAAAAAATCCCCAACAACAGTGAAATTTTGCAACTGTAGCATTAATAGGACCCTGCTGAAGCCTAATTTTAAAAAGTCACAGTCTCTAAGGCATTTAATACCAGAGTTTTGTTTCTGTATCATTCTTTTTAATAACAGCATCTAATTAAAACATCTGTAAAATGCTGACAGTTTTTAATTTTATGTAAAATTTGAAAAGCAAGTAACAGGATCTGCTCTAATGAAAGACAGCCACAGTAGTTATTATTAAGCAATGGTGATATTTTCATTTAAGAGTCACTTCTAAATGTGCATAATCTCTACCTCCAAGTCAGAGCAGAGCAGAGACGTTCTCAGTGAAATCACTACAGGCCCACTGAGGCTCTCTTGGTGTTTGAGCTTTATTTACTTGAGTGTTTTCAGTGCATGTTTCCAGTTTAACTGATTCTGCAGAAGGTGACACTTTCCAGATGGGGCTTTTCATCAGGTACTCTTTGAAAAGTGAAAAAAAGAAAAACACTGCCACACTGTGTGTGTGACTGTGCCAGGCCCACACAGATTCCCTGCCCTTCACAGCCCAGGCAGGTTTCTGATGGATGCCATGCATGCATTGATCTTGGGACCTTAATTTTTGAAGCAAGAATGAAGGAAATGGTGTGAAACAGATGTTTCTTCAAGCTAGCTGTTCCCTTTCTCACAGCATCCGCTTCAGGATATGTTCCACTGCCTCTGGGAAATTCTCACAGGTTAAGTAGGGAGCTGGATTGATTTTGTCTTCATCTGCTGGACGATATTTACCTGTAACAGATTAACACGAAGATCCCTTACCAAGCTCCTCTGAGTACCCTTTTTTGTTCCCCCTGAAAATTACAACCTTGTCACAGTTTCTTACAGCAGTAATTACAGCAGTACCAACCAGGAAAATGCCCATCTGGGGTCCTCCTTCAACAAACATCCCACAAGGCTTCCCTAAACAAACCCTGAGCCCTACTGGAGATTCTTCCAGGGGCAGCTCTGGATCAAAACTAGTGTTATTTGCACTGGTTCACTCTGCTGTACTGGCAAATGTCCACGTTGTAGGTTCTTAAAATAATAATGTTATTTTCACTCTTACAGAATCACAGAATCCCAGAATGGTTTGGGTTGGAAGAGACCACCCTAAAGCCCATCCAGTCCCACCCCCTGCCATGGGCAGGGACACCTTCCACTATCCCAGGTTGCTCCAAGCCCCATCCAACCTGGCCTTGGACGCTGCCAGGGATCCAGGGCCAGCCACAGCTTCTCTGGGCATCCTGTGCCAGGGCCTCCTCACCCTTACAGAAAGAATTTCTACCTAAAATCTCTAACCTGAATTTCCCATCTTTGATTTTGAACCAAATACTCCCAGTTCTATCACTACAGTTCCTGGTGAAGAGTGCCTCTCCAAAGACTATTCTGAGGAAGAGCAGGATTACTTCATTTTCAACATATCACACTGTGTGTCATGAGCAGCTGCCACCTCAAAGAGACCTTACCCAGTCCACGGGGCCATCAGCAACACTGACAATACCCGCCAATCCCCCGAGGTTCCACTTTTATGCAAACCAAAATTACATTTATATAACCAGTGTAATTACTGAGGAATGTCACCAGAGCTCCTGCACGATCAGAGGTTACATTGCTGTGACTGATTTTGGCAATCTAAGGTGTGACAGTAACAGCTCTCTCTGTTCTGCGATTACTGATTAGGATTTTTGAGTCAGAGCAAAAATCCACAGCTACAAGAGCAGCTGTCTGCAGCTATGAGTTTGGTGACCCTGCCATCAGCTGGGGGTCTGTGCTGTGCTCTGGCCCTGCTGTCACAATGTCCCACCTGGCAGGCTGCCTCTGCATCACCCCAGCAGGGATGGGGAAGGAGGGCTGTCACACAGCACCAGGGCTGGCCCCAGGGCTCAAAGAATACCTTCACTTTTGGGCACAGGGTGAGATCACTGAAGGCACCACTGTCTCCTGAAACGACCGATCCATCGAGTACTTACCCGTCCTTACCAAAATCCCACGCATGCCTGCCTGCTGGGCACCACCAACATCGTCCCTGCAGTCCTGGGACACAGCAGGAGAGCAGAGGGTTAGTGGGCACAGACACTTCCATAACCGTTTCTGCTTTGCACATCACTTATAAGCAGCAACACAGAGTCAGATCTTTCAGCTACCTGTCTGTCACACTGTCACAGGAGTGGTTTTCTATGTGCTCTCCGCGCGATCAAATAGCGACTGAAGTACGAGAGAAAACCCCATGGCTTAGACACTAAATCCTGTGAACTTCCATGGAATAATTTAGGCTGGAAGACCCCTCTAAGATCATGCAGTCCAACCATTCCCCCAGCACTGCCAAGGCCACCAATAACCCAAGTGCCAAATCCACACAGCTTTAAAATACCTTCAGGGATGGGGATGCCAACACTGCCCTGGGCAGCTGTGCCAGGGCTCAAAATCCTATTTCATGAAGAATTTTTCCTAATATACCATGTAAACCTCCCATGGCACAGCTTGAGACCATTTCCTCTCATCCTGTCCCTGTTCCCTGGGGGCAGAGCCTGACACCTCTCCACTCCCTGGCTGCCCCCTCCTGTCAGGGAGTTGTGCAGAGCCACAAGGGCCCCCCTGAGCCTCCTTTGCTCCAGCCTGAGCCCCTTTCCGAGCTCCCTCAGCCGCTCCTGGTGCTCCAGCCCCTTCCCCAGCTCTGTTTTCTCTCTAGAAGGGACAGTCCCAGACTTGGGAACCCCCCCTCTGCAGGCCCTGCACACCCTGCAGGGCAGCACTACACTGCCAGGCAGGTGAGGAGGGTTTTGTGCCCACGTACATCTCCGATCATGACGGCCTCCTCGGGGGCACAGTCAGTGCCCCGCAGAGCCTCCAGGAAGAAGGTCTTCTCTGGCTTCCCCACCACGGTGGCTTTGGTGTCCGTCGCGTACTCCAGCCCCGTCACAAAAGGTCCAGGTCCCAGACACAGGCCGTCCTTCTTCTTGAAATACCTGGCTTTATGGATGGCTATGAGAGGTGCCCCATCCAAAATCAACCTACAGGATGAATGAAGAAGAGAGTACAAAAATTATGTTAAAGAAATTATATTTACAGCTGAAGGCCTCACAGAATCCCAGAATGGTTTGGGTTGGAAGGGACCTTAAAGCTCATCCAGTCCCACCCCTGCCATGGGCAGGGACACCTCCCACTATCCCAGGTGGCTCCAAGCCCTGTCCAACCTGGCCTTGTACACTGCCAGGGATCCAGGGGCAGCCACAGCTGCTCTGGGCACCCTGTGCCAGGGCCTCCCCACCCTCACAGGGAACAATTTCTTACAGGTACAGGATGAATCATTTGACCTTAACTTTGTATTTTAGCACTGAAGGAATTACAGTAACAAGTTACATAAAAAAAACCCCACGAAGCCATTTTACGCATCCATGCCCCTCTGAATTCCCTGGTTAACTGTGGGAGTTTGAGCGGGCTGGCTTCCCCAGAACCTGCACCTCATGTCTGATTCTCACATTTCTATTATGTGCCCTGCAGATTTTCCTTACAGCAGACACAGCATCCCCCTGTCCCGCAGCAAAGGGAAGCTGCGTGGGTGCTGCACTGGACGAATGCTCCTGGTCCACCAAGCACAGCAATATTATTGCAGTCCTCCCCTCCCAAGTTTCAGTGCAACAAGATCCCTCCAGACAGCATCTGGACTGCCAAACATTCTCCCTTGGATTTTACACCTTCTTGAGGTAATGCAGGTCATTCCAATCTTTATCACAACAGTGTAAAACACTGGCTGTTATCCTCAGGGCAGAAAGGAAGACTCGTTTTCCCCTTAACCCCTGGTTTACAAAATCAAAAAAAGCCTTTAAGAAAACAAAGTCTTGTTTTGCCCCCATTGTAAGAGGCTGGCTGAGGTGAGCTGGATTCTCCTCGGAGGACATCTGCAGAGCAGCCTGGAAGCTCTGAGCAGGACATAAATGATATTTTATTTCACTTAATTATCACACAACACTCCTATTGAATCAATGCATTCCAAAGCAAGCTGAACAAGAAGAGAGCTGGGTTGTGCTTCTGTGAGCAGCCAGACACGTTGATGATGGGAGGATGCCTCTAGGACACAGAAAAATGTAATTTGACAGCATCACCACAACCACTATGTTCAGCAGTTTGCAGGAGAGATCTCACCTGAGAGAATTCTTTTAAACGTGGCATCAAAATCCCACATATACAAATAGAGAAATTTAGTCTCAGTCATTTCAAGTGGAGCCTGGAGAACGGCCAGACTCTGTGTATCTCGTTTTGGGACTCATGTTGGGTTAGATTTACCCAAGTTAATGTTGGGTGTCAATGGAATAGTTGCCTACCAGGTAATTAGTCAGCCTGGGCTCCTCACAGTCATTGCAGAGGAAGAGGCACTCCTAGGGCACAGTTGAACTGTCCTATTTTAAGCACTATTGGGTAAAAATGCTATAAAGTGCCTCCTTTATCTCTCCAGAGCCGAGATCACCAGCACAGACACAGGAACCTGCACAGCAGATACCTGCATCTAATCAGATTCACCTCAAAGTTCTGCAATCCCGATGCAATTCCATTTTCAAGGCAAATCCCAAGTGACTTAATTATCTCAGCAGTAAAGGAGAAGGAATAGGGTGAGGCCTGACAGGAAGATGATGTGCCAGTAGTCAGCACTTCCATCAGGCCTAACAGAACTGACACCAGCAAAAGTTTATCCCCAACAGAGGACTGGGGGAAACACCCAGAACAAATCAGTGAGGTGTTACAGGTCAGACAGAGCCCATCCTTGGTTTTTTTAAGAGTCCTGGTTTTCAGCCCAAAGCAAACAATGGACATTATTCAACAACTAATATATTCAGGACAGACATACCAATCAGTAAAATGATGCAAGCACTGGGATACTCAGTAGGTTAAGCGCATGCAGTTGTGAAATGAAGAATCCACTCATGACCCGAAGTAAAACTCCACAATCAATGCCTTTGGCAAGGTGCACTAAGGAGGCAGACAGGGTTAGTTTGGGTCAGCACCTGTTGCTATGACATAGAATTGGCAGCAGATGAGGGCAGCATTGGCCTCCTAGTCCAAGAAGCCTTCCTAAGACACCGGTGGGCAGTAATTGATACTCCCTCTTCAAATGTTATGGGTACAAAGACAGATTAAGGTGTTTGATATCAGGGTGTTCACCAGATTTCAAGGTGCAAAACTGTGTGGTAGCCACCATCCTGTGAGCAAAGACAGGGAAGGGCTCATCACACGCATCACCAGGGCTACAGTCAGCAACAGGCTCACACCCAGTGTCTTCAAGCTGAAGGCTCTTCAAGTTAAAATCAAGAGTGTGGAGTCAAGCCAGAACCAGAGAGGACACATGGCTCTGCACACTCTGTTGCAGCCTGGCTCATGGAAGGTGACAGATGGAATTTATCTGATTTACCCCTTAGTCTAGAGAAAAAAAAAAGCTTTAGAAATAAAACACTCGAGATCAGCTCATAGTTCACCTGGTCCAACAGGCTATGCTGGCCACTCCTGAGCAGAAGATGCTTCAGAAGATATAACTGGACATCCTGCATTAGGTAGGTAAGGAAAAATCCACCCTAAGTACTGGATTTCCTTCCCTACAGCACTCAGACTGTGAAGGCTGGGCTTTGAACACAGAATCTCTCTCCTCTTGGAGAAGAGGAAATGGCCTCAGGCTGTGCCAGGGCAGGTTCAGGTTGGACATGAGGAGGAATTTCTCCATGGAATGGGTGGTCAGGCATTGGAACTGCCCAGGGACGTGTTGGAGTCCCTACCCCTGGAGGTCTAGACGTGGAACTGGCCATCCCAAGGAAGGCCTGGACATGGCACTCAGCGCCCTGGGCTGGGGACAAGGTGGTGATCGGGCACAGCTTGGACACCATGGGCTTGGAGGGCTTTTCCAACCCAAATACTTCTGTGATTTTCAGAACGCTTCCCCACATCCCTGATCTTGTGTATCTCCCCCTGATGCACTGCCAAATTTTTCCCCTCAGTGACAGCCGTGACTGTACTTCTGCAGTCTGTAGACTGAAAGCTGTAAAAATGAGGTCTGGACTGCCTGAAGTTCATGGTGAAGAACCCAAATCCAACCAAGATTAGTGCCTCCCTCACACATTGCATAATGCGTGATATTCCTACCACCCTTTCCTTCCCAGAAAGAGAAGAGAACCCAGCACAAGCCATCCCCCACTCAAGGCCCCCCAGGGGCTGCCTTACCGAAAGGCTCTGTTCATCATCTCGTAGTGGAAGTGCTCAGGAGCCAGTCCCACCACCACTGCATTGGGGTTATCCGTGCCAATCCCTGGAAAACCAGAATAAGACCCTGAGCAAACGGGATTTAATTCACACTTAGCAGTACGCAGTCAGCAAAGTGCATTTAATCACTTTTAAGTAAAAATGAGCATTTTCCAGCATAGACATATCACAGAGACTGCTTTCATGTCTTTTATAGATGAAGAAAGCATCTGTGGAGAAGCTGCTGGTCTATGCAGACTGTTCCATCCTCCAGGGTGAACACAGCTCTGGAACTGGACAGTCTTAACAGCAACCGTGGGATGATTCTGTCACTGCTCCCACTGAAATGCAGCTAGGACATGAAAATCCCTCTTTTCATTGAATGACTGCTTCCCATCCGAGAACCCTTCTCCACACATATTTATGTGCTTTGTAAGACAGTAAAGCAGGAATTCAAGTGAATCCCATCCAGCTTTTCTATTCCCTCTAGTCACAGGAAACTCTGCTGACTGTTGTTCCATGCATCAGTCTGATTCTGACAATAAAGATGATACTGCAGCGTGGCCCGGAAGTTGTTGCCCTAGATTAATTTGGGCTTTTCTGGAAGGTGGTTTTTCAGTGTGGATTAGTGCCCTTGGGAGCAGCTCCACTGCAGTCCCACCCCTGGACAGAACCGGCAGTGGAAGCCGAGTAGCACCAAGAGGAGGGTTTTATTAATGACACGTAATCAGCTGCATCCTGCACTCGCTGGGGATTTTGTTCCACCTTCAAACACATCCTCTGCACCTTCCCCGGCACAAGCAGAGCTCCTGGCTGGCTCTGCTGGCTGAGGTCTCCTGCTGCACGTCCCTCAGTTGGCTCAGACAGCAAAACACCCACGTAAAGATGCCATGGTGGATTTGTGACACCACCCAGAAGCATTCAAATCCTTCAACCAGGAAAGGATTCCATTCATCCATCCGTGACCAACTTTAATTGAGATTAGCCAAGAACAGCTCAATAGCAGCCACTATCAGGAATTTAAAGCATTCTCCACTGCACCTGAATATTCCAAGAGCAGCACTGAGGAAATGTGAGCCAAGCCCCTTGTAGCAACAACAAACCAAACGACCCACTCCAGACCCAAGCAATACAGGTAATGCACCAATGTGCCCCCGTGATACCTCTGTCTGTGCCACCTTTTACAAAATTAGCATCAGCTCCTGCAAAACTGATGGAAAGATCCCAAAACCACGGAGACTGAGCTGACTGAAATGCTCTCAGGGAATGAGCTGCTGCCTCTGCTGTTTCTCACCCAGGAAAGCCTTCCCGGGAGCACAAATACAGAATATGGCTGGGGGCACACTTCTCTGGATGGGATGTTAGGTGGAACAGATTACTGAGTTTCACTGCTCTCACAGAGGCTTTTCTCCTGAATACTGACCTCTCTGAAGATTTCTGACCAGACTATGGCTCCAAAATTTAACAGGAAATTCCTAGATCCTACTAGAATTAGAACCTACTTAAATTACAGAGACAGAAGATTTCAGTTTGTAAGGGAAGGGGCAGGGACCAGTGGCAAGACATCCATGCTTTCTCTGCTTTGAGTTTAAATAAAAAATTTTGAGTATACAATATACAGTTTTCAGCTCTGAGTATGTTAAAAACATGGGTATCTTTGCTACTCTTAATGTCCAAGTGAGAACACATCATCTTCTACTCTCCTAATTGCTGAGGGAGGGAAACAGGAGCATCTGAAAGCAAAGCAGGTTTTAACCAGGGCTTTGGGGATGACAATTTAGAGGAGTCAGGGTGATGATGAACCTTCTGTCACCACTGAAGGTATCCAAGTACGTGGGGTGAAACTCAAATGTTCAATATAAGATAAGCAACAGTAACTGCCTGGAGATTTTGCGTTTAATAATAACCTATCAAGAGTGAAACAGGCTGCTGTGCGTGCCTCCACACTTGTTTTTCAGCTCTTTATGAGTAAAACTGTTGTTGGAAATCAGGTATTGCACAAATTGATGCACCTCTGCTATAAAAAAAAAAAAATCAGCACTGGTAGGTCCAATGACGCTCCAGTGACTGGGTGATAACCATTACTTCATTTTTTACACTGGAAATTAATGGAAAGTATTGAGTTTTACCTGAATTCATGACTATTTGAAGGCTTTGGCTGCCATCTCCACTGCTCCTCAAGAAGATATAACTTCAGGCTGTTTGATGTTTGATTTAAAATGAAGAAAGGACCTTTATGACCCTGCAAAATTCCACACTTCAGGCTCCACCATGGCTGGTGGTCTACAGATGTCCAAGAGCACACTGTTTCCTCATTAGCTCATTAGCTGTTGTTCGTTAATTAGTTGCTTCCTTAGCACCTCACCTGTGAAATCAGGCAGGGCCTTATCGTCCACCAGGAGCAGGGGCCGCACCTGCTGCTGCTCCAGGAGGTTCCTGGCTGCTGTCAGGGAGGTGAAGATTTCGTGCTCCGCAATGTCGAACCCCAGCCCCGTCAGCCTCTCCAGCAGGTCCCTCTTGCTCTCCTTGGTGGTGTTGGTCACAAACCGGACGGTCACCGGGGCACTGCGCAGCCTGGGGAGGACAAAGGGGGAAACTGGACACAGGCTCCTCCTGTTCTCACGTCTGTGCTTCTCTTTGGGGCTAAAAACTGACCTAAAGGCTGCAGGTGACCACACAAAACACTGGTGCCACACAAAAACTTCTGTGATGTGGAACGGACAGCAAGAATCACACCTGCCGGACCAAGACAAGTCATCCTCCCCTCCTCTCCCCCATCTACCATGAAAATCCCTGAGGGAAACAGCGATTCCAACTCCCTCTTCATAGCAGCAGCAAGCACATCTATGATAACTAATTTGAAAAGCGCTTTTATTCAAACTACACAATAAATGAGCCAGTCCCACCTTCTGGATCAAAATAAGCAAACAAAAGAAGCTTGTTGCTGAATTAATATATTGAACTCCACTGCTGGCTGAATTTCCCAGCAGCTGTGGCTCGTCCAGGATGCCCCAGGAGCCTGTGTTACCTTGGTGGTGGTTTTATGTCAGCTTCTGCAGCCATTTCCCCCTTTCCTGAGGAACACCAGAATCACATAAAACCACATTATTGCCCTGTGCTGACAGAAAATGCTACCAAACAATCAAATAATTTTAAGTGACAGTTTCAACAGCATTCCCTTTAATTATTCCCCCACCATCACTTTCTCTGTTGCTATAGGAACAAACACTGGCATCAGGACTGTGTGGAGAACATCAGAAAAAAGTTGGAGACTTGCTTGCCACGGCCACTTCCTTCTCCTGTTCATCTCTTGTTTTACACTGACTCTTAGCAGGTATGAGTTCATAAAAAAGTCACCTGGTTGATAATAAAATAAAAATTATTGTTTTTCCCTGTGGACCTCAATAGGGAACTATGAATGTAGTAAGCGTAAAATAAGCATCTCTCCATTTGTTCCCTAAGCTGCATGCCAACCCTTCCAGCTCCTCTTCGGGAAGGACAGGGGCACGGGTTGGCAGAAAGGAGCACGGGATAATGATTTTTTTCAAACCTCTGGGCAAAAAGGCCTGGCTGCTCTCTGACACCTGCTCCCCGTACCTGTGACAGCACATGGATATTATGTGGATTTTCAAGAACAGTGACTCTCACCCGGCACAAGTTCTCCCTGCAGCAGGAAACAGTGCAGTGAATGGGAGGGCAATGAATGAGTACCCAATGCTTTAGCAGTTTTTACTTCCTTGCAGTTTTACATCTTTAGAGCATAACCATTTCCACAGCATTACCTGTGGAGAATACAGCTTCCTAATCCCACTGTGAACTCTTCCTCTGAGCAACAGTCCAGCTGTACAAAACCCTTAGCAGCCCATACAGCTCTAGCAGAGAGTTCAGTTCTGCTCCCATATCTTGATCAATCTTTAGTGTCCCAGAATCCTAAAGTGTCCTCCTTCATTCACACCACAATACCACCTATCACTTTGGGATTTTTCCATTGCAAGATGTCTTCTCCAGGAAAACACTACAAATCTTCCTGGGGTTGTGTGTCCTATTTCACCACTGACTTGCTTGGATTAAATAATTTTTGCTGTGCCTCGGTCTCTTTAGGCACCCTTTCACCACAAGAGAAAGAGTTAACTGCCCTGTTCACTAATGTGTTGAAATTCCAACTAAAGATGGGCTGTATTATCAAATGCTTCTCAAACTAAAAAAAAAAAAAAAAGAGGTTGTTTACCTAGTAGAAAGAAACTTTAAAAACAGTAATAAGCAAGAAAAGCTTTGTCTGAAGGAAACGAGAACTCCGCAGAGGTTGCCTTGCCCACTAGACCAAGCTTTTCTGTCATCCCATTTTACCTCAGCACAGATCTGAAAGCTCTGACGGACGATCAGGTTCCTGCAGTTAAACAAAGCCCCCAGGACCAGCTCAGCTGAACTGATTTTGAGGTAATTCACCCAAACTCAGCTTTGGCTACGGGTGTCTCACATGCGAATCAGTGCAGAATCCTTGAGTATTGGGGTTTTTGTGTCTAGAAAAGGCTTAGAAAACACCGAAGGAGGCACTGAGGAAAGCAGCAGGAGCTCAGGTGGCACCAGTATCTCCACCCTTTGCTGAGTTCTCCTGGCATGAACACAGGCTAAAGGATTTGGCCACGTGTTTGCCCCAGGCCCACTCACCCGCCCCTCTGTGCAAACAGCACTGACACAACCTCCCAGAGGAAACCTAAAAAAAGATAGAAACTTGCCTTTTGAGGGCTTCCTGGGCGCCCGGCACGGCCGAGTCCTCGACGTGGAGGGTGCCATTGAGGTCCACCAGCACGGCCTTCAGCGTGCGCCGCACGGACATCGCGCCCTGGGACAGGCACAGGGGACCTCAGGCTGCTGAGCGGGCAGCAGGGACAGCACCCGGGGGCCCAAAAGCACCTCACTGGTGCCAAGCCCGGTACCACTCACAGCACCGCTCACAGAATGAAATGGGCCCCTCTAAACAGGGCGAGGGACAGACAAAAGGCAGCGTTTAAAAGAAAAATACGTAATTGATGGGACTGTGTTTTTTACCCAAAGACTCTGTCTGTGGAAATCAGGTGCTGTTTGTTCTTTGAGTGCAGCAAAACAAACAAACAAAAAATTCTCTGAACGACTCAAGGGTGCTGGGTCATTAGGTCTGGGATTGATGGCCCAAGGGCTCGGCAAGAACGCTTCGCCAAGTCCCACCTACACCAACAGTGAAAATAAAGGCACAGTGGTCTGGCTGTAAAGCTTAAAATGCTCTGCTGAAGTGGATATTGTTGATTTTATTTTTGTAAGCAAGACCTGGGGTGATCCAGCCCGCACCACAGTCACTCTGAGGCTGCTCGGTGGTGACAGTGAGGAATTGGCAGGTTTTTGGCCTGGAAGCTCTCAGGGCTCATGGATATCCAGCACCTTGAAGGGGACAACCTGGCAGTTTTTTTGACTCGACCCAAAATAAAAGGCAGCATTTGAAGGGCAAAGGCACCAGGGAAGGAACAGAGGTGATGTTTGAGTCACGTGGGACTAAAATCCCCAAGATCTGTCTCCAGAAACAAACACTTCCCCTCACGTGTGCCGCAAGTGCTGCATTTTGCTCCACGAGCAAGTCTGAGGAGCTGCTTCTCAGAAAATGTCCACTACAGCTTCAATACAGCAAGATTTTCTCCTGTTCTTTAGACAACAGCCATCTGAAAAGGCTGAGAGAATTTGGATTGTTCAGCCTGGAAGAGACTTGGGATGACCTAATTGTGGCCTTCCAGTACCTGAAGAAGCCATTAGGAAAGATGGAGAGGGACTTGGGCCAAGGCCTGGAGGGACAGGACGCAGAGAATGGCTTCCCAGTGCCAGAGGGCAGGGCTGGATGGGATCTTGGGAAGGAATTGCTGTCTGTGAGGGTGGGCAGGCCCTGGCACAGGTTGCCCAGAGCAGCTGTGGCTGCCCCTGGATCCCTGGCAGTGTCCAAGGCCAGGCTAGACAGGACTTGGAGCAGCCTGGGATAGTGGAAGGTGTCCCTGCCCGTGGCAGGGGGTGGAATGAAATGGTCACTAGGCCGCCTTCCAATCCAAACCATTCTTGGATCTGCCAGCCCTGCAAGTGACCACAATTTTGTGTTCAGCTGGTTCAGTTACAGACAACATGTAGCACGTTCGCACTTTAGAAACTGCCCCAGTAAATTTCTGTCAGATTTATAAATGGTCATGTGAGCCTGGTATCTCAAGTGAGACATGACACACACACAACAGGAAACTCTGAGATTCCACTACCATTATTCCTGCTGGTTCTCTGCAATAAGAAAATAATAATTAAAAAAAGGCTTCTTTTACTATATGTCTGTTGATGCAAAAGCCAAAGTTAAACGTTAAAGATACACAGCTGAAAACAGAACCCCTAAAGGAGCTTCATCAATTCCAATGGAAATTATTATTATTATTATTATTAGTAGTAGTAGTAGTAGTAGTGCTATACTACTGTTACTGTCTGTTGTTTTTTTTTTTTTTCAACCCTGCATTTCCATCGGTTCTCCTGTTCACAGTGTATTTATCTGGGAAATATGGAAGTTATCTGCAGAGCCAGTTTTCAGCACAGCCGAATTTTAACGATCAAGCTCATGGACTGCCAAGGAAGTCCTAAAAGCCCTCCAGAACCTCAGTTTTCATAATCACATCCCAACGAAAACTCACCTTGTCAGGACAAGGGGACCCCCCAGCCCCGGTCTCTGGGACAAGGACACGAGGAACACAATAAGACACAACCTAAGGGAAAGAGGGATATATTCTATAACAATACATATGGTTATCTATGTCCCTCGATGGAAGGATGCTGATGGCACAGGTGCGTCATCGCCGTGCCGTCCCACAAACCCCCCGTCAGCACCCCCACCCGCGGGGATGGTACCGCCCCTTCCCGCCAGCTCACAACGGGCACACGGGCTGGCCCATTCCCTACCGGGGGAGTCCCGAGCGCGGCGAGCTCCCCTTTTCCTGACGCGGATGGTTCCGCTCGCCCGTTCGCGGCTGAAAGCGGCGGACGCGCCCACGAGGAGGAGAGGGGGGGAGCAGCGAGCGCGGCTCCCCCGGCACTGACCTGTTCCCGCCGCCGCCGCCCCTGCGCTCTGTGCGCCGCCCGCGGGGTCCT
>WEIT01013369.1:80679-116233 GCA_013389985.1 Dryoscopus gambensis
GGGGCGGGGCCTCCGGCTCCCGGCAGCCGCGTCCGGCTCGGGGCTCGCCCGCGGATCCGTCGGGACCCTGAATCCCTCGGAGCCGCTCGGGTCCGCCGGAACCCTGTGGATCCCTCGAGTCCGTGGATCTCGCAGAGCCCCGTGGATCCCTCGGTGCCTCTGGGATTCCTTGGAGCCTCTTGGGTCCACTGGATCTATGGATCCCTCTGGTCAATGGATCGCTTGGATGCCTGTGGATCCCTCGACTCCGTGGATCTCCCGGAACCCCATGGGTCCCGTGGAGGCCCCTGGGTCCGTTGGATCCTTGGGTCCCTCACGCCCATGGATCCTTTGGAGCCCCGTGGAGCCCTCGAGTCCGTGGATCCCTCAGAACCCCGTGGGTCCCTCGGAGCTCCTTGGGTCCATCGGGTCCATGGATCCCTCGGGTTCATGGATCCCTCGGGGCTCCGTGATTCCGTCAGAGCCCCTTGGGTCCATCGGATCCGTGAATCCCCTCAGTCCATGGATCCCTTGGAACCCCATGGACCCCTCGGGTCCGTTGGTCGTTCAGAGACCTTTGGACCCCTTGGGTCTGTTGATCCGTCAGAGCCTCTTGAGTTCACTGGGTCCTTGGATCCCTCGTGTCCATGGAGCCCTTGGAGCCCTCTGGATCCCTCAGGTCCGTGGATCCCTCGGAGCCCCGTGGGTTCCTAGGAGCCCCTTGGGTCCATCGGATCCATGGATCCCTCGGGTCCCTGGATCCTTCGGAGCCCCGTGGTTTTCTCAGGTCCGTGGGTCCTTCGGAGCCCCGTGGATTTCTCACGTCCGTGGATCTCTGGGAGCCCCATGGACCTCACAGCGTAGGCTGTGACATGGGAAGCTCCACTCGCCATGTTGCAAGTGGCCTTTGGATTCGGAGCGGGAGTAAGGCTCATCCTCATCTTTCTCCGTCGGTAACGTGGTAACGTGGCGTCTCCCGGTGGTGGAAACAGGCAGGGAGATGTCACCCGGCGTGGGGCAGCCCTCGTGGCCGTCCGTCATCAGCAACCCAATACTAGTAGAATTAATAAAAACCCGTGAACACTGCATATGCAAAAATACATGAGTTTATACTTATATTTAGTCTTACTGACAGAGGGGTTTTTTATCATGTGTTTTCTCAATACACTGGTTTTCCTTCTATCCTGACTAAGGGTTCTAGCAGGAAGTCAGCCCAGAGCCCAAATGCTGTTTGCCCAACACGTACCGCTGCAGAATCCAAAGCAGAATCCCAAAGAAAACAATTACCTTTTATACTGGATTGATCAGGGCTTCTGGGCTGTTCCACAGTCAAATAACAAAATAATAACAACTGGAGCTCAGGGATACTGTATCCCTATTATAGTTATTGTAGTTACATAGTTATCCACGTTGCAGTTATCCCTGTATTGTAGTTACAGAGTTATCCCGGTGTAGTTAGTGATGCACAAATGGACATTTTTTCCCCTTGCCTCTTTCAGTCCGCTTGGCTGAAGGGGGTGATTTGCATAATCCCTCTGATTTTATTTCTCCGTAATCATACAATACACAAACCTCTTAACTCCGGATGGTTGGTAGCTTTTATTACTCAATCAGGGCACAATGATTTGCATAATCACTGCATCGTGATGATTATTAGACTCGTCTGCTGCAATAGAAATGAAAACTTTGTGCTCAGTGTGGTGGACTGGAGAGACCCCATCTCGATTCTCTGCCCTGCCACAGACTTCTGGCACAATCTGGGCAAATCATTCACTGTTTATCAATATTGCGTCTCCATGCTCTGTGTGGAGATCCACTCGCTAGCAAGTGATGATCTGATACTTCAGCAATTAATTAATTGTCAGGAGTATATAATCAATAGGTGCTCAGACACCACGTGAGTCGGCTATGGAGAAACCCACACCTCAGCCTCTTCTTGTGTTCATCTTTCCTTTCCAAAACACCCACTTTGGTACGGTCAGTGTCACAATATTGTGCATCTTAATCATTACTATTAAATAACACTACATTTTAATACGCGAATAAAGATAAAGCACCCCACCATCAGAACCAGGGTGTATTTTCTTAATAATTTACTCCCCAAATTACTGCTGTTATACAAGAGAGATAGAGAATCAAACATATTCATCAGAACTTTGTCATCTGGTCAAAAGCATTTTTCATTTCAGCCTCCAAAAGGAATACAGCCTCAATTCAGGGTAGTGACTAAAACATCCATTGCAGTTCCAGTGAGCTCAATATTTTTGAAGCCTATACTGAAGTGTTTACTGACATGAAAACACATTTTTCCCCCCCCAGGTGCTGGCTTTGATTCTGAAAACTCTTATGTGTATGATCACCTTCACTTCATAAGTCAGCAAGTGGGAACACTCGAGTGTAGTGGCACATGTGAACATACATTTGCAGGCTCAGGAGTGCCAACACAGCTTCTTTATTTCCCATCTAGATTTTTAAATTTGGTATAAATGAAAAACTCCTAAAAACCATAATTTTAACATTTTTAAGTGCAGCCATTTCTAATTGCCCAGGTGCCCCCCCCACCCCTCCCTCCCCCCCAAATTTGGGGAGGTTTATGATTCAAATCGTCTTCTTCCATCTGTAAGTAATTTTTAAAAAGGCTTATCTTGAACTTACCAAACTCCGTAAGAAAGTCAATATTGGGCTCACAAATTTCATCCCCAAGGTCACTACTGATTTTTAAGAAGTTCTGAGTGGCGGCATATGATGGTCTCACAAACAGAACTGTCTTTTGTCCTCAGACATAACTTAGGGCATGATGGCAGTAATTCTATAACTGAATACAGATGAATATGGGGGTCACTGACATAGAAACCTAATAACCACCATTACCAAGCAGCATTTCCTGGGCTACCTCCTTACGGTATCCAACCTGTAAATAAATGCTAACCTCAGTGAAGAGCTAATGCTTAGAGTTATGGCCCTGAAAAAAAAAACCTGAGGTTTTTGCAACAAGTATACAAGTTATGGCTTAGTATTTTTTCCCATAATTAAGATGTATTTCCAAAGAGCAGCTGCCATCAAGCTGACATAAACTTGACATGATTTTCCCCTTAGTAAAATCCATCATGGCAACTTAGCAACCACATGGGTCTTATCTTTGAATCATCATGTTACGTGGTTGAAGGGAAAACCAGATAAAGTTGCTTGCATTAGAAGGAAAGGGGCTTTTTTTTTTTTTACTTCATTAAGGTGTTGTGTTTCAGTACAGTAAATTCCTGTGGTGTCATCTGCAGGGTGCAGTCAATCACTATAAAGGAGAGTTTTAAACCACCCTACAGATGTCAAAGGATTAAACTTCAGGCTGGTGAAATACTGTGAAGGCAGTGGTGTTTTTTACTCTCAGTTTGTCCTTCAGTGTTTTCAGACAGAGCACATCTCCCTGGGTCTCACTGTCCCCACACTTAATGAGAATCAAGCTTGTTGCATGGGACTTTTTGGGGTTAACTGAGTTTAATCCTGGTGAGAAAATACCAGGACAAAGGAAGACCTGTTATGACTTCAGCCCCTATACCCTTCACCTCCCTTGCCACCACCATCCTCTGACTTTATTTTCTGAACTAGCTTTAACCATTTCCTTCTTTAGACATTTTACATACCCAGATATACACATATCAGTAACAAAATTCTGGGGACACAGAAAAGTCTGGAAACTTGGCCCAACGATCCCAAGCTGAAAGTGAAGAAATGCATTTTGAAGGTGGCAAATTTTTTACCAGCTCCTACCACAAGTAACTTCATTACCTGAAAAATTTTGTGTCAGTGACAAAAATTAGGTTCTGTGGCTCAGCTAGGTGCTATAAATAAATCCAATAGCTGAATTTCACAGTGGGACTAAAGCCTTTGTCATCCCTTACTCATCACACCTATAGCACTGTCAGGAGCTGTAAAGGTTAATGGTGCGTCCAACTGACGTAACACATCCCAGGTAAGCACAAATTGAGTGACTGGTTTAACGTCCAGATGGGTTTTTTTTAAACCACCAAAGCTGGGAATGCAATAAGATTTTGTACACTTGGGAGAATGCGTGTCTGGTCCTCACCTGTCAGCAGCTGTGTGCAGAAAAGATCCTTGCCCTATCCATGACTCACAGGTCACCTCTGCCCTTGCTTATCTGAGAAGTGAGCAGCCATCCCTTCAAAAGCACAGCCTGACAGCCTTCCTGAGATTTGATAGGATGCTAATAGGCAGTCATACACAAAAGGACTGCCTGGGGATTGAGGAACAAAATGAAAAACAGAACACAATTTTGGCTTTGCACCTAAATTTATCGGTGCTGTTTTCCTAAGTTATTTGACTCTGTAACCATAACAGCCTTTAAATGTCATTTGTTGCCTAGTTCTCTCTCTCACACAGAAACAGACGCAGACACACACGTGCTGTTGTTCATCTTGCTGTCACCAAGAGTACAGAATTGTCATAGAATCAGGGAATGGTTTGAGCCAGAAGGGAGCTTAAAGATCGTTTCTGTGACATGACACTGTTCTATTATTGTTGGCGCTGTTTGTGTTGTGTTTGCACTGGAATACACCAGTCCAGAACCAAATCCTGTCATGCTCAGTGCCATGCAAATATTTTTCAGAGGAAGGCACAGGGATTTTCCAATCCATGTCTCAGCTGGAAGACAGTGGATATCAAAAGCAGGCCAACGTGGGGAGCAGGGCAGCAAGGAAACGAATGGATTTTTTCAGGGAATTAAAAGTCTCTGCTTAGCCCTGCCTCACTGCTGACAGACGGGCTGGATTTTCAGGCATGGAGGCAGCAGAGAGTCTTAGGGAGGGATTTAGAGGATGGGGAAACAGCTCCATGAATTTTGAAAGATGGGGGATTTAGTCTCTGTGCAATGAGCAGCATGAAGCAAAAACAGGGGTATTAAGGAGTGCAAAGAGAAGGGCTCCTGAGGCTGCTGCTACAGCAGAGGACAGGCAGGAGCAGCTCACTAAACACAGGTGTGGAAAGAGGGAGGGAGACCCAAGGGACACAAACTCTTACAAGCACGGAGTTGGTGTTTGCCACCATGGACTTGCATGGCTGCGTTTCCCTTGGACCATGGAAAATGGTGCTAGTAGAAATATTATGAGTAGGAATACAGCTAACATCAAAGGACCAGGCATGGCTGACATGTGCCCACAGCTTCGGAATCAGTTCTGGCTTCCACCTCTGCTAGCAGAAAAGTGTCTCAAAGAGCCCTTTGGGGACAAACACAAGGAGCTGCAGTGGTGACCAAAGTCCGCCCGCCTTTGTGGCACAGATTTTCACTCAGGTCTGTGAAATGTGGATCTGTGCAGGGCAGCGTCACCTTCCTGTGCCTGCCCCAAGTCTGTCTTTTGATAGGTATCATATAGAGGAGATGACACGAGTGTTTTGGTGTCCCAGCGTGTCCCAGCGTGTCCCAGTGGGGCCAAACCTTCCATCAGCAGCTTCCCCAGGGGATAGTGGCCCCATCTCAGCCTGGAGAAGGAGGAAACTCACAGGCTGTGGCCTGGGGGTTCCCAGGAGCAGTTAGCAAAGGGCATGAAGCTGGAACAGGCTGGCGAGATCCAGCGATCACACTGGTCCCCCTTGGAGCCAGACTCCAGCCCAGCCTGATCCCTGGAACCACCACCTGAAGGAGAGCGACAGCCAGGAGAGCTGGTGTCATGCCAGAGGTCATCAGTGCCCAGAAAGTCGCAGCACTCAGTTTAAAGATTAATAGATGGTCTCTTTCTCCAGGCTGTAAAAGTGGGTGGGTAAAAACCAAATCACAGACCTGGTGGCTCTGGAGGCTGCAGCCTGTCCAATAACGTTAGCATTAGCAAGCTGGTGTCATGCAGATAATAGGGAACCATGTGCAGGTCTCAGGATAAGGTCTGGGATTCTCAGTGAGTCAGAGGGATTGGGAAATCTTTGTAAAAATAACCAGAATTCCCCCTCCTGTATTTTTTCCCATGACTCACCCCACAGAAAAGAGACAGTGTGAAAAAGACTTAAATCTCTGCAGTAAATTTTTAACGCAACGCGTCACAGAGATAAGGTACATGAATCTATGCTTTTTCTCCAATTCCATTAAAAAACCTCAATTTTCCTGCATTTTCTAATACTTTTGTGGTATGAGTTCACAGTCCAGTAGTATGGTGGAGAAAATGAAGTGCAACATCTCAGTCCATCCACCCACTAGCACACATCCCCTGAGTCCTTTATCCCCTTTTCTCTCCAGAAGAAAGCTGCAGATGGAAGAAGCTGTGGGCTGTCACTGCTCTGGCTCTGAACTGGGGGGTGTTGTCGAAGGAGAAGCATCAGAAATGGAAACTGTCTCTTCAGAGATGGCAAACTCTGGCTGGGCACACATTTTGCTTGTAAGAAGTGTAATTTATGCACACCGGGCCAGTCAAATCCACCGTTGAAATCTTGTCAGAGCTGCAGTTTGTCACTGTAACTTTCTCCACCACCACAGGTGTTCTGAGGTCTTTGGAGAAATAATTTGATGTGCAACGCCTGGCACAACAGAAATGGAGAAAAAATTAATAACTGGGTGCCTGGATATCAGCATGAAGAGCTGCTGGTATCTTGAAGCCAAGTCAATTAATAACAGAATGTAACTTACGTACTATGAGTACAAAACTGATAGCTGGGATAGAGCTGATTTAATGAATTATGGAGGTGACATATTCCTCTCCCCTTAATCTTCCACCCTTTAAAAAAACACATCCTATGATTCTGTCACTAGATGAGGCTAGATGCATTCAAACTAAAACTGAACAAATTTTTGCTTTAAGAGACTTCTCAAAACATATAATTTCCCCTCTCTTTATAGAAATAAACACCACAAAGGAAGTCCCTCTTCTTGTGACTTCAGGTCATTGAAAACAATGAAAATGTTGGCATTAGTGAGGAATCAAGGGCTTGGGTGTCCTAATTTTCCTCTATAAAATTTAAATACCTATCCACAACTACATGTCTATGTATCTATCTATATCTGTATCTCTATATATCTATATGTATATATAGATGCATATATAGATATAGATATATTAAAAATCTGGAGGTGGGGAGAAGAATTTGGACCAGATACAAAACAAATCCAGGTGTCACTGCCCTAAACTGCTACTGCTCAAGCACCCACTCTAGTGATTCCCCAGCCACTGTTATCCCACCCAGCTGGAGGCTGATGAAGGAGCCTAGGAAGACCCCAAGAAGCTCCACTAGGGCTTGGCAGGCTGCTCCCGTGTGCTGCCTGATCACTCTTGGCTCAAGCAGGAATTCATCCCTGCACACATTCCCATGGCAACCCCGGTTCCTCCCTTCTCCCCGAACACTCACCTCCGGAGAACGCTTATTGCCATGCTGATGGCAACCAGCAGCAGGAGGCTTCCACTGAGAGACACCATGACAATGGCATAGGTGGAGGGTGGTGAACCTTGAAGGGAAGTCACAGGTGAGTTTTGCCAACAAACAGCTTCAGGAAATGCAGTCTTTTGTGAGATTACAGGTTGTTACAGGCTGAAAACACTGACAGTCCTGCTGCTGCAAGCCGTGGGTGGAGGGGGTGACCAGCTCTGAGTTAGAAGGGTGTTCCTGGAACTATTTTTTCTTCAAAAATCTCATAGCTCAGTTAAATAACTCATGTATCTTTATCTACCAAAGACCAAAGCAGAACTGCTTTTCAGGGCTGAGGCTGAAATGCAGCTGTGGGGATCTCAGGGTGGGAAAGTCTGCCCTACACTGTCAGACCACAAAGTTATTCCATGTATTATCCTCCTATTTATAGCAAAGCAGTAGCAGGATCCTGAATCTTACTGCCTGTCTAGCCAGCACTTTCCATCCACTTCCACCCTTTTCCATCTGTTTCCATTCCTTTTTGCTCTTGGATATAATTCCAAGCTTAAAGGAATGGAGGCTGGCTTGCAACCCAAATCTACCCCTGCCTCCAAAGCTCCCACTCCTCTGTTCTGCTGCAACCCCTCCTTTAGTTCTACCATTCTTTCCACCCTAAAAACCCCAAGAGAAGCATGTCTACTGTGGCTGATTCATCCACTGCTTTTGAGCCCTCTCAACACCCCGTGTCTGTTAACCTGACAGACTTGGTAACACTCTCAGCAGTGTCACCGCACAAACAAACACTGCTAAACTGATTTAAAAACAGGAGAGTAAAACACCTTCTTCCTGGAAAATCACCGTGTTGTACAAATCTTCGCCACCAGCATGGGCCATCCTGAAAAATTAGGCAAAGAGACATTCAGATCCCAGCTTAATGTTCAAAAGCAGCACATTTAGTTCAGATTCCTTTATGGCAACTGAGTGTTTCACTATTTCTAATGTGAGTTATCTTTACAGCTGGAGATTAAAGCAAGATGTGCTAAAGGGCAGATCCAAAAGACAGAGGTTAGTCTGACACAAAACCCCTGAATGTTAAGGCAGTGAGCTTCCACTGTCTTGAGTCTGACTTCATGTTTATCCATGGCATCCAATCTTTGTGGGATCACAGAATCCCAGAATGGTTTGTGTTGGAAGGGGCCCTACAGCCCATCCAGTTCCACCCCCTGCCATAGGCAGGGACACCTTCCACTATCCCAGGTTACTCCATGCCTCATCCAACCTGGCCTTAAACACTTCTAGGGATGGAATTTTGGCATGGGCAACAACACTGGCATTACACTCTGACACATGTAGCAGACACTTTTTATCTTATCCTGGCCAATTTGCCCCAGGATACAGAGCCCTTTCTTCTACTCCTTCCAGAAGTGGTAGCCAAGTATACTGTCCAGGCTTTGCCTCTTGTCCATTAATGCACGTGAATAAACTGGAATGTCAGCTCAGAATCTGCTCCAGGATCTCATGTGAGATTTCCTCTGTGGAAGTTCTCCCTCTCCCCAAGGAGAGCTGGGCTGAGTGTTACTGAGAATGGAAAATCAACTGGCTTACTAGAGAGTCCTCCAACCCCCAAGACACCAACTCTTTTTTGTCCCATCAGTAAGATGTCCTAAGGAGAGCCTCAGTGTCACCCTTGTTCTTAAAAAGAAGTTGAGAAAATACACCATAGAAATTAAAATATAGAGCAGAATTAGACTACAAATTTATGGATTACCTTGTGACTGCTGAAGATCCTTGTGTCAGCATCGTGCTGCTCAAAGCCTTGCCTGAAAGTAAAGCTGGTCTGAAGGGTTTGAGACTAATTGCTCACTTCATTTGCGTCTGTTGATTGCTTCTTTCTCTCCGTGGTTTTTATAGGGCAGGGTAATCTCTTCCGTGTGTAGACAATCAATAAATTGTGGAGGTGGATCAAACAGAGGCTTTACTCACCATCCTCTGGATAAGCAATTATTTTCACAGTCCTCGTGGTGGAGCAGGAGGCACAGCTGGACTCCACCCAGGAGGCGACAGGGCTCCCACAGGGCAAGGGACCCCCTCTGATGTGCATGAGATCGTCCAGTGAAACTGTCTCTGCAGCTGGTGCCTAGGACTTACTGCAGAAACATGCTGTGTCCCAGGCGGGGTGCCTTTGGCTCTTCTCCAGAAGGCCGGGTGGAGAGGGCGGGTTTGGGTGCTCTCCACACAAGGGAAGCCCACCAGTTGTGACTGCAGGACACGGCAAGTCTGAGCCCTGTCCTCGCTGTCTGGGGTTGCACAGTCTGACCTGGCTCTCTGCACTGAAAGGAACGAGGCTGGAGTTGAAGGAGCTGTTGCTGAGATGTCAAACGGAAATGGCCAGTTTAGGGCTTCAAAAGCGCTTCATTTTGGGGTTTCTTTCAGCCTGGCTTCACTGCACTGCGGGCAGGAGGACAACACCAGTTTATCTCTGAAGCACCTACCCCTTCCCATGCCTTCGTTAGGGAAGCCACATCAGCACAGCTCTGGACCTTGTTCTGGTCTGCAGATGCCCCCATTCCCCCTGCCAGACCGGGGCTGAGCTGGCCGCTGCACCGAGTTATCTCATGAAAGGCTGCGGTTGCCTGTGCTCTGTGGTCACAGAAGGAGTGGTGCTCCAGGGTGGAGACCCTTTCCTCGTTAATGCGGGCACAAAGAAAACATTAATAAAGTCCAGATTGGCAGGTATTTCAAAACAATAGAGACTGACAGGTTTTGCTGCTGTGCCTAGACAAATAGGTGCACAACAATTTCAGCTCCGCTAACGTCACAGAAACAAACAGGACCCAAGCACCTCTCCGAGTCCCCTGGAGATTGCTTGGAAGGGTTTCAGGTGTCCACAGTTTAGAGAATGACCATAACTGTGAATTTTCCTCTACGGCTTAAGAAAGCAGCAAATTAACTACATTAAGTAGATTTTACAGAGAGATGAACAGCAGAGACCAGGCCTGCAGACATGTGCAGGTATTTTTTTTTTGTTTAAGCCACACATCAAGTCTTCATTTTGTGTCAGCCATAGACAAGGACACTTGGTCTGTGTGAACCTTCTCTTCCCCCTGCAGGGCACTACTGGACTTGGATTTGGCTTTAAGCGTGAACAAGCCCACTGCTGAAATAGTTCCTGTGCTGTACATGCCACAGAAGAGCTCCTGAGCAGGAAGGACTTTGTATTCAGGCAGGTGCCAGCACTTTCCTTCTTTATCAAACAAAGGGAAAGCTCAAATCAAAGCTGAGATTGCTTTGTGGAACCCATTTGTGATTTCTGAGTCTGATCCAAAGGTCACCAAAGTTAATGGGAATCTCTGCTGATTCCTCTAGTATCCAGGCCATGTTTCTAGAGGAAAAGCTGCTAAATACACAGCAGACCTCACTCTTGAAAGCCACTGAACATCTACATGGTGGATCTACATCCCTTGTGCATGCCCAGTGTGAAGATGTGGTGGAAGCAACTGGGACATGTTCTTCTCTTGTGAATGGAAATTCACTGTTACTGAACTTCAGAGACAATAAGGAAAAAAGCAATGGATGCTCTCAATATTCCTGAATGTGAATAGTCTTAATTTCAAAAAAACCTAATGCATATTCTTTTTTTTTTTTTTTTAATCCCAGCGTCCACCTCACCCCAAACTCAGTTTTGTGGAGAAGCTTGAGATCACAATGTGGGGAGCTGTGGTGGAGGCAGCTCTTTCCTGCAGAAACACCTTTATCTCACATGGATTGGGTGCAGTTCCACTACTGAAAACTGCCAGCAGAGATAGCAACAATCCCAGTGAGAGCAGGGCAAGCAGCCAGGTGTGCACAAGGCCACAGAGGCACACACCACAGGTCGCAAGGGTGTGAGTTGTGTGCAAGGCCAGAGCTTCTCAGTACCACTGTAGGTGTTTTACCTGCTCCGGGACTTATTAGTGAATACTTGGCTAGTGGTTTGGAGATCAAAAATTTCATGTATGAGGGTATGTATCCAGGATAATATTACTATAATGAGAAAAAGCCCTCTCAAAATTGTACTGAATAGTCCAAGGCAGTCGGGTAAGACAGTGTCAAAATAAACTTAGAATTATAGAATTATAGAATCGTATGGGTTGGGAGGGACCTTGAAGACCATCTTGTTCCAACCCCCTGCCATGCTCGTCTGGGCATAAATTCCACGGACAAACCTCCTGGAGGACAGAAAAGCTACAGGAGATGATAGGAAAAGAGTGGTATGTCCTACAGGAGCTCTCTCAGCAGCTTTTCTTGGCAGAGTGATTCTGCTTTAAAAGCCAGCAGGGTGAAAGTGTTTATCGAAGAGGGTCAGAGGAAACACTTCACTTTGGTTTTGTTAATTCCTTGGTGATACAGTCTGAAAAACACAGGTTTTCTGGGGAGGAGCTATTTTTTGTACACTGCAAAATTTATAGCAAAGGTCTTCTGTCACAGCTGCCTCAAGGTTTTACTCTACATAAAAATTATGGAAAAGGAAAAACAACCTGAAGAAATCCGAACAGTAAAAGGCACAGGAATTGACTTGATCAGTAATACAAAAAAAAAAAAGCAGTGATTTTTTTTTTTTTGCTATTAATAAGCAGGGCCTTATCCTGCTTGTCATACCCAGCTCAGACAAAACTTCTTGATCTTTACTGTAACACCTTGAAGAAACCTATTCTGGCAGAGATACCTTTTGTATAATCATCAAGGTTTTATACTCATCAATATTATCAGTCTCAAAAGCAGTAAATGCTCGGATAAGCTGTCTACTTCAAATAATTTGTCACGACTCACAAGGCCAGGATGGATGGGGCTTGGAGCAACCTGATCTGATGGAAAATATCCCTGCCCATGGCAGTGGGTGGGACTGGATGAGCTTTAAGATCCCTTCCAACCCAAACCATTCCAGAGTTGTGTGGATTGCACCTTCCACTTCAGAGCAAGGTCAGCAAAAGGTAGAAAGGTTCTTTGAGGGAGATGGCTTGAAGGCACGTAAAATTAGGGTCCTGACAGAAGGTCTGTTCCCGTGTCCTGGAATAAGAGAAAGCACATATCTTCATGCTTTTGCTTGGTGCACTTCTTCACCAACACAAATAGAGGTGCTAAAGGGTCTCAGAAGCAAACACTGCAAGCCCTAGGTCCTGGAGGAGCACCACCACATGTCAAGGACAGAGCCCAGTTTGGAGGTGTTGTGGGCAGTTCATGGAAAGACAGCTCTGTGGGGTAAAAAATAATACTGTCAGTCCATTTGGAAATTAAAATCACAGCTCAGTGTGCAGCCTGTGCTGTGAATTTTGCCATTCTCAGGGGATTTTGGTGTCCAGAAGGCTAAAACTAAGGACTGTGAGACTGCTATCACCCTTTGCCCCTCTTGTGATAACAGCTGTAGAGGTGATATTTGGTCACCTACGCAGGTTTCTTCAAGGTGTTGACAAGCTGCACCTCATAAGTTAGGAGAGCTGAGCGTTTGTTTTCCACACCAACACGTCACTCACCTTGTGCTAAGGGCAGCAACAGAGCCTGCTGTTCTGTGTGAGTAAGTTTAACTGTGCCTGGGACCATTCCCACATGGCACTGGAGAGCTGCAGCCTCACCACGGCACTCTCACCTTCCAGCTCAGGGTGGCCACATCCAAACTGCCATCAGGAGAGGCTGCAGGTCTGGGTCACTGCCCATCCATGCTGGGAAGTGCTCCCCAGCAGGCTCAAGCACAGCCCTGCCAAGGCCACTGCAGCAAGTTACCTTAGTTCAAGTCAGTTTGTGCAGACACAGGATGTGTGGGCTGCAGGTACAACCATACCAACTACCGGGAAAATCTTCCAGTATCCTTTTTTTTTTTCCTTTTCTTTGTGATGCCAACTGGTGGAAGGGTTGAGTTGGTGAAACACAAGTGTTTAATGGGATTGTTGTCACTCTAATATGTACAAGCTTTGGCACAAGAGGAAAGCAAACAAAAAGCGACTGTTGATAACAAGCTTCCCTGGATATTTATCCAAGTGATTTGTTTAGGTGGAGGCCTCTCTTTCTTTGTCTTCTGGAATCACGTTCTTGACCTTTATCAGCATGAGGAATTATTTTTTAATTCAAAACACCTCATTCATGCTTAGTTCTGAGATACATATTCCATCACAGCCTTTGACGTTGTGGTCTGTGAATCAGCTACAAACCAGGCAAATGGTGCTTCCATTTCCTGAGTGGGCATAAATAACCAAGGAGAAATTGGACATTTTGAGTTTGAGTGTTCAATCTGAAGCATATTTGTTGCTTATTCAATCTGTCATTTGTGTGAGCTGTGCATTTAATGCACAGCTCCACAACTCCAACAGCCCACTCGCTGTGCTCCGCGAAGTCCCGGGGGAACACGACGGTCTGAACACTGCTGAGCTGGGAGCAGACAACAAATAAATCTGCTTTAGGTGCTTTGTGTCTGCTCCTGGGCCTGAACAGGCTGGTTCTCAAATGGTGAGGGACAACGGGTTGCTGTGCACGCCTGACCACATCCAGGAGCTCTGGCACTCAGAAGCCATTAGAGCAGTAATTTCTTATTGAGCAATGGGATTACTTTATGTCTGGGCAAAATTTTTGATCTATAGTGGTAAGAGATTTTACCCCCACACTGCAGTCGGGTTCATTCATCACAGAAAGCAGCACAGTGTCACTCTGTGCAATAATCTATAGAGCATCCTGTATCCTGAATATTCTGTGCAGCTAGGTCCCCATCTCATAAAGCTGATTGGGAAAAGGTACATGAAGACTACAGAGCTATGGGGCTGCTCTGTATGGAGGGATGACTACAACCTCATCTGCAAAAATGACAGCCAAAAAGGCTTGATAGATACCTATGAAATCATGGCAGACATGGAGAAAGCGGACAGGGATGGCCACTAGTCAACAGGCAATTTGTCTCAGCCGGTACAAGAAGCCCAGGGCATAAAAATTTGGCAGCTCCAATCATCAGAAGCTGGTTTTATTTTTTTCCTCACAAGCTGTATTTAAGCTGAGGAGTCTATTGCCACAAAATGCTGTAAGCTCCTAAAAGTGCACCTAGGTTTTAAAAAGTCACTGATTGTGTTCATGGAAGAAAAAAAATCCATTGAGGGTTATTAAAAACAAGACATCATGTCTAGGTCAGAAAACCCATAAGCAGTAAATCATTAGTAGCTAAAACAACATTCTGGGAACATATCTCTAATTGCTGGTGTGCTTTCACAAAGTATCTGATTTCTCCTGTTACTGGGAACAGGGTACTGGTACAGGTGAACTCTAAGTCTGACCTGGCCCAGCTTTTCCGGTTGGTTTTGCTGCCTTTTTTTTTTTTCCCATGCCACAAAAGCCATAATTCTGCTGGTTCCGTGAGTCTTGTCAGCTCACCTAATACCTGAGCAAACTGTGCAGGGTAGGGCGTGAAAACAGGCTGTGCCCTTCCTCCCCTGCCTCCCAGATCTGCCAGCTGCACCAAGGAACTGTAAAGCCAGGTGATTGAATCTCACGGGGATTTGCTGGGAATGAGGGGGAATATTGGGAGAGCAGCTCCGCTGGGCATAGCTAAAACCACTTTTGGATGCTGGTGGTGCTGTACTGGCGTGGGAGATCCTTTGTGTTTGGGACTGAGACCCTTAGCAAGGAGAAGGATTCCCTCAGGAAAGCCCTGACGACCAGAGTGTTGCAGGTCACCAAGGAAAGACCTGGGGGAATACAGCTGCAGTCTTCAAAATCAACTGACTTTGGCTTGTCTCTCTTTTTTTCTGTGGATCCACAAGGCACGTCCTGAAACTGTACTAAATCTACTTCCAAACATTTTCAAAATAACCAGAGGCAGAAATTTCCGCTATGAAACTCTTCAATAAATTATTTGTGAATTAAAATAATTCTAAAAAGGTATTCTTGGGGACAAATCTCCCATCTGTTTTTTTCAGTGGAGTAAGCATGGCATTAAATTACAGGGAAGCTCAACTATTATCTCATACTTTTCTTTTTTTTTTATTATAGACTTTTTATCCACATGAATGATAAAGAAACTACAACAGAGTTAAATACCTTTTTTGATAACAGTGATTATATTCTTAATTACACTCAATATTAAATTGTAAAATATTTCCAGAGGAGTACAATCGTAATTCATACAGCAGGCAAAATACCAGAGGAGGAAAGGGACGAGGGAGAGGGGTGTGAGAATCTCCAGACTGCTTTTAAAAAGCACTGTGTATGGCTAACGCTGCTTTATCCATCCATCCATCCGTCCGCCCGTCCATCCAAATGTGGTTCTGGCCCATCTGGTGAGACGTTCATTTCCTTCCATAAAACAATCACTATTCCAAAGCAAAAGGTGAACTGGCAGATGTTGTCAGTGTCTGTGGCATTGAAAGGACCAGCAGTTCCTTTCACAGCTTATCTGCACGATTCAAAAGCATTTTTTTCTATCAAGCTCAATAGTCCTTCTAAAAACACAAAGACTTAAACTTTGGTACCACCAAAAAAAAAAAATATCAAGGACAGGCATTTTTTTTTTTGTTGTTTTGTGTTTACTAATAAATGGCTGCTACATTCTATTTGACATGGTTGTCCATGATACTATGAGGTCACTTGTCCTTAGGTTCAGAGGAACCTGATTTTTTTTTTATTTAGATCCCCAAACACTTCCATTTCACAGTCTATATACAAGTCAGGTTTCTGACTGGGTTATAACTTATAAGGTAACAGCTGCAAAAGCTCCTGTGCTTCTGGGAATTAAAAAAAAAAAAAAGAGAGAGAGGGAGAAAGAGAGAGAGAGAGAGAGAGAAAGTGTTACCAACATTAAGCCAAAGTTTGAGACACTGACAGAACTATGACATTTATTTACAACCCTTGTGAAAGGGATCCACGTAGGTCACCTGCTCTGGGAGCATCCCCTGAGACTTTGATAGCGAGTATCTCTGGGGTCATGTGGAAATACTCACAATAAAGGTGAAGTGCAAACTTCAACTAACTGCAGTGCGATTAAACACAGCCAGATCTGCCGTGGGAAGGAACTCAGGGCCCAGCAAGGGCAGCTGAGGGGCTCAGGGCAGGAACTGAGGGTTGCTCTGCGAGGCAGAGGGTCTCCAGCCCCTGGGAGCGCTGCGTAGGCCGGGATGTGCAAACACGTCTCATCCTCAGGAGACTTTTCCTGCCTGGCATATCAAGGACCTGAAATTGCTTCTGAACAACAGAGCTGCGGTTCTCCGCCTGGCTGGTTCAGCTGAGCAGTTAAGTAACAACTAATCTTTCAAAAGCACCGGGGCTGCTTAGAGAAATCCTCGCTGTCTGCAGGGATGGCGTGCCGCTGGAAACAAAAGCGGCGTGAGGAGCGCATCCATCCTTCACGCTCTCGGCAAACAGGCACGGAACGCTCGCTGCTGCGATGCCACCACCGTCCTTGAAGGGACTGGGAGCTGATGGAAGCCCGGTAGTGGGAACAAACTGTTCCTCTCCTCCGATGCTGCCATCCTCAGGCAGATTTTTATTGTGCATCAAGCGCTGCGGACAAGGCGCTCGGGGCAGGACCGGCTGCTCCTCATCTGGGGAGCCGTGCTGTTTCGTTCAGGGTATTAATGCCGCTGAATTTGTTTTAAATCAGTGCTCAGATTGCCGTAGACTCGACTGGAAAACGCTGGCAGCCAGTAAGAAAGTGTGCACAAGAGGGCAAAGGAGACAAGCTCGTTGCTTAGATTAATCTCCTTATCTCAGCAGGCAGAGCTCAGGGCCACAGATGCTGGTGATCTGGTTACTCTGTACTTACTCCTGCTGTTTTTATTTTTGAGAATCTGCTTCTTCTACAGCTCGGGCAAACTTCCATCATCTCTACTATCAAGCCCTTCTCAGATGTCCAAGATTCTCTTGAATACCTCTATTCTGTGTATTACTGAGATATCTGTGTATAAATAGCTCTTCTTTTTCTAATCTCCTTACTTCTCCTCAGGGTTTTTTTGCAGTGAAACCACAAGCATGATTTTGTGGCGTAACACAGTCGCAGGGCTACCGCCTTTTGTTATCTGTCTCCAATCCCTAATCTCCTTGTTTCACCGGGAAAAAAACCAAGAGAATGTCATTTTAATTGTTAAGACTTCAGCACCCAAAACTGGAATCTCCCAGGTGGCTGATGGTGGAGGTGGTGTTTCTACTAAATTAAGGCTTCTAATAAACAGTCCTGAAAAATGTAATGCTTGGTTTAGGAAGGCCCCGCAAGTGGGCAGCAGGATAATTACCTTCTGTAGGACACCGAACTACAGAACCACCATCAGTGGGGTTCTGTGAAACTCCCAAAATATGCTGATGTACTGTCTTTTCCTGGAGCTAAAAGAGTTCCATTAAGGGTAGAAAAGCTCCTCACTATCTGGGGTGTGAACATTTCTTTTGCACTCCAAATATCCAGGTATTTCCCTCCTTCCACTGAAGGTACATGACCTTGATGACACTTTCCAGCGTCAGCAAAAGCACGTGCTCAGGCGGTTAGAGACAGGTAATGGTTTGGGTTGAAAAGAACCTTAAAGATCCTCTCATCCTACCCCTGCCATGGGCAGGGACGTCTTCCACTGTCCCAGGGTGCTTCAAGCCCTGCCCAGCCTGGCCTTGGACACTGCCAGGGATCCAGGGGCAGCCACAGCTGCTCTGGGCACCCTGTGCCAGGGCCTCCCCACCCTCGCAGAAGGTGAAGAATTTCTTCCTAATATTTAATTTAAAGCTACTCTCTTTCAGATTGAAGCCATTGCCCTTTGTCCTGTCACTACAGGACCCACGGGTCACCTCTCAGCACTACGTCCCACCCCAGCCAGGCCTCATTATTCGTGCCACATGTTATTTATCAGCTTTAGAGTGTAGCACTACACCTGCACAGAGAGGGCTTTGAGACCAGAACCAGCCACATCAAACAACAGAATGATCCTCTTAATCCTTGCAATGGCTGCCAAGGAAAACAGGCAGCCAGGTCAGGTGGAATGAAGTCTCTCTTTCACAGGCTCACCTTTAGCTTTTGCTGAGGTGTGCACCGAGCTTTTCTTTCCTGATCAAGCTTGCTGCATAGGGAATCTGGAATGACACAGAAAGAGAGACACTGCTCAAGCCAAGGTGTGGCTAACAAAACATCCAAGCTGGAAGTCACTGCAAATGACAGGTTTTGTTTTCCCTGGAAACAGGGAGCAGCTGTAGGAAACAATACCTTAAATAAAAGGGTTGCACTCTTTATGAAACTGCAAGGAAGTTGAAGCAGAAATAAAACAAAAATGGTCAGAATTAAAACAACAGACAGAATCTTAAAATTCATTGTTAAAGATGCCTTCTGGTGCTTTGTTTATATCAAAGAGGCTGACAAAGGGTAAAGCCACTGGTGAGATCATAAAAAATCAGCTGTCTGTGACAGATCAGGCAATGCACACTGATCCCTGCACAGCCAAAATACATCAGGTTGGGAGCGTGAGACTTCGTGTATTTATATCCCCGTAATTAGGAAGTTCATAATAGTTTTCTCCAACTGGCACCAATCTGAAGGGAAGCCACTGAAGTGGAACAAATAATTAAAGAAAAACAGAGAACATGGGCATATTAGGGAACACAGTTATATTTAGAAACAAAGTGGGATGATGTGCTCATTGGCCACCGGGAATACATTACAAGGCTGCTCTTCCTCAGTGCCGGGCCTTTAGAATGCAACGAAACTAAATTGCTCTGAGATTTCCCCATAGCTGGGAATCCAAGTGGCTACAAATTCTTTGATGATGACTTTTCGAGGGACCGCTGGAGGAATTTAGGCTGGGGCATCCAAAACCTCTGTGTCCCTACACTCCTGGGTGCTGCTGCACGCTGAGCTGACCTGCTTCTGCTGCCAGGCACTCCAGAATATGCTCACAAATAATGTCAAATATGTTACTGCAAACTGACAATTATGTCAGCTGAAGTCAGGACCATGGCCTTAAGCTGCACAAACAGCAGAGGGAACAGATGGGCACGGAGTTCAAGCAACCTGCCACACACACCTAATGACACAGTGAATTTGCATCCGTGTCCACTGACCCCACGCGGTCCTGTACATCCCTCTTTTGGTTTTAAATGCATTATGCCCACAGAGGATGTTTATGTGAATTGTGCCCAGCACGTCTCTGGGCTGGGGTAGAGCATCGTGTCTGCAAAGACATTGAGAGACTTATCCATCCCTGCCCACCTTAATGAGGAAAAGAGGAGGGGAGGATCAGGGTGAGAGGAAAGAGAGGGGCCTCTGCAGCCCAAGAACTAACCCTTTCATTTCTTGGAAAGGAGGTCAATCTGGCTGAAAGCAGCTGCACCAGGAAGCAGCAGTGTCTGTGGCTGAATGAAACCAGAAGCCTTCACAGGGGCACACTGCTTTTCCCCTACACAGCCCTGGAGAAGGGGAATCGTGTGTGCACAAAGCACTGATGACCAGAAATGACCAAGATTCCAGCTGTTTTGTCCAGCTACTCTTACAACCCCTTCCCTTGACAGAAGACAAAAGGTATCAGGACGATTGTGGCCAGATCCCCACAAGAAACAGAGCTGTCCCCTCCACCATGTCCCCAAACACAGCTGCCTTCAGGACACAGTGCTGGCTAAGGCTAAAAAACTCACTCCCAAGCTGCAGCAGAGATGGGGTGCGGAGAAGCTGCCTCCCTGATCACCCGTGGCCATGGCTGGGGTGCAAAAGGGAGCCACAAACAAACTGCACAAAAATATCAGCCCATTCCAGCTGGGACCTGTGGTGCCTCACCAGCTGATTCCTGCCTCTCTCCCACTCAAAAAGGCCAACTTGGGTTTGCGTGGCCACAAATTATGTAGGACATCTCCCAAGCTGTACTGACCTAGATAATACAACGGGGTACATTCTGTCAGAAATTAACTGTTCTTAATCCACTTCTCTGCTATATTTGGCACATTGGCGTCTTTCTAATGTGTGTTGTTTTACCTGATCTCCTGGTAATAGATGACAGTGGGAGAGGTGGGTGTTCAACAGGGAAATGACTACTTTCTCCATGAGTTAAATCACCTACAATGTCATCTTCTATTTCTGTCGTTGTCAGAGCATTTGGTAACTCTGATGCTGTGGTGGAATAGGACTTAGGGCTCTTCACGGCAAAACACTCCCTCTTTGTGCATCCACGGGGGCTGTTGTGATGAGGGCAGGAGCAGCACTCAAAGGGGCATGGAGGTGCAAAGGGTGGCCCTTTTCAAAGGGTGTACAGAAACAACAGAAGTGCAGGCAGTTTGGTTTTAAGCAGCAAAAAACCAGTTTCTCATGACCAAGTCCACACTAGGAGGAAATACAATGAGAGCAGATCTGAAGAGAAGCCCCAAGAAAAATGCAATATGGACACTGAGTCCTTTTTCCTACAGGCTGACTCCAGTCTAGTCCTGGTACCCGTTAGGAACTGGAGCACACTCCTGTGTGCAGTCCTGGAACACATCCCCTTTGTTCCACCTGGAAGGAGCCCAGCTAGCATGCCCTGAGCCTGCTCCACGACTTGAACCAAAGCACAGATAATGGGTAGGATTGGGGAGTCATTTCTGAAGCTCCTGTCTGAGCCTTGTTATACACACTCGGACACCAAAGAAGCATCAGCACACCATCCTCTTTCAGGGCTTCACCTCTGCGTCCCATCTCTGGTGAGGTACACAATGATACATCTCCCTGCCTTCTGTCGCCTAGAAAAAATATTTCACACTCAGGCATTAGCAGAGGCTGGCTTGTGGCTCTCTACATTTACACCCATTTTTGATCAGAATTTCTGCAGATTGTAAAGGAAAGGAAGCTTGCTGTTTAAATACAAGTCATCCTTTTCTTTAACATTTGAATTTGCTGGAGAAAGAGGCACCATCCTGTCAACCCAGGGCATATCCACATGCATTGTCAAGACACAAGTTTTGCTCACCTGCCTTTAAAAAAGAAAAATAAAAAAACAAAAACAAAAACAAAGATGACAGCAGGAAATAAAATTCTGGTGAAAACAGCTCACTCTCCTGTACGCAGTGAGGGATGAGCCTTTTCAGGACACAGGACACAGCGTTCCAGAAACGTTCTTTTACCTGTCATTACGTGTGTGCCTGTGAACAGGCACTTCAGCACTCTCAAGATGCCACTCAAGATATCCAAGAGCCACTCTGCTGAACAGCTGTTTGCATCCTTGCCAGGGCCAATCGTCCAAGCTGCACCACTTCAGGCCGAGCACAGAAATCACAAATGGCACTGAAGCACTGCTGTTCCCCATTCCCTGGTTTTGAGAACGGAGACAGGCACGCAGAGACGCAGAGGTCTCCACACAGAAAAATATGGGTGCTTCTTGTTTGGATAATGAATACATCAGTTGTACAAAAGCACCAGCCTTCCATAAACAAAGTGAACTAGGAATTAAAACCACTGGTGCTCTTCTGAATTACAGTGTGACCCAGAGGAACATGCTCTCGTGCCTCTGAAGATTTACCAACATTATCGCACGGTAGATTTTTTTTTCTTCTTTTAAACATCCCTTGTCAATCTTAAAGGATCAGGGTGAAAGATGATGAAGAGATGGAAATCAGTTTTGCAGAGAGATAGTTCCTGATTTATTTTATTGCCTGACTCTGAAGAACAGAGTTGATTTAAAGGAGCACTGAGAGTAGAAAGCCATAAAACACAGAGGAGTTCCAGATGGATCCAGTTCTGAGCTCTGAACATTATCAGCCCAAAGTGAGGCTAGTGAGGAGGAAGTCAGTTCACAGGAGCATAACCTAATTAAAAAACCCCAAACAAAACCAAACCAACATTTTCCACCTAATCTGGAAAGACAAAGGCCTGTCTGGGTGTTTAACATTTCTAACACACCTCAGAATCCTGTAACCTTCTACACAATGTAAAATTAGTGGGATTGATCCTCACACGATGATCTAAACCCCCATGGGTGATGAACGCCACCTGAGCTTTTCCTGATGGATAGGTCACCACTGAGGTCAATGCTTCCTGAGAACCCACAAACTACTTGTAAGGGACCTCTGAGAGAAAATAAAAGCCCCTTGGTTTGCAGGAGGCTTACATTTCCTGCTTGGTGTTCTACTTTCCCGTGGCCATGTTTGAGAGCAGTTCATGAAAACATTAAAGGATGAAAATCATCACACTGGCAATGCTGCTTCTGATCTTTTTCTCTCACCGGGCAGCTAGGAAGAAAGCTCATGGTTTTAAAACTTTTTCCACTAATACAGTTGCTCAGAAGACAATATCAGACAGATGCAGAGTCTCAGGCAGGAGCTGACTTGATACTTGCTTACAGTGCTGGGCTGTCCCAGCAGATGAGTTCTGGTCTCACTGGACACGAACTAAAAACTCTAAAGGAAGGTGAGCTCTTCTGAGGCTGTACCAGGTGTGTCATGTCAGAATTCATGCCATCCTGCTGGGCAGCAGTTCCTCTCACTGGCTCTTTCTGTACAACTCAAAAGCCACATGATCCTCAGAATCTCAGAATCTTTGAGGTTGGAAAAGGTCTCTAAGATCATCGAATCCAACCATTCCCCCAGCACTGCCAAGGCCACCACTGACCCACATCCCCAGGTACCACATCCACACGTCTTTTAAACCCCTCCCAGGATGGGGACTCCAGCACTGTCCTGGGCAGCTGACCCCATCGCTTAACAATGAAGCAATTTTTCCTAAAATCCAGTTTAAGCCTCCCCTGGCACAACAGGATCCACATGAAAAATCCATATTTTATATATGATCTCCACATGCACACCTTGTACTGGGCCAATTTGGGAGACAGCACTTTGCAAGAGGAGAAAAACACATTCAGTGGTCTAAGATCCATTTTCTTGTTAGATATATGATGATTGGTTGTTTCTTAGCACTCGGCCAAGAACCTGGCACAAACAGGTTGCAAAACTTCCTGGTAGCTGCTCCACGCACTCTGAAAAAACCGAAAACTGAAACACAGGAAGTTCCGCCTGGACATCAGGAAGAAATTCCTTACTGGAACACTCTGCATGGAGAGCTTGTGGAGTCTTCCTCACTGGAGGTGTTAAAAACATGCCTGGAAAACTGTTCTGAACAGTGCGCTCTGGGGGGCTCTACTGACTGGATGGCCTCCAGTGACCACTTCCAGCCTTACTCATTCTGTGATTCTCATCAAAACAAACGTCCACACAACATCCCGCTGCTCCAGCAACCTGCTAAGGAGCCAGGCTGCGTCCGAAGAACCCACCATGCACCACTGACGGTGTAAGGGAAAAGTTCCCACCCCGTTTTCCCAGTGACCTGAGCCTTACTCCCGACTTTCAGGAAACTATAAAACATTATAACTTTTCAGTTCCGGAGCGGGCAGAGCACAGAATGAACCCCCACTGATTCAGCCCTGCTTTGACCGGGGCTTGGAGCGCGGAGTGACCAACCCGCGGCCGCTGCAGCTGCAGTGGCGGCCGGCGGCCGGCAGAGGGCACCCGCGGGCCGCGCTGGGACGCACCGCTCCCAAAACGGGGAAGAATTCCCCCAAAAAACCGGGACAAAACGCGTCATGGCCAGGTTCACCACCGCCCGGGCACAGCGTACGAGCTTCACGTCAGGCCGCAGTCGGTGTTGGCGCTAGAAAGTTTTAAAATGCTGTCACATTGGGTTGACTTTTTTTGTGATTATGTTCAGCTTGTGTTCCAGGTATTCCTGAAACAGCAAACGCGCTGGTTCAAATTATTTTAAAGTCTGATTACTCAGTTCAGGGTGAGTGAAACCACTGCTCTGGCAAAACCTGCCTCTGGTACCCACGGTTACAGGGCTTCACGGAATCACAGATTCATTTAGGCATTAAAATCCAAATATTGCTCCTGCACTGCCCAGGCCGCACTAACCCATGTCCCCAAGTGCCACATTCACACGGCTCTTAAATCCCTCCAGGGATATTTAGGAAGGATTAATTTAAGTTGTATATCTTTGGCAGTGAGAAGAGCCAAAAAATCCCTTGACTCCAGGCATCTATATTGTTTGTAAAATAATTTTTAAAAGCAATTAAGCCAAGTTCTGTGCCTAGTTACATCAGTAAATTTTGAGTTTAGTACTACAAAGGCATACATATACAAAGGTCTAAGTAAAACGGTGATTTTAGTATGCATTAAATATTTCTGCTTTTCTCTTTGCACTTCTATGTTAACAGAAAATTAGGTTAAAGTTAAAAACAGTTAATACTGTTAAAGTAGTAGTGCAGCATCCCAGATACAAAGAAAAGCCTAACCTGCCCCTGTTAAAAACAAAACAGCAACCAAACAAAAAATCAAAAGCAGCCACGCTTTTTGTGTATTCTGCACCGAAAGCTTTAATTCATACATGCCATAACCCAGGAAGGCCAAAGTAATTCTATCATTACCACATTCAGTTCATTAATCTTAATTCTAGATATAAACATACAAGATATGTTCACATGAATGAATTAAAGCAACTGCAGAGATTATCACCTCAAAAGTGCTGACTCCAGTTATCAGCCAAGACATCTCTGAAGATTTCTGCACCCATCTCAGGCAAACAAACTCCCTATTTGCAGCAGTCTCTCGGTTTTTCATACAAACATCTCTTTATCGTTCTCACTTACCACAACCTGCCCCACAACTATCAGCATGAAGACTTACTGGTGATTTGACAACATTTCTATTAGTAATGATTAAACCCAGGCAGCTGTAGTGAGTGAAGAGGTCCTGAGTTGCTGGTGCAGTACACTAAATGTGGAAACTATTCTCTGTAAGCACTTTCAGACAGCTCTGTTTAATGATTAAGTGACTCTTAGTGTGTTCATAGCACAGGTCAGTAAGTGAAAAGGGTGTGAATTACTTGATCATATTTCTTTTCCTGCCCAAGAAAATCAGGAAAACCACCACAGCTGGCTCGCTGGAGGTCTGGGACATCCAGATTGAGAAACAACTTCACAACGGGACCACAAGGTGAATGGCAGAGGTGATCCATTCTCCCCCTGGGAGGCAGAGTTATCTCCAAGTTCAGCTGATGCAAGAGATAAAGGCTGGGAGTGGGCCTATAAACTTTGTGCTTAAAAGTGTTTTGCAGCAGGAAATCCAACTGGTCACCTGTCTCAAGTCCAAAGCAGCAGGGGAAGTGCTTTTCAGGATAGTATCCTAATTAGAATTTTCCGTGACAACAAAATTCACAGGTCAAGCCGAACTTCCTGCCTGGCATCAGGACACCAAGGTGAACGCAGTAACACCTGGACACATTAAAGGAAAAGAGTGGAGACCAGCTGCAAAAAAATACCCAGAGATGTTCTGGACTTGAGTTTCCTCCACAAACAACCTCTTTCAAACACCCTCCATCTCTCACTGAAATCTCTGAAGTCAGCAGGAACGGGGCGCGTGGATGTTCAGCAGCTCTAAAAATAAGGCCAGTCCTAAATGCCTCTAAACGTCGGAGCACAAGTTTGACAATCCTGGCCTTCAGCTTTCCTTTTATGTCCTAACCCATCAATTAGAAAAATGATAGCACCAGGAGGTTGGGCAATGCCTTCTCTGCACCAGGGCCCCGTGACAAGCAGAAGGAAAATTTAGACGGTGGAGCAGAGGGCTGATTCAGGGAAGTGGGGATATTTGGCAACCTTGCCTCACAACAAACCAACCCTGTTGAGCAAAGTCAGACTGATCACAGAGACAGCTCCAGCAAAGCGAGCACTAGCTGCCAGCCTCACCATGCCCTGCTCTTGAAACCACACGAAGCACTGCGTGAGTATGGAACAGCTTCCCATGATCCAGCCCCTTTGCTTGCACCGGATTAAGAATGTCAACTTTTCAAAACAATGCAGCTGAATGTGATGATCTAGAGCTGCACTCAACACACAGGCAAAATCCCTCTTGGTTTTAAAATAACAAGCAAGAGACCCAGCAGTAACGTGTGCCTGCACTGAACTGTGTTTTGGCAACTCGATCCTTTACTGCTGAGTTAAGCACTTCTTCTAGTGTCTGAAACAAGAAAAAGGCACACCCTAAGGTTTATTTGCTGGTGAGAAGCTGGGATTGAGCAGATTCCCTACTGAGGGCTGAAATGCACCTCTTGGCAACCCACACGAGGGAGAAACATTTAACTGCTTAAGGTTTACTGATTCCCTCCTCCCTGCTCCTCTCTGCGGAAGCACCTCTCCGTGTTGAGTCAACACATTTTGTTTAGTTGAAACGTGAAGACCCATCTGGTTACTGTATGAAAGTAAATCTCCAGGTAATTAGGCTCTAAACCAGCTGAGAACTGTGTGTTTACCTCTTGCTAAGTATAAGGCAGTAGGAGTTTGGTGGTGGGGCGTTTGCACAGCTCACGAAGGAAAAGTTTGAGGTGTGCGCTTAAAAAACACAAAGCAGCAGCTCAAAATACTTTTAGCAGAGAGAGTAAACTTACGATTTGTAGCTGCTGCACCATTTCTTCTCTGTACGCCAGTTCCCGCTTCATCTGATCTTGAAAATTGTCTGTATGAGAGGGAAAAATACGTAGGTGCAATAATTAAAACAGACACCACTCAGCAGAATTGACATAAATCAAACCCAGTCATTACTGAGGAACCACAAAGCATTACAAAAGTCCTTCACTCAGTTAAAACATATGCCTAATAAATACTTATCCAATAGGATGCACCACTGACAGCAGAAAAACTGTGGAAAAATTAGATTTCGCTACTTCCCCCATCAGAAACTGTAGGATGCTAAGTTTGTGTCGCTAGCATTTATTCCCAGCTATTTTCTTCCATGGGCAAGACTCTGCAGTCATTAGTCAAACTTCTGCAAGCCCTGAAGAGAAGAGCAAAAACTGCTCTTCTTTGCTTTGGCATAAATCTGTTGACATCAACAGCGATGTCCAACATGTGAGAGGAGAAAGCGTTCAAGGATGCGGGGTTTGATTTGTAGTTTGTAGCATTGTGCTGACGGCTTTGAACAGAACTAAAGCTCCATAAAGAGTGACGTGGAATTTGGAAGGGAAAAAGTCTTTGAAAAAGAGATCCTGCACAGCTGGGTTTCCAGCACAGGCTGGCCTTCCTGGTCCAGTAGATCTTCCTTTCCTGATTTTCCTCCTAAATAACCATTTCAGACAAAAGTTCCTTTGGTAGGAGATTAACTGATGCTCTGTATTCTATAACATCCCTGTTGGAGGGTGGGAAAAAGAGAAATATAAACAAAATTATTTACAAGAACCAACTAACTTAAAGAGCTGCCTGATGGAGATCTGGGTGCAAGGATGGGCTGTTAAATGGAAGAGGAAAGAAAACCCATTCCAACCAGTATCATTTTGATTTGAGTAACAAGCCTGTCCTGGAAGAAAGTACAAGCGGGCAGAGCTCTGTCCCCCTCTTCACACAAGAGAAGGACTTTGTCCTCTCTGAACGATGAGGTAAAGTTGTTGTTTAAAAGGAAAGGAGGCAGGAAAAGAGCAATGAAACAAAAGAAAGCGTGAGGAATTTTGGCAGGCTGAAGCCATCAGGAGTCCAGCACAACCACACTGAAAAGGACATGGTGACATTATCTCAATGAAGTTCTTCAGATTTAAACTAAATTCCCATAGAACTTTTAAGCCTATTCCCCTCTATTCCAACTTGATCAGAAAAAATAAGCCAACAAAAATAAAGCAGATTTACAATTCCTCTTTTCCTACCCCCCAAAGAAAACCATGCAGGATAAAAAGGTAACTTCATCCTGTCCTGGTCACTAAAACCTGGCAGTCTCAACTGAGGTCCTCCAGCTTCACTCTGAGTAGGCTTTAAGGAGAAATTTTCCTGTTTTCCGCAACACTTTCCTGCCAGCTGCCTCTCCATGAGCTCATCAGCTCTCCAAGCAAACAGCTCAGGGATCTCGCTCAGTCCTGCACGTCAAATGTCCAAGCTCACAGTGGAAATGGGGTGTTAAGGGTAGGGACAGCATTTTTTTCCAGCGGCATTTATCCGAGTCCAAATACTCGCAGACAAAGCCATAAGCAGTACCCAGGAGAAAAGATATGAATATTTAAATAGCTTTCTTAACACAAAATTAAATACTTTAAGTACCCAGACTGAGTCTCCGCCATTTTATTGCCACATTATTTAAAATGCAGACGGACAAAATGCGGAGCAGCCAACACCGAGGGTACCAGCCAGACCAGGGCTCCAGGAGAACACTCTGTCACCATGCAGAGATGCTTATATTTCTATCAGGACAGCAAATACCTTGACTTTCTTCATGTGGTCTGATCTTTTTTTAAAATTTTATTCAAGTGATATCTGCATTGAGAGATCTTAAAGGCAAAGGAAAATTTCCCCTGCAGCTTTCAAGCACAACAGCAATGTGAAAAATACAGCAGAGACAAGGGCTTGCTGTTTCATAAATTATTGTAGTCTGTGTTTCAAGCAGGTACAAGAAGCCACAGAGAAGACTGCAGCACAGCACTGCTAAGAGAGCTTGCAAATAAGCTAGGTTCTCATTTAACAGGGATTTAAGTGAGAGCAGAACTCTGAAACCAAACACCATTTACTGCATAGCCGTGCTGTGAGACGTGGCTTGATGCTATGTAGGTATTAACACCCCCAATGTGGTCAATTCCAAGTAGAGGATCCAAAAAAGGTGACTTTGGAGTTAACTGCATGTAACCCGACAGAAGCATTTTCTAGAGAGAAATAGTGCTGCCTTCCATATGTCACATGTTGCCTCCCAGCTGAAACAGGGATGAGTTTTCCCCTATTTCGAAAACACTAAGGAGATTTAAAAGCCAAAGTCTTCTTATTTATCCTAATAGTGCAAAAGACAGGGGGAACCATCAGAGAATTTCCCTGGCAGTGTGTTTCTGTCCTTAGCAGCTTTAGGGCTGGCACAGAGATCCCATCTCCATGGCCGATGCCACAGGGAGCCTGACTGGGATACAAACCCTGTTACCTGCCTGCTCATCAGTCCCTCCTGCAGCCTCAGGTATTTCCAAGCCGCAATGAGTCCATCAATACAATTTAAATTTTACCTCAGCTTTTCTTTAGCTGTATCACCAAAGACTTCTCTCCCCGGCTCCTCCCTACCCAAGACACCAGAGGCAGTTTGTAACTGGGGAAACCTGGAAAAAGAGTTTCTAATACCTGATGTAAAGCAACAGCCCTGTCCAGCAGCAAGAACCTGGAGCAGGCCCCCTCTCTTGTGCTAGAACGTGTACTGCACTAGAGGACAAAACACTCTTAACATGGATTTACACTAATTTGCTTTACAAAAACCTTTTTTTCCCTGTTTTATTACATGCAGAGGAGGGGTGGGTTTTTTTGGTAAATCTAAATCTGTAAATAGGCTTTACGGTCACTTGTAGATATTGTTTATAGCACATTATCTGTTTTCTATTTTAATCCTGAAGAAAATTGACCACTACTTTGTGGTGCATTGAAACCACATATTTTTCAAGCCAGCATACAGCAGTCACCACTTCCTTGGTTGGCCGTACTCGTTCTTTTCTTTTATTTGAATTGTATTTCATGTAGTTTAATTGCAGTGTTTATTTACATGGCAAAGACAGAGCATTAATTTTACTGTAGAAGAACAAAAGGATAAATAAGAGACTTGAATGGCAAAAGTCCAAGATGCCATTTTGCCAATACCACACGGCAGCATTTTGATCTCCACGAATTATTTGAAAATTACCTCACTCCAAACCCAAGTAATGACTGGATTTATTCTGAAGGATGAGGTTATGCTCCTTTCATTAATATCTGTATCATGTCAAGCGGCTCTTCTTTATTTATGGAGCTGTCTATATATTTCAATATTCAGGCTAAAGATGGAGTCATTCCCAGAGTCCTCGCACTTCCCTGCTTCCCTGAACTTACCAATCTGGTGCTACAGAAAGGGGACAAGCATATTTTCTCGGAACAATATGAAAATTCTGTCTGTGTTCCCACCCTTTCCAGTGGGATCATCCTGACCTAGGTGGGATTTCTCCCAGAAGAATTTTTCCACCGTTGCTCCAGTGTCATTCAAAAGGTGCAAGCCAAGGGGTCTTTTTTCATATCCCTGCACAGTCAGCCCAGCCTTCTGGAAGCTTCCCAAAAACCCTGCTAGGTGCCCATTTCGTTCTGTCTGAGCTGTGCCCCGCATATTCCATCACCCCCGGACAGCAGCATCCTGCTCATCAGCTGTAGTGAAAGGGCCACCTCAAGGGGAAAAATCCAAGGAGTATTTCTACTCTTTGAAACAGCCAGATCAATTCTCCAGCATCAGCTAGAACCTCCTGAAATCCTGAAAATGAGGATTAAGAACCTCCTGAAAATGAGGATTAAGTATCTTGCCTTCAAAAGCTCCTGAGGTGTTGGCTAAGGCCACCAACCTCACCGTACCCCATGAGGCCCCAGGTGTGTTTCTGTCTGCTCACTGCATTCAATGCTACCAAAACCAGTAGAATGCACACCAAAACAACCATCCAGCTTTGTATTTTCCCTACAAAAGACCTACTCCCACAGCTTCAAAGCCACAGGAGAAGCGTCAGCATGGAATCACAGAACGGTTTGGGTTGGAAGTGACCTTAAAAATCACCTCATTCCAACCCCACTATCCCAGCTTGCTCCAAGGCCTGTCCAACCCGGCCTCAGCAGAGCTAAGCCCAAGATCATGCCAGCACAGCTGAGAACTTCTCTCATTTTATCAGCCTCACAACAACCAACCACGCTCACACACAAGAGCAAAACCACAAATTTCGTGTCTTACTGAAGACTGGGAAGGACGCGTTTCCTTTCAACACCTGGAATTCCTGTTCCAGCCTCCTCCGTAGGTCAATCTGCTCAAACAAAACCTTCTGGAGCTCCTCTAACAAAGAGAAAAAGTGGTTTGGATAATCTGTATAAATAATTCTTGAAAGAACAGTTGCAGAGCAATTCATTACTCTAAGACAAAATATTTTAGTGCTTATTAAAAAAGAAAAAAAGTGTTCCATGGACCTACCATAGATTTTGTGCAGAAAGCCATGAATATAAATCAATGTAATATATTATTTTAAAGTATTATATTACAGTGTCATGTATTGATTGATATATATGCATTAATCTCAATTATATCCACCCAAAGGTCCATATATTATTCATATGTTACTTGACAAGCTTAAAATATGGTGCAGAACAAAAGTGCCCCCTATTATCCTCATATTCTATTAAAACAAAGAGCAGTTTTATAATGTAAGAGGCCCTTATTTATTTTACCTTTCCCCATATTTTCCACATCCTTCTTCAGAGAATGAGGTGAGTTGGTTTCTTGTGTGTGTTCTCCTTAAAAAAAGAAAAAGAAAAAAGTTACTGATTTACTGACAGCGCTTTTTGCCTTTGTGTTGTCCTTACTACACATCCGCTTCAGAGAATCTGGAGAGGAAAAAAAACGGGGGAAAAGTATAAGAAAGAGTAGAATCAAGCTTCATCTACAAATTTCTGGGTGTGTAGCACACATATTTGCAAATCCATATTTTCTTCTAGTTCCATTAAGTATCTGCCTACAGCACAGCCTCTGGTAGACAACAGCTGATGTCTCCTCAATTCTCTTCTTGCTGAGCTGATTCCTCCTTTCCCTCTGACCCCTCCTGAAGATGCTCTTATCAGAGAACAACTGGGAGCAGGCAGAGAAAAGGGGAGATCCTTCTCTACAGTCTCGTCTCTTCTCCTCTCAATGGGAAGCTCGTGCTGTCCATCTAGGCAGGACCCTGTTCCAAAATCCACAGGCAAAATGCCTTTTTGCCTTCATCAGCTCTTCAGCTTTATTATCTTCCAGAGCTCCATGCCATGAGTGTGCTGCAACTGGATATAATTTATATCCAGCTGAGATAAAATTGACACTAGTGGTATTTGCATCTAAAGGATACAGCTCCGGGGTCAGCCAATTGAGGTACTCCTGTCTTAGGTTGATCACATCAACTTTTAATCATATTACAGTACAGAATTTTCTCTGGAACTGAATTTGGCTATTTCCAGACACATGCATGCTACTTCCTTCAGCCTTTTTTGTCTACAAATTAAATTAAATTTAAAAAAAAAATCACGAGTCATGAAGTTCTCCTGAAGGACAGTTTGACTTAAAAACTAAACCTTCTGACAAAAGGTGTTACTTTCATTATCCTCTGCAACTGCAAAATTTTTCCTGTGACTTCTAAGAATTGCTTCTATAAAAAGCTATGAAAAACTTTTTTTAAATAATAAAATACCACCTTAGCTGAAATTGATGTGAGATTTTCTGTTATTTACAGCTGAAGTAGAAATGGACTCTCAATAATTAAGAAAATATTTGGTAAATAACCAATTGTTGAACTAATTGGATTAATTCTTATTTCAGTCCAGCCAGTAAATACACATCATTAACTCTACTGATAAGTAATCACAAGAGACATAGATATAAATCTATTCATGTGTTTACGTAGTTGGAAGAGAGGATCACAGAGAAAATATCTTGGGTTTTGATGTTTCATTTGGTTTTGCCTTTTTTTAAAGTAAAAATCCATAGCACTGAATAGGTCATCACACAACAGACAAGAGTTACTTTAAAAATTATTGTGTCATCACAATAGGCTAATTTTAAAGTTGAATTGGAAAGTCTTGTAATAGATGCAGGCAGAAATCTTTTTGAAAAACATTTGTTTCTGTTCTTAAAAATCAATGCAATCCTATATCCAGTAAACCTTGAAGTTATAGCATATGAAACCTATCCAATAACTCTGCATTTCAGCATCTCTTCATTCCTTAAAAAAAAAAAAGCCGAAAAGCAACCACTCGTTCAGGCACGTACATTACATAACTAGTATCTGGTGCCAGCAATTCCATTTTTAAAACTTGTTAATGTAACGTGGTGATTTTAAAAAAAAATCACTTTTGTGGGATATTTGGTAAGAACAAAGTATTTTCTGCAGGTAAGTTGTGTCACCACAGTAGAAGACATAGCGAGTGTAAAAATATATCACGTTTTGGGCAGTGGTTTGAGGAGTTTCCACAGTGAAAAATGGTTGTGTTTTGTTTTGTTTTGTTTTTTTAAAAAAAGCATAATTCTTTTTTAAACTGGATGGCTAAAAAACCAAAACATTTTGTTAGGTAAATTAGGGTGCACTAAATCAAAAGGGAGGAATTTAGGTTTAGGAAGGGTGAATTTGCTGAATTGCAAATACTAGCATATTCCCAATCCATTTCTTCCACTGAGGCATCCTTTTCTGAGTGTTCTACGTGGAATTTTGAGGGATAACAGACCCACAGACAGAAGGTAACTAGATTTTTCAAGGAGGAGGAAGGGGAAGGGGAAGAGACTAGAGTATGGTGACGATACAGCTCTTTCCCACTTGCTCAGTTGAGCTCCCAGGGTTGTATGGCTCGAGGTTGCTGACTCGCTGGGACAGAAAGAACTGCACCAAAATGAAAATAAGGGCATGTATCATGAAGCATAACTTCCCCAGCATCTGCAGCCTCCCTGCTAAGATGCTGAAAAGGCCTATTAGAAAATCCTCCATGCTTGCACCTGAAATAAGTAAAGAATGGGATTGGAAAAATGGAGGTATTGAAAGGCAAAAGCCAGGATAATATGGTTTTAAAGAACAATTGCATTTCTAAACTGCATTCTGATGTTAAAAAAAAAATAGTCTCAACGTTATTATTATTATTATTGTTAACAGCAATAATAATCAGATGGGTTTCACCTTTCCTGTCCCCTTGAAAACGATAATCAGGAGCCTGCTCTTCTCTGTTTTTCCATACTTCCCAGAGGCCTCATCACACGTTGTGTACTGTTCTACCTTAATTGAAAGGGAGGAGGTATTGAATATTTAACCAGCTTCCCTTCTCTTAAATGTTAATTAAAAGCTAAATAGGTGTTTAAAAACAAACAAACAGAAAGCCCAAAGAATTTTAATCAGTCTAAGAAAAAATCACTTCCCCTCCTAATAGCTCCACCATAACTCTCCTGGGGCCTTGTCTGCACACAAACTTGCAGCATTTAGAGCATCAAGACTGAAAGCTGTGCCACCCCCGTGCATGGACACGGAGATTTCCTTTAGGGAAGGCTATTTCAGTTTGTTCAGAAAAATCAAACTGCGCCTCACCCGTCTCTTGGATAGGGGGAAAGAGGGTGAAATATTTGCAGGCCACTTAAACTGCCTCAGCAAAAGCTTTGGGTGCCTCCGTTCTTCCCGACGAGCTCAGGTGCACAGACATTGTTTTTCTGGAATAAAGGTACAAATGGCTTTCTTAACCTGGAGTGTGAACACCCACCCATGGAGGGCACCTCAAAATTACTCAAAAATTGGCACTGTTAAAAACAGAGGTCCCAGGGTGGGACGTTGGCACAACCTGAGCTCTTGTGATGCCGCCATTTTATCGGCTCTACGTCTACCGGAGCGCTTAAGATTTTAATTTTTAACATCTGAATTTTTAACATTTCTGAACTTATCCTCCTCAAAAGAAATTCTCTCTGCCCTCACTGCAAAAAACACCAAGCCAGACATAGCCAGGTTACCCCTTCATGCTGCGCCACCTCCTGCAATCCTTCCCCAGGAAGCTCTCAGAGCGCTCTCCGAAAAGTAGCTAAAAATTTCCACGCTGTTCCAGACAACTCAGCTACCTCAATGTGCCGATTCATCCAGCACAGAGCATGGATGGTCTGGGAATATAATTCCATTCTCCTGGCTCTACACCCTGCACCTGGTCCCCAACTCGTGCCCTCCACAACCATGACTACACCCGCAGTTTCAGACCACATCATGCAGAACCATCTCCTCTTTCTCTGTCTCCACTTCATCCTCGTCATTCCTGGACAAAAACTGTGCTTTGTAGAGCACACCACATCTGCCAAAAGCTCTGCACCTCTCCCCTGACACTGTGAAGCCCACAGCACTCCTGGTCCATCACAACTTAAACAGCCACCAGTATCTTCAGCTGGAGAGAACGCTGTCTGTAGATACAAAGACCCCAGCAAAAAGTTGCTGGTATCTTCTGGATATAAATATATATGGATATATACATTTATATCCATTAAAAAAAATATAGGCAGATGTGAACCAGCAGACTTTCAGCACTCCAGAGGCTCCCTCTGCATCTGAAATTAATTACTTGCTCTAAGACATACAGAGCTCTTGAGTATGTCCTGAAGAAATTCTGAACTTACTGAAAATATTCATTCATCCTGCATATTCATGCCACTTTTGAGGCGGGAATAATCAATAGGATATTCAGGACTTGGCAAAATATGCCTACTTTGGGAAACTCAGTAAGCATCTTTTAAGTGCTTTCGTGTACCAGGGCTGATAAATGTCTTAAAAAATCTGGAG
>WEIT01013371.1:14365-26066 GCA_013389985.1 Dryoscopus gambensis
ATTGTTGAATGACAAAATTGTTTCCCTTTCCATGGTAGAATGAAAAGGAAAGGCTCCTTATCCCTCACCCCAACACTTTTCTACTGTAATCTTCCGGATGCAATTAAACATGAATTCTTTCCAAACTGACATGCCACATACTGTTTGAAAATATATAACTGGACTGTTTATGCTTTTTTCTTATAACCAATTCAAATCATGTCCACACAACATTTTAATGGGAGATGTTTACACTATATTTGATTTAGATTTATCAGGAATCACAGGGTTCTTTTGTAGCAAGCCTACAGATAACATAGCATGGAACACATCATGAAAACTTTGGTGTATCAGCACAAATTGGAAAAGGTTGCNTGGAAAAGGTTGCAGTCACTTCAGAGGCCAAGCCAGCAACAAGTTGCAGAACATCCTGAAGAAGTGCTAGTTAAATCTCTATAGCAACATTACATATACTTCACAGAACATATATGAATCTTAGAATAGTTTAGAACTGTTAAAAAAACCCACCATACTTCTATTAGTAATACTTATGTTTCCTTTTGGAAAGCCAGATGCCTTAACTACTACTGGAGGTCTCAGAGAAGAATTTAGATTATTATAAAACCACAGAGCTTCATTGGTTAGGAAATGTGATAAAAGCCTCAAGGACTAGGAAGGAGGACTCACACTGTCACAAAATAACTGATTCCAAACAAAAAAATCTTTCAAGTAATTTCTGACTAATATTGTAGGGCTGTGCTAAAATATGATGGGTTTGTGATTGGAAAACTGTTGAGATTGAGTCTTCCTCAAAGGTATTTAAAACTAGATTTGAAAGGGAAGAATTTTAGCAAAGGACGTCTGTTTGTACCAAATGCTTTTATAAATTTTTTAAATGGCAGGAGGTGTTTTAAAGCTCATTAGGGTATTGGAATGTGTCCTTAGAAATCCCTAACTGTATGTGACAGGTCTCCAAACTGGAACTGGCTTTAATAAAAAGGGTAGGAGGAAAAAAATGTAAGAAAATATGCTTTATGGGGGTATGTGGAGGTAAAAATTAAATTTTTGATTTATCTAGATAACAAAAGCCAAGCTGACAGGGAGGCAGCCAGCTGGCTGGCAAGGTTTGAATTAAAACTGATCATGAAAAATAGGAGAAATGGATTGAAAAAATAAGGCATATGAGAAAGTACACTTAAGTAGGAATAGTCAGCTGCACAGAGGAGGGAGTGGGTATTAGTGTGTTATATCTTGAGGCAGGGATGGCATAGAATATGTCAAACTGAGCACTGTTAACTCACTGCTGCAGAAAAGATGCTCATGATAGGAAGATGCATCAGCATGTGGCCTGTGAGAAGCAGGGTGGTATTTCTGTTTTACCAAGATATGATAAGGTCTTACCCTGAGGTACCTGTTCATACTGGGGTGCCTCAGAGAGATGGGGTGTAACTGGGTAAGGTCTGGAGGACAGAAAGTACTCAAAAAAAGAGATCAAAAGTATCCTTTAATCCAAAGAAGAGGAGACTGAAGGAAGCTGTGAAGAGTCTCCAAATATGGAAAAGGTTGCTATAGAGAAAATAGGAACACTCTTCTCCATAGGGATGGTAGATATCAGCTATTAATTGAAAAGGCAAGTTAAGCATTAGGAAAAGTCTCTTACAATACACTTAGTTAAGCTAAGGAGAAGGGTTATTCCAAGTGGGGTAAAGTGCCTGCCTTCCTTCACTGGAGGTTTTGAAAACAGAAGACAGATGAGATAGAGACACTTGATTTTGTTGATCATGCCCCAGGCTCACAGGGAGATGTCCCTGTTTTCTGTAATTATACAATATGTAAGGGAAGGCACATGTAGTCTGGGCATATTGCATCTCTACAAGACTATGGCACATGGCTCAAACTGGCTGTCTAAGATATTTATCTTTTGCTTTGTATGTGAGCTTGGGAATTTGAGAGTTTCAGCATTCAGGGAAGGAGAGAAAGTTCCCCAACACAAGTGTTTGAAAAGAAGAAAAAGGTAAGCGTAGAATCCTGTGGACAACTTTGAAGTGAGAGGTGCTCCAAAGGAAGAGATACTCTGCCCACATCTGTGAAAGAGGAAAGAAAGCTGCTTGAAGTTGACTGAATACAAGTGTGTCTAATTTGCACGTGTGGTTTTTTTATTTTTATTTGTGAGATGTTTTGTAATTGTGGTGAGTATAAGAGCTGTACTTGTGTGCACCTAAGCTGTACAGTGTGCATTGAAGGGCACTGCAGCCTGTAGTAGATGGGCCCTTAAACAGGTGCCACATTCTGTGGTGAAGAGGCACTGAAAGTCCTGTGCACCAGTGAGCTCAGTCCAGAGCTGCTGCAGGAGAAGGCGGGTGACCAACACAAGTCACAAGCAAGTATTATTGGGGGATTAAAACTCATTTTAAAAATGGTGGATTAAATCATTAAAAAAAAAGGCATAAGACAAAAGAACAGATTCTGGAAGGAATTGTGATTCTCCCTCTTTTGAGAAATTACTGAATAAGATTGAGACATAATAGGACGAATGATAGGAGGAAGGATCAGCCTGCATGGAAACATTGTTAGATCACACATCATGTCACAAAAACTGAGATTTATGAATATAATTCCACTGTAGAATATAATATTAAACTGCCTTGTAGTGAGAGAAAAGCCACATTACCACAGGGTGGTGAACTCAGGATCTTGAGGGCTGAGACCTGTAACACGTGCCATGACTACAGCAATACTCGTTACAAGTCATCCATCAAACTGCAACTGCAGAAGTGTTTCTGTAGTTCCTGATGAGAACCCTTTTTAGAGGCATCTGACTGTGGAGCAGCTGGGTTGTGACAGTCAAGTTTCAGTGACTTGCTGCAATGTCAGCATAGAAGTGAAAACTTCCTTTCCCCTTCACCAAACATTGACATGTAAATGCTTTCCATTAAAATATTACTGATTTTCTAGGTAGATTGTTATATTTTAAAAGGTAGTATCAACAGCCCCTAAATTTGCAAGGAAACATATGCAGAAAATACTTTGGTTCTTTGCAACTATTTAACTTCGGAAATTATCCTTATACAAAAAATGCAGGGGTGTGAAGGCATTTGACATTTCTGATGAGCATTTTTGTACTCTTATGTAACGTTGCCATCCCTTGCCAGTAGAGCTCTTGCATCAACCTGAATTTTTACATACTGTATGAGATACCCAGCCAAGGCTGGCTCTCTCTTCTCATAAGCCTGAACAAGTATTTAAAGTTACACAGAAATCCACAAAATCCAAGATATCTGAAGTTTTGCAGTTTTAGTTTGGTTTTTTTACTGTTTCATTTATATTTTTTCAAATATAACAAAGCCCCACTAAAACCAAACAAACTTTTAGTAGGTGCAAAGCATGTTTAAACCACTGTCTCCAGCACAGTATGGCAAGTGTTATTACAGATTTTTTGGGGAGTCCATTACTGTAGCAGATAAAATGCTTCATAGGAAATGTGTAAGTCTTATGGAGAAACGAGGCTGTACACTTAGTTTTATATAAATTAATTACATTATATGTTTTGATGCATTTATTGTAGCTAGAATGATCTCAGTGTGATTAAATAGCAAACAGACTTGTGTGTGTTTGCTAATCCCATTCTGAAGGTATAAATCCTTAGCTCACAGGGGTTGAAAAGGACACGTGTGCAGTAGGGAAGTGATGCAACCTCTTAAGTGACACAGCTGCTGGAATAGGTAAATGTCACACTGAGCTCTTTATTAATATGTTCATGCAAGCTGATTACCTTTGTTAGCTAGCTTAGGCATTGGGCTGGTTGGAGTATTTTTGTATTCATAAAATGCAGTAAACATTTTTCTGGAAGTTGTTGCATTTCAACATCTGATAAATTTTTGAAGCAGGTGTGGTTCTATTTATTTATGAGTTCCCTGGTAAGTCCCTCTTTGGTATTGCCGTTATTCTTCCTACTTTTATATTACCATGTGGTAAGTATAGCTTCTCATGTTGACTGTTTTAGTCACCTTCTGCTCTCTGCTCCTTCAAAAATAGCTCCCTCATTAAAAGACAAATTTAAAAAAACCAAACAAAAATATCCCACCCTGACTTAAAGAATACTAGTTGCAGAACTCTAGTGGCTCGTGCTGTAGATCCTGTGACCTCAGGAAAAAAAAAAAAAAAACAACAAACCTGTAAGCACAGCTTTGCTTATGTTACAGGACTAAACTAGGCTGGAGAGAAAAGAAAATTCTGATTAAAAGCTCTGACCAACTAAGTTAAATTTTTCTTTAGGTCAGGTTGTGTCTCATAAGACTTTCTGAAATGTTGCATTTTACTCTTGTTTTTTTCATGAAAGCAGAGCTTTCATGAATGCTCTAGAAATAAGATATGACAAATATGCTGGCCACAATTTCTACATTAACAAAATGCAGATTTGGCTCCTAAAGCCATACTGAGGCATGGAAGTTCCCTGTGAACCAGGCACTTCAAATAGTTTGCTACTTTTGCTACTTTTTAGGTATCTGAACTTCAGCTGATTAGGAAAACTTAAATTATCAAATTATTCTGAATAGTTCATTAACAAAAAAAGAAAAGGAACAATACAAAATGGAAAGTAGGAGTTATCATCTGTGCCATTGATTAATTATTAAATTATTAATTGATCAGTTCAGCAAAACTGCAAAATCTGTTTCATGTATGAGCAGGAAGACTGACGTGGTCATTCAGGTAATTTTGCTATCCTGACTAGGTAGAATTTAAGCCAGGTGGTCTTAAGTCAGAGGATGATTTTTTGAAGGTACTGCGGCATCTTCAAGGTACTGCAGCATCCCAGTAATGGCTTAGTTAGTGGCAGTGTAGACAGAGAGACTTCATCTTCTCACCCTGCCTTTTTTCTTTGAATTGTGGAAAAAAGTATTCAAACCATGACAGGAACCTTGTAAGATCTCCTTACAGGTAAAAACCCTCCAGCACCACCTCAGAGGCACAAGACAATCATTCTGTGGTACAGTTACGGTGGTAAACTGGGTATACAATGTTGGTCACAAACACTTTGTGGTCAAACCATGTATAAATTGTAATACTGAGGTAAAACTACTGAGAGAACATGGCAGCAAACAAGGCATCCTTTAGTTGTGCTTGGACTTGGGTCTGTGAGTATTTCCTGCATCTCAGTGCTCAAGTCAAGGCAGTTTCTTTCTCTAGGAAACATTTCAGGTTTCTTTCAAGATAAAAATTACTTTGACTTCTTCAAGTGGAAGACTGATTTCTTTTGTAGAAAGCAGCTTCTTTTTCCCCAGATGGTGTGAGGTGCTTTATCGTCTGCAATGGGATTAAACTGAAGTGGGTGATACCAAGAGAGCAGAGGATGTAAGAGGCTTATAAGATAGAGGGTGTATGTTTCTGTGAGATATGCTGAGACATTTCTGCACAGTAGTTGACACTGCCTAGATTTTCTTGCAATTCATTATGCAAAATAATTTTACTAATTGTGTGGTGGCAGTGGCTGTTTATTCCATTTTCCTTAGCAGGGTGGCAGAGTGGAGTACTCCTGTGCACGCCGACTATTGGGATATACGTGTATTTGCAGTTTTAAAATGATCGGTCTCTGGGAACAGAAACAGTAGAATCACCTTAGCACTGATTGCACCTCAGTAAGTTATTCCTGTTAGTTAACTTAGCTCTTTGGAGTATTTTTTTTATGAACACAGTTATCATGCTGCTTTATTCTGAGCTAAGTTGCACAGAGCCATATGAACATCAGAGCTCACTTGAGATGGCTTGGGGATCTCAAAAAAGGTGCTGAATGATAATCTGTTGGTATAGTGTTACATTTCAGTTTTTTCACTTTGACCAAAAATGTCAGAAGCAAGAAGAAAAAAGTCATAATGACTTCTATAATACTCCAGTTTTATACTATCAATGGGGTGTTATTTAAGAGTGCCAGTTCTGAGCCAAAGTCAGCTGGAGAAAAATCGGGCTGAACTTCTGATCCTGAACCAGCAAGTAGAAAATCCCATCCATGCCCAGCATGGCAGCAAAGTTTTCACTCTGCAGCTGGCCTTTTCCCACAGTAAAAAAAGACCTCTTCTGCCTCTTGGGCTGGTAATTCAGTTTCCTGTATCCCCAGTTCTTGCTTGTGCTGTCTGTTCTTTGTAAGTTTGATGCAGCTGGAGGGAGACCCTGCTGCCTCTTAAGCTGAAGTGACATTCACGGGACTTTTCTCCCTGAGCCAGGAGCAGCAGGTGAATATTCAAGTCCTGTTCTGGTAATGCTACCCAAAACTAAAAACTCATGTACTCCTTTAGCTCGTGCCTGCCATTAGGTACAGAACTGCTTTTTCTTTTCATACACTTCAACCATTGCAGGTGTGTCCAGGTGACAGCAGGTCAGAAAGAGCTTATGAGATTCTCCTTGCCCCTGTGAGCAACAGGAAATTAAATTTAGAAGTATTAGAAGTTTACAGTGCAACCTTAAATTGGATTGACTCCTGATTCGCTATATATATCACTTTCAGTGTGAGCCTGTTCACTTCCATGTTCCAAATGCAGGATCTATAAATGTGATTGCAAACAAAGCCTCCTCATGGATACCGAAGAAAGCTGGCGCTCAGATACTTTTCATCCTACCATGGTACTGGAAAGGAAATTCATCTGACAATAGGTTGTTTCTAAGTCTATGAATGTATATGGGGAAAACCCAAATACATGTCTTTTATTCACTATCCAGCATGAAGACAATTTTGTATTTTAAATGCTAAAGAAATAAACTTTGAAAGATCTTTTATGGCCTAAGTATATATTTTTTGTCCTATGTTTTCTTTTATAATGAACTTCAAGGAGAATATTTCTTATATTTCAGAAAGGACATTTAGGTTAGCCAGTGCTGTATTTTCCAGACAACAAAATGAGTTTTAAAGTAAACATCTAAAAATGAAATTGTATTTTTAAATATGTGAATTAGAATTCCTTTAAGTTAAACATGTCTCCTTAGCAATTGTATATACTTAGACAAAAAGCAAAACCATTGCAGCTGCTTGTCTCTGTAGTTGTTTGTGTTTGGTGATTTGTTTATATTGCCTTTTTGGATTGCTCTAAGGGCATTAAGAGTCCATGTAAATCAGCAATGTTAGATATAGAAGTCAGAAGTAAATTTCTTTTGAGGTGGTAGACTTTGTTTCCTAGAAGAGGACCAAGAGTAAACATCAGCTAACCTTGTATTACGTACTATACTACTTCAATGTTGCAGCGTTGTGCTGAATTTGACATCTGTTCAATGGGACCACTTTCTAAACCTTTTTGTAATTCCCAGCATCTCTCTGGGTGTGTAACATTTCTACTTTGGTCACAGGTACTAGTTCATCTTTTTTGGAAAAATAAAACTGAGTAATCAACAAGCTGTGAAATAACTCAGAAAAAAAATAGTTTTGATCTCTATTGTTGAATTTGCATTGAGGATATCATTTTTATATTTTGGGAAAAAAAGGATTGCTATGGTTTTGAACACGCTTGAAACTTTAAATGCAAAACCAAAAAAGTTGACACTGAAAGGATCACATTTTGGAATTTTCTTGTACTGCTACTGAATTCGAGTTAGGCACTGCCATGAGAAGGATGCTTTTAGCTGGAAACCTGTGTTGACAAAGCAGGAATCTGTTTTGTAGGGACTCACTTGTGAGGAATCACGTGGTTGTTCCATCAGTGGTAAAACGTCTGTTGTTGACTTCAAGTCTGCTTAAACAGCTGTGGTGTGTTTAAAGGAAAAAAAAGGTTTTTATTATAAGAGCCCTTGGATGTGCAGTGTAAATCTGTAACAGTATATAGTGCTACTGGATAATAATGATCTGAATGCATATTTTCTGCTGTAAATTTCCCTCATGTGTGTACATAGACTATTACCTTTGCACTGAATTGACTGCATTTCATAAAATGAAGAGCAAAAACAAGTAATGTACTAAAGATGACCATACCTTGTGGCTCCAATTGTGGAAATACTTTTGCAGAACAAAAAGTATAGATTCAGTGTTATAAATTTGATTTTTATATTTTTTATTAACATGCATGGAAGACTAAGGATAATATTTTTTAAAAATTAACTTGGTTTTGTACATTTTTTCAATGTTTAAAACTATATGATTTAACATTACCTCTGAATGCCAGTGATCAGTAAATTTTTAAAGGAAATACCTCAATTCGAGCATTCTTCTCTTGTTACTTGTCTGATAGGTTAAAATGGACTATAGGGTGTGATGAAGTGAGCATATGATGTAGGTGCTGAAACTGTGCTATAGAAGGTGTAAGATGATTTACTGAAAGGGACCTAAATGATACATTACAAGTGTTGAGTGCAGTTACACAATCATGGCTCATTCTGCCCAACTGGACATTTTCCTCATGAATGGCTTGTAAATTGAATTTTCAGCGTGAAGCCAAATTAAAAATGAAACAAAAAATATTTGGTTTCCTCTGGATTTTTTTTTTTTAATAAATAACAGGGTTTACCATAAGGGAAAGGATAAAAAACATAATTGTAAGACTGAGTCTGTATATGTTTAGGCATGCTTTGTTAATGTGTGTTCTCTGTGTCAGTGTGTGTAGGAAAACAGTGTTTGTTTACCTGACAACTGGGAGCATGAAACACAGGGGTTTAAAGGGGGAGGGAGGGGTGAAAAAAAAAGAGAGAGACAATATCCCTCTGTGACAGTGATATTGACTGCAGTTCTATTTTGCATGCTTAAAGAAGAATGTTGAAAGATCAAAAAATATCCAGAAAAGGTGCTCCAGATTTCCAGAGAATAAGTCTGTCTAAATTAGAGTGAAGTAGCTCTGGCGTCATGTTTTTATCCAGGAAACAGACAAGGGCCCCAACACTCACGACACCTATATACCTGAGAAATTGATAATGGAGGGTGGAAAAAAAGCATTCTCTGAGGTCCAGTGAGTGTAAGCTGAGCCATTAATATGAACAGTATCAAGAATAAAAGTGAAACACTGGGGAAACTCACCACAGAAATGACAGACATTAAGCATGGTAGAAAGATTTCAAGGGAAGACTTCTTAGTATTTTTCTTAATGTTGCTCTCTAATTTCAAGTGATGGAGTTGTTGTGATTAACCTTAGCTGGCAACTAAGTATCGCACATCCGCTTGCTCACTCTCCCCCCACCCCTGGTGGGAAGAGGACGAGAACTGAGGAAAAAAAGGAAGAAACTTGGGGGTTGAGATAAGAACAGTTTAATAGTTGAAATAAAATAAGATAAAATAATAATAAGGGTGACAACAAAGAGGAATAACACCCAAGAGAAACAAGGTATGCTCAACATAACTGCTTACTACCCTCTGACCAATGCCCAGCCCCTCATCGAGCAGAGATCAGCCCCCCCCCCCCCCCAGCAACTCCCCCCGGTTTATATACTGGACTGGGCATGATGTTCTATGGTATGGAATATCCCTTTGGACAGTTCGGGTCAGCTGTCCTGGACATGCTGCCTCCCAGCTTCTTGTGGACCTCCTCACTGGCAGACCATGGAACACTGAAGTCCTTGATTTGAGGTAAGCACTGCTGAGCAACAACCAAACCATGAGTGTGCTACCAACTTTATTCTCATGCTAAACCCAAAACACAGCTCTGTACTACCTACCAGGAAGAAAATTAAGTCTATCCCAGCTGAAACCAGGATGAGTGTGGATGCCCTTCACCTACCCAAGTGTCTGTTTTCTCTCATCTGTGTTGCAAGGAAACTCCTGGTTGTGCCACCTCGCTGAGCTGCTGGGGCAGTTATCTGTAACCCATGCTTGTGCCTCTTGTGCCCCTGAGTACCCTCTGCCCAAGCCTCTCAGCTGAGGCGTACTTGAACTAAGTACTCACATCATCACTTTCTTCTGGTTGACCCACACACACACAGACATATAAGGACCACAAGAAACATTACTTTTTTCAATCCAAGCACAGGGCCTGGAAGAGCCTCCCCAGCTCCCTTGAGGGACAATGTTTGGTAGCTCAGGCCTATGAGAGCAGAGTGTGGCTGACTGCTTGGCAGTCGTGCTGCCCAAGGGCTGCTTCCTCAGCTGATGAGTGGATACCAGACCCTCCCCTTCTTCTGGGTTCTGCCACCACCCTTCACTGTTTGTTCCTGTTCACAGAATCACAGAATATGCTGAGTTGGAAGGGACCCACAAGGATCATTGAGTCCAGCTCCTGGCCCCGTGAAGGACATCCCCAAGAATCACACCATGCGCCTGAGAGCATTGTCCAACTACTTCTTGGACTCAGGCAGCCTTGGTGCTGTGACCACTTCCCTGGGGAGGCTGTTCCAGTGCCCAGCCGTCTGCTGGGTGAAGAACCTTTTTCTAATATCCAGCCTAAACCTCCCCTGACACAGCTTCAGGCCATTCCTTCGGGTCCTGTCACTGGTCACCATAGAGAAGAGATCAGTGTCCGGCCCTCCTCTTCCCCTCATGAGAAAGTTGTAGACTGCAATGAAGTTTTCCCTCAGTCTCCTCCAGGCTGAACAGACCAAGTGACCTCAGCCACTCCTCACATGGCTTCCCCTCAAGGCCCTTCACCATCTTCGTTGCCCTCCTTTGGACCCTTTCTAATAGTTCTATGTCTTTCTTATATTGTGGTGCCCAAGACTGAACACTGGACTCAAGGCGAGACCACACCAGCGTGAAGTAGAGCAGGAATGGTTTGTGTTGGAAGAGACCTTAAAGATCATCCAGTTCCAAAACCTGTGCCATGGGCACAGACACCTTCCACTAGACCAGTTTGCTCTGGATCCCATCCAACCTGGCCTTGAAATGTTGCTCCTTTCCTTTCCTTGACTTCTTTTTTTCCATCATATTGCACTACCTTGCAGTCTGTGCCTGCGTTATCAAAGGTAACTTTTTGTTAGACTGCCTAAGGATATTTTTATTGTTATTCTTACTGTTATTATTCCAACGGTTATTGTTATTGTTTTTATTATTACCTGGGGGTGCTGGTTGACACCCAGCTGAACATGAGCCAGCATGTCCCCAAGTGGCCAAGAAGGCCAATGGCACCCTGGCCTGTACCAGAAATAGTGTGGCCAGCAGAACCAAGGCAGTGACTGTCCCCAGGTACTCAGCTCTGGTGAGGCGTCACCTTGAGTGCTGTGTCCAGTTATGGGTCCCTCAGTTCAGGAAGGACACTGAGCTGCTGCAGCAAGTCCAGAAAAGGGCAATGAAGCTCGTGAAGAGTCTGACCACAAGTCCTACAAGGAGCAGCTGAGGGAGCTGGGGGTGTTCAGCCTGAAGAACAGGAGGCTCAGAGGGGAACTTATCACTCTGTACAACCCCCGGAAAGGGTGGGGGTCGGTCGCTTCTCCCAGGTAACAGGATAGAGGACAAAGTCTCAAGCTGCACATGGGGGTTTAGGTTGTACTTCAGGAGGAGTTGCTTCACAGAAAGGGTGGTTAGATGTTGAATGGGCTGCCCAGGGAGATGGTGGAGTCACCATCCCTGGGGGTGTTTCAGGAAAGACTGGGCCTGGCACTTTGTGCCACGGTCCAGTTGATGTCATAGGTTGGACTCGATGATCTCAGAGGCCTTTTCCAACCTCATGGATTCTGTGTGACCCTATGATTATCATCATTAGTATCATTATCACCATTGTTATCATTATTATCACTATTCCTCTGCTCGAAGCCCTGAGCGGATCCGGGGGCGGGCCCCGGACACAGCGCCCCCTAGCGGCCGCCGCCGCGCTGCGACGCACGCGCC
>WEIT01013371.1:26208-44521 GCA_013389985.1 Dryoscopus gambensis
GGCGCGGCCGGGGAATGCGTTTGGCCCTACTTGGCGCGGAGGCCCAAGCTGCAGGTGAGCGGGGCGGGGACGGCCCTCGGCCCCCCGGCGCACCGCCCAAGTCACGGGCTTCTCGGCGCCACCCCTGTCCCTGCCCTCTGTCCCTGTCCGTGCCCTCCGCCCCCGCTTCTGCCCCCTGTCCCTGCTCCCGCCCGGGCGAGCCGCTCCCACGCCCTCTCGTAGTGCTGGGGCTTCTGGAGAGCGCCTTTGGCTGCTGCGCCGGTAGGACTTGGGTTCCAGTGTTTTTATTGATTTCGTATATCTGCTGTCATACGCATCCTGGTTAGAGCAGCGGTGCGGAAGAAATGCTGGGCCTGTTTGGTCTAGAGAAGACTGAGAAGGGATCTCATTAATTCATGTAAATATCTCAAAGGACGGGTGCCAAGGGGATGGTGCCAGACTATTTTAAGTGGTTCCCGGCGATAGGATGAGGAGTAATGGCCATGAACTAAAACACAAGAAGTTGCACTTCAGTGTGAGGAAGAACTTCATTATGTTCAGGGTGGTAGAGCGCTGGAACAGGCTGCCCAGGGAGATTGTGGAGCCTTCCTGTCTGGAGACACACCTGAGTGTGTTCCTGTGTTACCTGCTGTAGGTGACCCTGCCTTGGCAGGGGGGTTGGACAAGGTGGTTTCCAAAGGTCCTTTCCAGCCCTGACAATTCTCTGGTTCTGTGAAGTGGCTCCATTTCCTTCAACTTCCAGAACAGGTCATCCCATTAAAATGTATTTAGTGGCTGTGTTTCTGCCCCCAAAAGGAGCTGAAAGACTTCTTTTGAGTACATTATTTTCTTTTGCTGTGTATACAACCTTCTTGCAACTGAGGGAATTAGTGAAGCTGAAAGACAGACTTGTACTCTAAATATAGTGGTGCATGAATTTATTTCCACACTCTGATTTCTCTGTGCTGTGTTTTGATTTCAGTTAAGTGTGTATACTACCACACGGTCAAGCATTGGTGCTGAGAGTAATATAGATCTCGTTTTGAGTGTGGAGGATTTTGATGTTGAGTCCAAATTTGAAAGGTAAGGATCTGAACCAGTAGTATCCAAGGTATCAGAGTTCTTTGTTTAATTCTGAAGTGTGCACCCTAACTAGGAGTTACATGGACAGATGTATGCACGAAGCACGGTAGATTTCACTGTTGGTTAGCTTGGATCAGCATGCTGTTCTCAGCCATATAGGCAAACGTTTTGCAGAAGTGTGCCTTGCTTATAATAGTAAAAATTACCTTCAGTTGAGAAAATCTGAAGACAAATGTGCCTGGAAATGCTTGAGACTTGCCTCTAATCGCATAGGTAGGACACTGGCTACACGTTATGTTTTGTTCTTAATTGCTGTGGCTTCACACCTGGAACAGGACTTGGATGTCAAACCATGTTCTCCTTTCCTGTGTTTTAGCAACATGCTCTTCCATAACTGTTTCTCTGCTAATAATCACACAAGAAAACCTTCTTTTCTGATAATTTAGGGTTTGGGCATCTTCTGAACGGATAGAGGGGCCAAGATTTCAGCATTCAGGGTGCCCTTAGAGTAATTTTTTAGTAACAGTGCATTCTATATAGGCTCTTTGTACAATTAAAATGACTGGAACTACTTGTTTAGTTCTTCATATTTGCTGCCTCACTTTTTATTGCCTCACTCTTGGCTCTCTTACTGTAGTCTCCCAGATTCTTTCACTCTCTGCATTTTCTATGATTAAAGAACATGGTTGCAGTTTAGGTCATATTAAACTTCATCTCTGGCAGACCTTATAAGAATTGTTTTACTGACAGGATCTGCCAAACCACGGAAAGTATTCAGAGCAGAATAAGCTGAGCAAGACTACAGGAATATAGGAGACATTATGCAAGGGTGCAAGTAGGATGATTTCTTGGCTAGTACAAGGGGAGTGACTTCATGGTTTGGGGCTCCAGTTTAGAGTTCCGTGCTTGGCATGCCATAGCTGAGAAGATATTTTATTAATGCAAAGTGCATGGCAAAACTTTGTGATTTTCTTTTTAAACTTTGTATGGTGTATACAGTCTGTGATACATATTCAGCACATGGAAGGCTGTTTTTTACAAGTGCTGTCATAATTTTGGCCCTGTGACCTATCAGCAGAGGAAAGCAACAAAAGAATTGATTATGTGGTCCCGTGTTATCTAGGGCAATAAAGTAGGAAGGGGACAAAGGCTGAGCTACCTTGAGGTAATAGTACAGCTTTGGAAATGCATATATTGTGATATGTACTGGAGTGTAAAAAATGACCCCATCCAGCCATGGAATGTGTTAGCCGGAAGTAATAGTTGTGTTCCAGGCAACCCAAATGTTTAGTAATAGCTAAATGTTTCAGCATGTGCTGTGTCATCTCATAATGTATTTTTTTTGTATTTTAGGACAGTGAATGTCTCTGTACCAAAGAAAACCCGAAATAATGGCACATTATATGCATTTGTATTTCTTCATCATACTGGCATTTTGCCATGGCATGATAGTAAGCAGGTGCATATAGTAAGCCCTTTGACCACATACATGGTCCCCAAACCAGAAGAGATTAATTTGCTCACTGGTGAATCAGCCACACAGGTAGGTGTGTGTTCCATCTACAGAATAATATCTACAAAACAAGTAATTTCTTTTATAGACACTTCTAATGTTAGTATCTGCGGGGCTTGCATCTTTAAACTAATGATGATACAATGGAAAAGAAAAAACAAAATCCTCTTCTTGATTATCATGCTAATAGCAGACTTTTCAGCAGAGCAGAGGCAGAGCTCTTTAAAACACCGGCTAGTTATTAAAATACTTCCCTCGTTAATGATAATTGCTTCAAGGATTCATTGCTTTTGGTAGAAATACTGTATTGCTCTGTAACAGCATGGTGCTGCTTTCTATAGTGAATTGAATTCATGTGAAATAATATGATTTGCTGTTGTAAAATAGCAGAGTAAGATATGAAGACAAACAGATAATGTTTGGTGGATCATTCACATCCTTTGGACTGTTTTGAAGTAACATCTGATTACTGTACGTCCTGCTTTCAAAGTGATATTTTCTTATTAGTATCCACATTCCTAAGGTATGAAGATTAATTAGGTGAATATTCCTTCTTAATGAACAAGGCTGTGAATGGACACTGAAGTTTTTCAGTGTCAGATTTTGGTGGGCCTTTATAATCCATTCTGCTGTATTTGAGCAAAATACTTTGATCTGATCAAGATTAAGGTAAAGTGTTTCTTAGTGGGCTTCTGATTTTTAAAATAGTTAATGACTCCCTGGATTCTGTGAGTTAGATTATTACCCTATTCAAAATTTTGTGCTGGTTAGCAGTATATATTTTTGTTGTTATTTTTTTAAAGCAAATTGAAGCAGAAAAACAGACCAATGCCCTGGATGAACCTGTCTCTCACTGGAGGTCAAGACTAACCTTAAATGTCATGGTGGAAGATTTTGTGTTTGATGGATCATCCCTCCCTGCTGATGTTCACCGTTACATGAAAATGTAAGTCGATGACTTAATTTCATCAGATATGTTATTATAAACTTATGGCACATTTCTTCAGAAATCCCACCTGACCTTCTTTTGTATTTTATGTTTAAGTGGGCGCTTAGAGACAAAAACAGATGCTCTTGATGCCTGCATTTTGGTAGTGACAAATTGCTACTAAGATATTGTGTACTAGAAAACCTTATTGGAGATACCTGGTTCCTGGGCAGCTCAGAGTTTAGAATACTTTTTCTGTGTGGAGTTGTCATAGTGAGGCAAAGCAGGACTACAAAGATACAGGTAAAATGCTACAGCGGACTTGAAACCCATTTATTCTCCAGGTGTCCTTCTGGCCTTCAGAGCAATTGCCATCCCCTGACCCTTTCCAGTTACCCTTCATCTACAAGTTATCTCTACAAACTGGAAGTGCTGAAGAGGCACAGCTGATCTCCTGTGATAACTTGTCGTCTCCCTTTATGATTGGCTTTATTTTACTTTGACAGTTTGTGTTCCTACATGATGTAATTTTCTTCAAGAAAATACTAACGGGCAGGGGTAGGTTTTTAGGCCACTAGGTGCAGGCAGCTGGCTTCAATCGCTTCCAGTAGCAAGCATATCAGTAGTGCTGTATAGGCTTGTGCTGCTGTATGTTAATATGTTTCTCTACAAGTACCCCCTTAAATCCAGAAGTAGCTGGCTAACCAGCAGACCCCGGGGTTCTGGGATAGCTTCCCAGCCAGAATAGGTAAACTTAGTAACTCACGAGATAGACCCATAACAAGAAGGGGTTGTTGGACTGGGGTTGATGAACAAGGATGTTTTTTCCGGCTGATTTGCGTCGGTGCTGCATTATACAGGAAAATAGTTTGGCTATGAAATAACCTCCTACAATTTCACTAATAATAGCTTTAATCATAGCGATTACTTAGAAATCTAAATCAGTTAAATAACCAAGCACTATTTCCGAGCCTCAGTTTAGTACTTTTCTGTGTTACTATTGCACATTATGTGTTTAGTATGCAGTCTTTCTTAGCGTGCACTGAGACTTTCTTTTGTCAACAGCTAAAATTCAACCTTCAGCCTTTAAAAATCTCCATTATGCTACTTAGATTTCTACCAAGAACATCACAGTGTAGATGACTGCCTTTCTTGTGAAGGCTTTAAGAATTTGTCTCTGTTAGGGCATTGGGCTAAATACTTTTCTAAGAAAATGACGAAGCAATTGCATATAGATCATAATTTGCTAATGGCTTTACAGTAATCAATTTGATAGAAGGTTTGAAGGCTGGGAGGTTTTTATTGGATTCATGCAGGTTGGTGATGTGGTAGAGCAATCCAAATGAGAGCTTGTGTAGATGGCAGAGAAGATTTCTGCTCCTTGTACGCTCCCTGCAGTGGTATCTGGCCTTCCCGTTTGTGCATCAGCCATCACGTTCATGGTCCCATGTGGGCTAGAGCATGTGATTGACATCCTGCTGGGCACAGAGCAGTGGGGGACATGGTGGAGAGGTGTCATGGTCGCAGTAGGAGGGGGATATTTGAGACAAAGGATACAAATATATGACAGTAAACTTCAGCATGTTTCTCTTCCACAAACTTTTAAATTTCCCTTGGTCATGCAAAAGCTTCAGCATCATCACAACCAATTTCATTTGTGTTTTTATTTGCTTATTCTGTCTTTCTACAGAAGAGTAAAAACAGACAAAATTTTTCAATACAGATATCTTTCAATGAAAGATTGCTTCTAGGCTAGTGGCTAATTTCTTGCTGTGTGTTAAAAGAAAATGGGCCTGAAAAGATGGTGGGAGATTTCTACATGGGTAGATCTGAAAATGATGAATGAGTGCTAATTTGAATAAAAGTAGTTTTCTTTCTAGATCACTACAGTCATAAAATCCATGTTTAAACATCCTAGGGTTCAGTTGGGGAAGACAGTGCATTACCTTCCAATATTATTTATTGATCAGCTAAGCAACAGAGTGAAAGATTTGATGGTGAGTAATAGAATACCTTTAATTGCATTTAACAGTTTTAACAGTAATCTTCAATGTTGTTTTAATTAAGATTTTCTCATCGGTTGTTTGCTGTAATGAAAAGGTATAAACGCACAAAAGGACTCAGTGACCATTTAACTTGATGTCATCTACTGTGGTAACTGCCGAAGCTGGGTTTTGAGACTTCTCTCTGGCAGAAGTATTTGTCAAGTGCTGTCTTCTGTTGCACCAAAGGTGTTTGGATTCCATTGCTTCTGCCTTTTGGGTGAATATGGAGGACATCACTGTAGCACCAGCAGTGGCAGGAGCAGTCTCCTCAGTAGTTTGACTCCCTAATATGGAGAAGTTGTGTTAGCATCCCAGAGTAGCTTCTCATACCTTCTAGGGAAATAAGCATATTGACATATCCACAGCTGATAGTGGAGCTACACTTGAGATAAGTCAGTAGCTATTCTCTTATCTCCTCAAAATTCACTTGTGGTTAAATTTCTTGGGGCTGCTCTCTATCATGTTAGAGTAACCTGAGCACCTGAAAGCTTGGTGTCACAGTATGTCCAATGATTTTGTGCACTCAACTAAATCAGGACTTTGAAACTTCAGTAATGGAATTACAGAAGGATGAAGTTGGATGAGATTTCTGGAGATTGCTAGTCCAATGCCCCTTCTCAAAATAGGATCACATAGAGTGAGTTGTTTCCAGTTGAGTTTTGGTTATATCCAAGGATGGAGAGGCCACAGCCTCTGTGGGCAACCTGCTTTAGTGTTCAGTCACTCCAGCAATTAAAAAAAAAAGACGTTTATAAATTTAAGTAGAATTTTCTGTATTCAGTTTTTGCCCAACTCTCCTCTTGTAGGAAATCATGCAGTTCCTTTGCTACAGGTTACACATGGCAGTCCCCTGTATCTAAGTCATACTGATCTTAGCAGCTCTTAGTTAAGCCTTGCAGTTCTTTTCAGTTGCACTGACTGGAGTTTGGTAATTGGAGTTACTGAGAACAGCAGTCTTGAGGAATGTCTCAAAACTGTTAAATGAGCATGTCTGGATTCTCCATCTTCTAGATGGAAACCTTAGTAGGTGTAAACTTCCCGTAAAGCTTTTAAATTGTCTGTCCAATTCATTACTTTAGCTCAGACAAAGAATTTTGTTACTTAGTGTTCAGGAGAACCTTTACAAACTTGTGTCCCTTCCACCCCAAATTTGTACAGCAAAATAAACTCATGAGCATTTGTTACAAGTCTTGATAGCAGATAGTTTTGTCCAGTATTTCTTTAGATATACATTTGTAATGTCTCTATTAGGGGTCGTTGTCGTTTGTTTTAAGTTTTAATCACAGCTCATCCAGTCCAGTTCCGTACATTCATGTGAACTAAAAACTGGTGAAGTCATGTACCCTGTTTACAAATGAATTCAGCATTCTTGTGTTACTAATGACATTCCTGCAGTTGTCATGCATGTCACAGTTAACGCTGGTGTAACTCACTGCCTTAGAAAGTCATTAAAGATCCTGGGAAGTGCTGCAAAGACTATTCCACTAAAACCAGTAAACTTCCCCTTCAGCACTGGCTTATGTGATGTCTCAGCAGTGACTCAAGCCCTGCAGCAAAAGTGGTCCTGTAGTAAACATTCTGTGAGAGAATGAGGGGTAAGTGAAGAGCAGGAAAGAATAAGGAAAGAAGGTGGTACAGCTTTGGTGGAGCCAGGTTAATATTTAACTGTAAATAGGGGCACAGACAGTGTCTGTTTTCTATGCCTGACCTAAAATCATGGAGCTGAAGATGCATTTTTCCTGCTTATGCTGGGCTGTATAGATTGTCAACTGACTCATTTTGATCAAGATGTAGGTCTTCTGTGGTAAGTACTGCAGTGTAGAGATTGTGTTCCTCACGTTCTTATATGTGCTTGCCAATGCTAGGGTTTTGGGGATTGCACAGAATTTAATAAAAAGATAATTTTAAAATTCATACCACTGAACCTATTTGCAGTGCTTGCACACTGTTTTGTAGTATTGATTAAGTAGAGTGCTAGACGTAACATGTGATGTTCTGATGCCATACTGCAAGAGTAGGTTGTATTGCAGGGATTTGGTCATTCCTAGCTTTCAAAGGCTTAGTAACTGTCACACATTGAGGTTGTGAGGCACCACTTGTGGGCTTTTAGCTGTTTGTTGAGAGAGAATTCATTCTTCTAATCTTATCTTTACTGTAGAATTCCCATCTCTGTCTTCTATTGCAATCGGATTTTCTCCCTACACTACCCCTAGCTCCACCCTAGTAGTTCTTGGTCTGTGGAGAGTGCACTTGCCACATGCTGCTTACTCAGGCATTTGCAAAATTTTTGTTGCTTGTTCATCCTCCACAGATAAAATTTCTTTTCCCTTTCTCCCATAAATGTTAATGCTGTCTTTGATAGACTGAGAAATTGAAATGAGACTAATTGATTTACAGGAATCCTTTGAAAATGAGAAGCAGTCTGGAAGACGTTTATATAGTTTTTGGTAAACAGCTGTAGAATCTTCCCAGCGTTCTCTACAGTTAGCTCTAACCACACTGGTTTCTTTGTTCTGTTCAGTCCAAGGATCTCTGACACTGTTATAGTTTCTCAAGCTTTTTTCTCTGCTGTATTCATGAAACTTTCTCAGCTTCCCTTCTTCTCCCTTATGTGCCCACATGTTCTGCCACTGTCTGAAAGGCTTACAGGGTCTTGGGAGGGTGGTGAAATTAAGATTTGTGTGTACTCACTGGAGGAAAGTGTGAATGGGAGAATGGACATAGCCCTCAATTCACATCTGACTGATAGGTGGGGAGCATAAAACTGTGTTCTGTGTCACAAGAATCAGAAGTCCATTCACCTCAGGTGTCAGCTAACTAATTACTGTAGAAAGAGGTGCAGTGTAGAGTAGCAGGTCTGAGATGGGAATTATGATTGGGAGTAATTAGGAGCCTGGAGCAGTAGATCTTGAACTCTTGCAAAGTGTCTGCCCATCTGTAGTCCTGAGCTATCCTTGGAAATGTAAAACATACTGCCTGAACTTGTACTGAGGTAGCTGCTGAGTATTCTAACATTTGAGAGGACAAGGGTTTTTTTTTTTTCTTTAAACGTGTTTGAGAGGTGGATATGGACAGCTATCATGCAGAAGGAACTGAGGCAATTTAAGACTTTTTTTTTTTTTTCTGGCTTAAGTAACACATAGGTGATACAGTAGGATTAGCTGAAATTTATTCTTTGGGGGGCAGGAAGAAAGTTTTTGTGATACCCCAAATCCCAAAGTTATCTTATTTAGCTTTAGCTCTGGTGTTTTCACTAGTCTGAGCTAGTGGCATCATCTTGCTTCCCCATCCTTTCAACTTCTCTCAAAATCAGCCTCAGTGTAGTAAATTTCTGTCTGTGGCCTTTGGGATACAGTTTGTTTGTTGGTTGAGCTTTTGGGGGTTTTTTATTATATTCTAGTTTAAGTAATCATAGCATATACATTCAGAGAAGAACTGTCAAAAGAATTATCTTAAGCACACTTTTCCCACTTTATGCTGCCATCTCAGAGGCCTTTATATACAGGAACAGTGAGGTTGCTATAGGAACTTGAACAGAACAAACTGCTAATTTAATATTTCTTGGAAAAAACACGAAGGCTTCAAGCATGGTATAGAAGTCTAAGATCTTACTCACTTTAGAAAACAAACTGAGTTCTTAAAATTGTGTGATTAAATTATAGTGTGATACAATCACTTTCTTTATTTTAAAAAAATGAATGGAAGTAATTATTGCCATTTTTCTGCTATTAAAATGAAACTATGTCATTTTGAAATACAGGTTATAAATCGTTCAACAACAGAGCTACCTCTTACAGTGTCATATGACAAAATATCTCTTGGAAAACTCCGATTTTGGATCCACATGCAGGATGCTGTGTACTCCCTCCAGCAATTTGGTACGCTTACCTTTAATGACTTTAGGCCAAGAAACCACAACTAACCCCTCAGTTTGTTTCTTTTATGTGCATAGATGACACTTCTTTTTCTGGATAGCTGGTGAAGCGGTTTAATGCTACAAATCTTGTGTTATTTCACCTTAAGTTAAAGATAAAAGTATGTGTTGACATGCGGTAGGGAACAAGAATACAGAGGTGAATTAATCATTTTTAAAATGAATTTTATTTGAATAGCACTCTGTAAAAGCATAAGAGGACATACTCAAGAAGAGCATTTTCACCATGGGTTTCCCCTATCATCCATGAAACAGTAAAGTTGGATCAGTGGTACATAGGCTTTGATATAAGGTATATACAGCTGCCCACTGTAGCCATATATCTGCAGTGAAATACAGTCAGGCCACTATCCTATGTAAAATCCAACTGCTTCTCCTTAGCTCAGGCTAGTGTATATTAAAAAGCTACAAGTATGTCTGCTAAACATAACTGTCTTGAAAGAATCAAGTAATTGCTTGCTCAGAGTTTGTGTAGGGCATTTGTCCAGCATCACTTCTCCATAATTTTTTGTAAGCATCCTCAGAATTGAAATTTTTGTGTTCATTGCCTCAGTTGTCTTGTGAAAGACACAGCTATCAGGACTTCTCATCCCAGGAGTACCTCCTCTGCCTGGAAAAAAAGCTTGTGTAAGATGCTGCTTGTTTCCCATAAGTATATAGATAGTGAAACATAAGGTTTGAAATTTTCCTATTGGAGTAATTTCTGGAATAGTCAGTTTAGTAGCAAAACTCCCAAAATCACTTGAAAATGGCCACGTTCTTGCTGTGTTGGCAAAGTAAGTTGATGCTCAATTCAAGCACCATTGCCATAAATGCAGCATTGTGTATTTTCTGAGAACTGTAGACTTCATAGTATTGCATCTGTGTCCATATTTCTCACTGACTGTTGTTGTGTTTTACAGTGTAGTTCTCTTCTCATTTTTCAGCTTTTGATGTGAAGCTCACTCTTCTTGTCTATCAAACTAAAGTTCAGAGGCCAATTTGAGAAACCTTTTTTGTTACTTCCCACTCAGGCCAAAATGATTTCCTTTGTCTTGCCATTTGTCTGTCAGGTGTTCAGCTTAGGTTGTAATTACACAACATGTTAAAGGCACGTTACAAAACACATTGTAATTTCATAAGTTAAAAGCTTGTAACTGATGGGTTTTGTTTATGGCAAGCCAGATAACTTGCCAAAATATAGGTGGATTAGGATTTTACCAGTAAAGCTTCCATCATGTTTTGGATTTATGTGCAGGTGACATAAGATTCCTTTCATATTGGACTTGAGCAGCAATAACAGCAATGAACTGTCTGGTACTTCTTGCACAGTGACTTGTTCTTTTTCATAGGGTTTTCAGAAAAGGATGCAGATGAAGTAAAAGGAATTTTTGTTGATACTAACTTGTACTTTCTGGCTTTGACATTCTTCGTAGCGGCATTCCATGTAAGTGGTTTTGATTTTTAGGAAGTACATAATATGGAAAAAAAAAAAGGGAGGATGTGTGTCTGACTTTCAGGTGCTTCATTTATTAAGAATTATTCTTGAAAATAGCAATTTTAGTAGAGCAATGGAAGCATTTTCTGTTACAAGGCAACTGTATTTCCAATACAGAGTTAATGTAAGAAACTTAAATAAGGCAAAAATTTATGATAATTATATAGAAACTAACAGTCTTGACTGAAATATGAAACATTGCCTTCATTATCACTTTTTTTTACATTGTAGTTGAACCAAAGCCCTAGAATTAATATGCCTGTCAACATTGGTGTAAATTTTGTTGACTTCTCACAAGGTTTACCACTGCAGTGGAATAACTGGGACACCTGTACTAGGGTTTGAGTCTCTGACTTCTAATCCCTGCAGAAATTTAGATCAGCTGTGCTTCCAAAAATGTTGCTGTAAAATGTGGAGCACTCGTGGTTATTTGTTGTTGTTGTTTGTCTCTTTCTTAGCATTGGCTTAAACCTGAATGTTGCGTTTAGATACTGTGAACGTTTTTGTAATCTACAATTACACTCAACACAATTCCCATACTCTGGGAAAGATAAGAGCTCTCCTGGAACATTATGTTTCTTTACACTTACATTAGATACAGTTAATTTGATTGGAAAGCCTTAGACTTCCATTACATATTAATTTAATTTTTCCACTCTGTTTATCAGGTTGCAAGGTATCTGTGGACTGGGACAAGCTTTTCTGATGCTGTCCCAGATAATTAAAACCCCAACAACCCCCTCCCACAACAAACAAATCCCACAAAAACAACTGAGAACTTTCTCATTGAAATCCACAGACCCAAGAAGTTTTGGAATCTGTGTTTGAATTTTTTTAAGACACTGCATGCTTAAAGGAAATACTGAAAAATATACTGAATGAAAATACTGAAGAAAATAAAGAAGCTTCCTACAAATAAATTGAATTCTAAAATGACCTGGAAGTTTAGGTCGACAGAGGAAACCTGGCTTGCTATCTTACAGGATTTTTTTTTAAAAAGCTTTGGTATTATCCAAACCTAAATTGACTATCAATCCAATCCAATACAGAGCATTTTCAGTCTAATTTAGTGTGCCTTTCCCTAGTGTCTCGAGGAGGTGTGTGGTTCCTCAGGGTCCTCACTCTTCACCCTCTATGATGAGTTACCCTGGATTGGGTCCCTGACTTTCTTTACAGGACAGTGAATTGTACAGCATTGCAATGGTAGCAGTATTTGAAATTCATCGTGTCATTTTGTACTACTTTTAGAGCCTGGGCTTCTAAAACAGCTTATGTTTTTAGCTTTTATTTGTGAATCTTTATTTTAATTTCCGTAGCTTCTAAAACAGAGGTTTTTAGTACCATATTGAATGCATTGTTAACATTTTCAGTCTCTAATTAGTGTGTGTTTCAAGCAAATAAGTACGTTTCTTCCTATTTGCAGCTTCTCTTTGATTTCCTTGCATTTAAAAATGACATCAGTTTTTGGAAGAAAAAGAGGAGCATGATTGGGATGTCTACAAAAGCAGGTATGGACAAGAATGCAAAGTGTTCTCTGCCCACTGTCTATTTTATGATGTGTGTTTTCAGTCTTGCTCTAAGTTGATAGTTCATAGGTTCACAGAGATAGCAAAATGAGATGGTTTTGTGTACGAAGAAGAGATGGCTTAACAGTCTACACAGATGGTTCTAACTTTGTTAGTTCTGTGCTCAGGTATCACTTGAGCACTTGTGTCGCTTCTGAGGTTTGACTGTCTTGGAATTGGGAATTAGGTTAATATTGAGTCAGTTACCATGTTTTCCTTGCTGAAGGAACAGAGAAGTACTATGAGAAAAGAATGAAGACCAGAAAAAGTCCTGTGGGTGGAGAGAATGTGCTTTCATGGGTAATGCAGTTCTGCAAGTCCCTTGTGTTCCTTGTAGATAACTACCCTTTCCAAAATATTTGTGGGTGGAAAGTACCATAGTGTAATGCTCTTGCTTGATTTGGGCTTGGACGTAAACAGGAGCAAGAGGCTCCTGGGGTAGGGGGAGGGGGAGAGCATGGGAGGGTTGATTTGATTTATGTATAGGAAAGATGAGAGAAACATAGTGATCTGATGTCCTGCCAAGCCTTCCTAGAAACAGATGAAGGTTTTTCCAATAGATTTTTTCCAATTTTGATTATAAAGCAAAATTAGAAACCTGATGTCACTTGACCTCTGAGACTATCCCTAATTCTATCATATTTACAGGTGGATTAAAACACGTAAGGAATATCAATAGCAGGGGAAAACAAAAGGCATGCTAATTTATGATGAACAACATGTTTTTCTCATGTAGAGAATCAGTGTATCATTTTTATGAGAGTGCATTTGTTTTTTTTAAAGCAGTTGTACTGCTGTTGGCATGTGTATGCCAAAAGTTCATAAAAATTCAAAATGGTCCATGGAATTTCAGAAGTAAGAGTCAATTGCCAGTTTCAAAACTCAGTAAAGTCAAATTGAAAAGACTTAACATTTACAAACAATAAATAAGTTTCAAAGACTGACATTATTATCTCACAACCTTTCAGCTTCCTGATGACAAGAATCATGTTCATGTAGTTCCTCATACTACTGATATATTGCTGAATAGCTGAAGTACAGAAGTCTTCATTAAATGTTCCCATTTCTTTCATCTCCTATGATAAAGATTGCGTAAAATGTTTTTGTTCTCTATTTGTCCGGAGATCACTGGCTGTTTCTAGGACTACTAGATATATCAAGAAGTACACAGAATAAATTCATGCTTAAACTATGTAAGACAGAATTACACTAATAGGCCATCAGTCTTCTGTCATCTCAGCTGTTCATTTAAATATTAACAAGCCTTCCATTTTCATTTTTTCTGTCTAGTGCTTTGGCGGTGCTTTAGTACTGTGGTAATATTTCTTTTCCTTTTGGATGAACAAACAAGTTTATTGGTACTGATCCCAGCAGGCATTGGTGCAGTGATTGAGGTAAGTTCTTAAAGCTGTAGCACCAGATACCAGTATTTGCAGCAACATCCGTAGTTTATAGCAGAAAAAGAATGCTAAACTCATTACTGGAAAATACTGCTGTAGCTTGCATATCCTTGGCTATCAGTGGCAGAGGAGATTGTGTCCCTTGATTGAATAACTAAACTGGAAGTATCATTTTTTTCTGGGATGGTCCCGCTCATACTGTAGAAACCAAACACAGAATGATGCTGAGGTCCCACCTATCACATCATGTGATAGGCCTCACTCCTGGCCAAGCAAGTACAACCATGTCAACAAGCCTGCTGAAAGAGCAGGCTGTGCGCCCACAGACAGTGCCGGGACTGAGGTGATTGGGGAAGGAGGAAAAGGAGGAGACTGCTGCCTGTGTGCATGATTCCGCAAGTCCTCGCCTAGTCAGTGGCTTGCAGGTAGCACAGTTGTCCTAAAGTGACAGCAATCATACAGATAGTACATCTCAGAGGAATTTGTCTGCTAGGAAGAGCTTCTTCACAACTTGTTCTTAAGTCCTGTTTCTCACGCAGTACTAATAGTGGCATTGATTCTATAAGAAGTAATTTTCTCACTTGCATCAAAGATAACAGTAAAGGATCATCTTTACCCTATCCCCCTTTTTTTTTTGTTTGGAATATATGGTGGGTGAGAAGAGAATATTGGTTTATCTAAAGTTAAACAAATGAACCTTGTCCACAAAAAGCTTCATGGGGTGTAGCTGTCCTGGGGAGCCGCATTGCCTAAGTTGTCGAATCTGTATAGCAGTGTGGGTACATGAGTAAATTTTCAGGTGAACTGAAGCTTTTGGGTTACATTAGGGTTAGGCTGTTACAGCTGTACAGTAATTAACCAAATAATTCAGTGGATTCACTGATTTTTGCTTGTAGTCCACTAGTGAAGTGTAATGACCATGTAAGTGCCACCCTAATCAGGAGTTCTGAGGCACCTTCATTGAAGGCACGTAAAAACTTGCTTGGCAGGTGACTACTGGGGAATTTTCTAAATGCCTGACCTGGGGGGCGTGTTGGTGCTAAGTCCACCTAGGCACTGCTATCCAGATATCCTGGAAGGACTAAATTACTTCACTTAAAGTACATCATCTTATAAGAGAGACGTAATAGTGCAGGCTCACAACATTGTACCTGTTTGATGATGCAGACTTTGGTTTGTGTAGACATGGACAATGTGCTGCAGTCAGGCTGCTACTGCTTTATGCAATGGTTGCTTAAAATAGATATTCTGGAATCTTGATTCTAATTATCTGAATCCTTCATAAGGTGTTCCTTTGTATAACCTTTTATGTGCACATTTTGTTTTTGCTAATCACAGCTCTGGAAAGTGAAGAAAGCCTTGAAAATGACAATCAGATGGCAAGGTTTGAGACCCAAATTTCAGGTATAGTAGACATTACCCTGTTAATGATTACACTCTTGAATCATCCATCTGTTTCCAGGTTACTGTGCAACTTGACTTTTAGTGAAGTCAAGATTTTTTTAAAAATTATAGAAGTTTCCTGTGAGCATTTCTCTACGAATGGTTTAATCCAATAGCAAGATGAGCATTTTCAAACCTGTTACTTTCTTTGAGTTCTTTAGAAAAAGCAGCTATTTGCGTATATTTATGGTGCAAGAAATTTCAGAACGCCTCTTTCAGTCCAGCTAAATCTTAATAGGTGGGACTGTGCTGCTACCACTGTGTTGGAAAGTCACTCTTAAGTGACATCATGTTCTGAAATAGGAAACTGGCTTCTTCATGAACCTGTTGGTGTAACTTTTCTATTGTGGAACTAACAGAAGATGTGACATGTTCTTGGGACAGTACACTCTTTGATGATCCTTCTGGATAAAAATGAAGTGGTGAGACTGCAGAACATGAAGTGGCAAAGTTCAACCTACATTGAAAGTTTATGTTGTTGGCAGGAGAAACAGTTGTCTGATCTTCAGTGTTTTCTTCACAAGAAGTGCTGGGGTTTTGTGCTGCTTGAAATCTATGTGTCTGGAGTGACTGATAGCTCTGCTTGTTCTTGTGTCAGTAATCAAGGAACTGTGTTTAAGCAGGCAGAATTTCTGGACATGTGGAGATAATCTGTAACTGATCTCTTCATGGTTATGGTCTTTAATAAATGCTTCCTTTATCTGAAAAATTTTTAGCTACTTGACTTTACTGTGGCTTTGTGAATTCTGCGGTCTCAACAGCCTTTTTCTAAGCAAAGAAGTCCTGGAAGTTTGATGTAAAATATGAGGTGAAAGGTTAATCTTTTTGCCTGTATTTAGAAGGCTGCACAGGACAAATGTATGACTCTCCTATAAAGAAGCTTACAAAAGCTTTTGTTACCTGCTTAATGTAGGGAGTTGCAAATGCTTTTCCCCTGTGTTCTGAGTTGATTATGGTTTTTATATGTATTGCAGTTTGGTGCATACAATGACTCTGAAAAGAAAACAGAGGAATATGATGCCCAGGTAAGAGGGAATCCTATGGCTTCGGATCTACAAAGTCTGTGTATGTGACCTGTTGATTGACTTGTTTTGCTCTTTTTTTCTACAAATGTATTTTCCATGTTCTCATAGCTGTCAAGTTGATCATCATTGTGTAGATGATAAGATAGTGAGGATTCATTCTGATAATTTATGAAAGGAAACCGCGAAATAGTTCTTTTGATTGTTGAATCTGGTTGAAGCATTGCTCTGAGGAGCAGAATTGCAAGTGACTTACATGAAGAGAGGTCTGAAAGGGTTATCACTCAAAAATTTGAAAGCTGATATTTGAACTTGTTATTTGTACTTTTTATTTTTACTGAAGGAAAGTTCATGTGGTTCCTCATTTCTGAAAGGAGTTGAGCATAGGTGACAACATTGGTGTTAGTTAGGGAGCTACTTTTAGACACTGATCTTTGTGCTGTCTCTTGATGTCTGTGCTCTAAGGTGATTGCTTGTCTGAACTGGGCTTTGGAACTTTCACCACCACCACTAGAACTGGAAGCATAGTGGAAATGATAGCAGACAATTGGGAATAGAAGATGGTTTTTAGGGAAAAATTATGTGGCTATCTTCTATTTAATGCCAAGAAAAATCTGCTGTATATAAAATGTGAACTAACAAACTATTTTCCTTGTCTGTTAGGCTATGAAATACTTGTCATATTTGCTCTATCCACTATGTATTGGAGGTGCAGTTTACTCCTTGCTGAATGTCAAATACAAAAGGTACTGTAACTCTATAAATGATGTTATATGGAATTGAAACATTCCCCATTTTTTCTACATGGTTGTGGAAATCGGTTGTTTTAGTTTGAGTCATAAGCCAGGAGCGGGAAAGTTCCTTGTTCTATCTATCCAAAGCTGAAGAGTCTAGATGGCTTTTTAACATCCTGTAAGCAACAGGCTGTTATATTTCACAAGTAACCTGATATTACTTCAGTATAGAATTCAATAACTTACATACATGAGCAAGCTGTCAATCAGAAGAGGAAGAAGAAAGCTGCCATTGATGTTCAGAGGACCAGCTGGTGATAAGAGAGATGAAAGGAATTCAGTGGTTGAACCTGTCCAATAGCAGAGAGAAGCAAAAACTTTCACAAAATTATTTGCTCTGAACAAGAGGCTCCTCTATTCCTAAATATGATAGCTAGGACGGCAAGCAAGCAAAAGCATTTTTGAGAAAGGGCTCTTTATTCCTTTAGAGCCATGGACTTCCTGCAACATAGTAATACTTCAGCAAGAGCTGGACGCTCAATATTTCATGAACAAATGAAACACTTGTCCCCTGGCACTCAAAATAGCTAGTTCATTTTGTGTTGGAGAGATGCAAGCAAGTGTGCAGCCATGAGACTTTGTTGTAGGAAAAATCTGTAAAACACAAGCATGGTGATGGCCACGTAGGCATTTTTTTCATAGTCCTTAGGCCCAGATGGGATGGGAGAAAACAAGCAGTAGTTCTCCCTAATGTGATTTTAAGCCGTTGCTGCATACATGAGCTGTAACACTCATACTAGAAACTGGGGCAACTTCTGAGCTACTAGAAAAGCAGTTTTTTTCAAAAGGTTTTTGCCTTAGTAAGCAACTAACAAATATGCAGCATTTTAAAATTCTGCTTTTCTGACAAAATTCTTGAATTTGTGCCGGTTTGGGCCAAATTCAGGGAAAAAGTCCAAAAGGAACATCTCCTCAGAGGAAGGCAGGTTATAGCTGCCCCTCCCCTACCAGGTTTGGTGAAAAAAAACATTTTCCTCGGAGGAATGTGAAAGAGAAAATAAAAACTATTTATTTAACAAACAACAAACACACAGGTAAAGAATAATAACGCTAAATAATAAAACCTCTCGCTGTGGAGAGGAAACGTGAAAGATTTTTTTAAGAGTCCTGCTGTGGGTGTGGTCTCTCTC
>WEIT01013371.1:49797-60530 GCA_013389985.1 Dryoscopus gambensis
CAAAAAAAAAAAAAAAAAAAAAAAAAAAAAAAAAAAAAAAAAAAAAAAAAAAAAAAAAAAAAAAAAACCAGCAACCCGCAAACCAAAAACCAACCACAAATCAAACCAGAGACATAAATACCTGAAGTAAGGGGAAGGAGCGACATTCCTAAGCTTTTATTCACAAACCCACTTAGGAGTTCTGGGCTTCTAACCCTTGCTGAGGGCCATGTCTGCATATGCTCAGTGTCTGAGGCATGCGCTCCAAGTTGCTCTGCAGGGCAGTAGTGAAGGGTGTCTGATGGGGGACTGCCCTGCTCTGCTTTTCTGTTTATCTAGTTTGCAAACACAAGGTACCAGGTTCTCTTGTAAGTTAAGGATCTGTCGAGTTTCAGATTCTTAACTAAAATCAGAGGGGGAAGAAGGTTATATGCAGTACTTATTCATAGTGAAGCTACAGAAAGTGTATTCTTATTCCCAAGAATAAACATTTTTATGTGGAGCAAACAAGAATTCTAAGCCAAGTTCACATTATACCAGAATATAGAGATATGTACATCTAACTCATCACTAATACTAACTGCTGACTTCATTTTGGGGTTTATATAATTGCATCAAAGTGTAGTAAAATAGGTCCCCTTCTGAGGTATTTTTGTAGCAGTTAAGAGGTCAGCAGCTTCTGATAGGGGCTGGGCACTGGTTTCAAGTTTGAGGTATCCTGGATTGTTTGAGAAAAGACTCCAGCCAAGCTTTAGGCGAGCTAATACATCTCTTAAGAGGTCCTGTTATGAGACAACTGGCTAAGTCATATTGTGAAGAAGCTGATGTATCTGTACAAATCTTTAAAGATGTTGAGTTTTGCCACAAATGGGAATAGAGAATATGATGACAAAGAAATTCACTTTTAAAATTAAGCATCACAGAACTACTTAATTCCTTCAGATAGGAGACTGTAATGTAACTAATGATTTGGTTTTTTTCTGCCAGGCTTTATCCTGTGGATAAGAGCAGAGTAAATGAGTACGGAGAATCTTACGAAGAAAAGTCAAAAAAAAAAGCTCATAGAGAATAACTAAGAACTGAAGAAGATGCTGACCCTTGGACTCTTACTCGCTTTGTGTATTACCTGGTCTTAAGGAAGGAAAAACTTGTTTAATAAGAGTATTTTTAAAGCTTATGACAGAACTACATAGACAATACATCTTCTATATTGCCAAAATCTAGTTTTGATACCCTCCTCTTTCAAGACCCTCTTCTGTCCTCACAAGGCCTACAGTCTGCCAGATGACATTACATAAAGTTCCTGCATTTCAGCTTCTCTTCAGTGAAAACCTAAGCATCCTGACTGTTGTAATTAAGATCCAAATCTGTGTTTTTAAGACAACTCACGAACTGAAACTATGGTGCCCATGCCACTAGGCTATGAAAACTGAAAAAACAAGGCACTGTGTTACAGCAGAATCAAGAATTACTGCCAAACTGGGGGCTGTCAAAAATAAAAGGTATAATATTGGATTATATGCTAATTACAATTCATTTTCATTTGATAATGGAGATAATAGAAATTGTAGAAATCATTAATTCATAGCTAAAAAAATACATTGTTGGAAATACAGGATAAGGCAGATGGTGTTGTTTTAAACTTCAAATTCCGCCACGTTCTTGGCCCACAGTATAGCACAGAATTTCAGTTTTGTTAAAATGAATGAAGGTGTGAAAAAACTGAAACATGATTTCTTTCAATATGTATACAAGTTTATAGAAATCCTTCTGCACTGTTGACAAACCTGATTTCTTGGCATAGCAGGTATTCATGTAATGCGAATCGTTGGTATGTGCTGGGAAAGTCTCTTAACACTTCTTAAATTCTTTTTCATTCGATACGCAGTGACCTACTAGGCCAATTCTGTCGTGTTTCAAAGGGAATAATTCCTCAGTCTTTTCCCCTCTTCCTCCCTGCCCAATCCTATCTTTAGATGAAACACACATCATTCAAATGGAATTATTTTGCTCAAATACAGGTTCAACAAACTACATAGATAAAGAGAAAAGAAAATAGCCTGGTAAAGAACAATTCATACCTTTCATACAATCAAGAATCCATATTCTATGGGAATGGAATCATTAAGGGAGGCATTTTGATCTGTTTCTTTCAAATTTGTAAAAATAATCAGGTTAAATTATTATACCAAAATCCAAACTCCACAGCTATATCTAGAAGCAACTTTTAAAAATGGTTAGAAAAAATTTAAATTTAAAATCTTCAAAGATTTTTAAAAGCAAGTTTCTTAGTAACAGTAAGGGAAATATAGAGTGCATTCCTTTCAGCAGCAAACAAAATACAACTAAGAAATCAAAGAGGTAGAATTGTAGTTTCCAATCCTAGTTTTGCTTTGGTCAGTAAGTTTACAAATAAACCATAATGATTCTTAAGTTTATTAAATTGCATGCTGTTTGTTCAAGGCTGTTTAACCTCAATTTGTCATGAATTGAAAATATTCATTGAATAATCTTGAGGAACACAGGTCAGCTCCTGTGGTTGGTAATTACTTTGTGAACTAAATTTTATCCACTTCTGATACTGCAAAAGTCTGAATGTAGAAATATTTGGGTCCCAAAAAGATGAAGAAGTGTGTCTGCCTATTGTGTTTTGCCACAGACTAGTCTTTCCTATACTGAAGTCCTCCTTACACACTGCTGGCAATGGAAAGGAGTCTTGAAATGAATATTTATCCCCTGTTCATGTTAAAGTTTCTTTATGCTGTTAATTGTAACTACAGATTATTGATTTTAGCGTTAAACACACCCAAGTAAGTCTATGCAAAACTGGGGTTGCATTTGCTGTATCTTGTACCTGTTTTGAATTTGTTTGGAATGAGCTCTTTGCTGTTAAGCAAACTAATATTTCACATGAAGTTAAATGTGTGTGAAAAGTTTTCCTGATATAAAGAATGCATATAGCACATTCCCTTTTTGTGCCATTTTAAAACAACCAAGTCATTGGTTCATCTAGAATAGCTTTTCAAAGTCCAGAATACCATATTTGGGTATTTCTGATGTTTTATTGCTCATTTTTGTACACAGCTGTTGAAAAATTGCTCTTTCACCTTTACATACTGTGAGTTTACTGGTCTTCTGTCTTGCATTTCTTGACACTGACCTCGTGATACCCTATACAATAGTCATAAAGCATATAAAATTAGAACATTTTAAGTCTTTAAAACGAGCAAGACTTTCCTGTTCAAGTCATTGTTTTATGCATTCCATTTCCAAATAAAAGACTTGGTATACAGGATACAGAGTTACTTTTTGTTACTGGAAAGAAAGGTGGCAAAAAACCTGTATGTAATAACTTTGGAGATACTAAATTACATGTGTTAACTTTCTAGTTGTGGTAATGACATCAGCTAAAAATGTGGTTCTGTATGTGAACCAGCTCATGCTAGATTATCAATATCTAGAATCTGTTTAAGTGTCCAAGAGTAACCTAAAAATTCCCTCACTTCTAATGGGATTTCCTGTTGTAAGGAACTAGGTGACCATCTCACATTCTCATCTTCATTAGGCTTGTAATGGCTTTGGAAGTTAAAAGATTACTGTGATTTGGAGTTGGGGCTGGTTTAGAATTAATTGCGAAAACCATCATATGCTTGGGGAAGCTGCTCTTGGCCAGGACTTAGCACTGCTTATACCACAGCAGTCCTGATTCTCCAAGGACATAAGTGACAAAAGGCAGCTGGCTGGACTCTGTGGGCATAGATGGCCTGTGGCACAGTGCCTCCAAGCTGCGACAGAGACTGTGCTCTACCCCTGCACAGCTCTTCACTTCCACACCCTGCTACTTCCTGCTCATCATTTCCTGCTGCTGTTCTCCAGGAGGTGACTTTCCACCCTTTGGACTTTTTTCCCAGGAGCCACAGGACAAATGGATTTACAAAACGGCAATGGCACAGACAGGTTTTGTCGTAGCAGCAGAGCTCAAGAATCTGCCCTGCTGTGCTTCTGTCCCTCTGGAGCAGGGGCTGTGGATGCTGTTGAACTGCAGGCTCAGCACCAGTACGTGTTCCCTTTTAACACGACACTCCAGTAACTCAGCTACAGCACCTACAGCTCGGCAACAGAAGCATTAAGACACATAATTCTGTAGTTGGTCTGCAAACTCCACACCTTCCATTTTTTCCATGAGAAGATAAATCTGTGGCAATTGGTACCCAAATCTGCTGGAACCCTTTACATTACAGCTTACAGCTTTTCCTTATAGTATGATCTAAACAGGTGGAAAAGGACAGCAGGAGGCTGCCCAGTACCAGCACAGCATCTTACCCCTCTTACAGCGCTAATTACGCTTTCCTGATAGTCCTGTGTAAAACCCTCTGAGTGAATAAATTTAGCTGTAAGTATTGAGGAATGGAGCCAGAAAGAGCCCAGCCTTCCCAGGTGCCCAATGACAGTGTCTGACTGCTCCCCCTCTCCCACTAGGAGAGGTTTGGCCCTGTGTGTGACGATCAGTGCACTTTTCCAGTGGTTATGGGAATATAGAAAAAAATACATTAAGCTATTAGAGAGCATCTGAAGAAGGGCAGTGAGGATGGTGAAGGGACTGGAGGGGAAGCTTTATGAGGAGCAGCTTGAGGTCACTTGGTCTGTTCAGCCTGGAGAAAAGGAAACTGAGGGGAGACCTCATCGCAGTCCAAAACTTCCTTGTGAGGGGCAGCAAAGGGGAAGGTACTGATCGCTTCACTCTCATGACCAGTGGCAGGACTTGAGTAAACAGCATGAAGCTGAGTCAGGGGAGGTTTAGGTTGGCTATTAGGAAAAAGTGTTTCACCCAGAGGGTGGCTGGGCAAGGGAACAGGCTCCCCAGGGAAGTGGCCACAGCACCAGCCTAACAGAGTTCAAGAAGCATTTGGACAATGCTCTCGGGCACATGGTGTCACTCTGAGGAATGGTGTTGGTCAGTGCCAGGAGCTGGACTCGATCGTCCTGATGGGTCCCTTCCAACTCAACATAATCTATTATTCTATTTACGAATTTCCTTTTAGTATATAAGGAGAACCATGATGTCTCCTTTTTAAGGATATCTGAAGCTAATCAGTTTGCTTCAGCTTTTTCTTTAAGCTATTCTATTTCTCACTCTCCTTTTAATAGTGGGTCCCCAAACATCCTGTTTTGATTGAGGTTTTTAAATTTTTTTAGAAGCCCCCCTCCTTCATCAAAAGGAACAAAATAGATTAAAAAGACAGTTTTAACACTGGGGAATTGTGGCTCATGCCTGTCTATGGTTAAAAGAGTAGGATAGCTTCTCCCATGGTGGCCCCAGCTTTCTGTTTAGTGGTACTGTCCTTTTAGTCCTTGCCATATGGTACCCATACCTCTTGCAAGCTGTTATGAGTCTAAGTATGTATTTGGGTATAGTTGCCTCTCAGTTTCTGTCCCCTAAAGTTCTCTTTTGTCATCTACAGCTCCACAATCCTTATTAAGAGAGCTCTGATGGTTGCCTTGATGGTTTGTCCTCCTTCTGTTCTTGCACACCTGCAAAGACTTGTGGACTACCTTACTCTTATTTTGGACTTTGAAAAGTTGACTCTGCACATTTTTACCAGGCATTATTTGCCTGTAGCAGTCCCTAACCCCAGGGTAGTCTGTGTCAAGCAGCCTAAAGCAAGGTAGGCATTTCATTGGTGTGGTTCATCTGCATGTTTTGGTCCTGCAAATCACAAACCACACGTGGCCAGGGAGCAAGTGGGAATGAAAAATGCCACTTTCCCCACTCATGAGAGATTAGAGAAGAGGTGGGTAGGACGGGTTGCAGGTCAGTGTATAAAATAACATAAAATAAAATAATAAAAACAGAGGAAAATAAAACCCAAAAAAGACAAATAATGCAAATTAAACTCCATCAGCCAACTGATGCCCATCCTCTACCTGAGCACCATCCACCCCCCAATCTCCTCTCAGCTTTATATGCTGAGCATGACACCGTGTGGTATGGAATATCCCTTGAGTCAGTTGGGGTCAGCTTTCCCAGCTGTGTCATTGCCCACGTTCCTGTGCACCCCCAGCCTCCTCATTGGTGGAGTGGTGTAGGAAGCAGAAAAGGCTTTGACCCTCTGTAAACACTGCTCAGCAGTAACAAAAACATCTCTGTGTTATTAAGACTCTTCTAGCACAAATTCAAAACATAGCCCTGTAATACTACTATGAAGATATTTAACTCTACCCCAGCCAAAACCAGCGCATGGAAAATTACTTTCCCCTCAAACTCACTAATGCTGAAAAGCAGTGTGAAACCTGAGGAAGAATGTGTCTGAGGAAGAGCAAAGTATGATACACTTGGGCATGGCTGGCTGCCAGACATGAGGCTGAGATAAGGATCAAAGAGCTTGTGGAGGAAATACTGGGACTGATGCATAAAAAGCAGCACTGAGCATTTATTAAACAGAATAAAAAAGTTCAGTGTTTGATGGGCACAAGGTGTGTCTGATGTAATTAAGACCTGACTTCAAGGAGGCAAATGTGGGAGGAAGGGCTGAACATCTAAGGAGCAACAAGCAAGTAGGGAGAAGCTGAATCAAACAGTAAGTCTGGGGCTGGCGTTAGAAGAGTGATGCCAACCAGGGACCATCACACGCAGTGTGAGAGACACACAGTGGCTTGGAAAAAGCATTTAAGAGGTGAAGGGACCACTGCAGCTCTGAGGGAGAGTCCCAATCCAGTCCCAACCCAGTCCCAACCCAATAAGTCTGGTAACTGTGATAATAGTGCTGGAAAGGGCTTGTTTCCCCACACCACATGCCCTCTGCATAGGGCCAGTCAGAGAACCAAATGGCATCTCCATTTACCAAGACCACTGTAAAGAAAACAAAGACTGCAGATGCAAGCCAACAGAGAAGAGAGCAAGTTACTGTCACAACAGGCTTCATTCCACAGCAGATAAAGGCCATGGCACGTGACAGATGCTCTAAAAAGGGATTACACTGAGCAGCTGGTTAAACTGAAGGGATGTCCTTGATTAAAGCCATATGACTGTAAGGTCTGTCTCAAGCAGTAGCCTCGGGTGAGACTGGCACCAAGATCAGCCACAGCTGCTGAAGATCCCCCAGTCACTGATGACTCAGACTGATGGACGTGATTGGTCAAAAAGGCGTCTGACTCTAACAAATTGTACTGGGTCTGGCTAGGACAGAGTTACCTTTCTTCAATGCAGTCTATTTGTGTTCTGCTTTGGGTTTGTGACTAACAGACAACACACCCATGTCTTGGTATTGCCTAGCAGTGCTTGGACAGCACCAGTATTTCTTTTTTCCCACTCTGCCCCCATCATGAGCAGACTGGGATGGGCAAGAAACTGGGAGTGGACACAGCTGGGACAACTGACCTGAACCGACCAAAGGAATGTCCCCTTGTACCGTATGATGTCATCCTCAGCAAATGTAATGTTGGCTCCTCCAATGTGCCATAGTTATCCACGTGTCCACTAATCCTTTCTCTACTACAGAGTTAGTCAACTTTCACAGCTGAGTCCTCAGACTTACTGCTAGTTAGTCCCCATGATCTCCTTTGGAATCCTTGATGTCAGGTTACGTATTTTCATAGCTTGTGATTCCGAAACATTCTGGCTTGACATAGGTAGTCACCGAGTTCCTTTAAACTCACTGGTAATTACCATCTAAATATGGACACTTGCTGATTTTTTAACAATTTTTTCCTCTTGCTTGAACAACATAATTTACAGTACTTGAGCTTGAGACAGATCATGCTGTGTGCAAAGATTTGACACAGGAGCCTCCCTCAAGTTCCTCAGTATTGCTACGATTGTCTTAAGTGTTCCTTCTCTATTTTTGCTTTATAGACATTTGGCAAGCTGTTCCACTTCTGATGTTTCATGTTTCTTTCAACTTGGAGAAGTTATTCATCAAACTAATCAGATATTGTTTGGTTTATTTTTCACTTTTCAATTTGAACACAGCTTCGGGTTTTTGAAAGACACCTTACATCTTCATCTTGTGCTATTTCTCAGAAGAGTTTCCTTTAGCCTTTTCAAATGGGGCTTTGAAAAGAGAGGCACATTTGCAGAAAGCTTGCCTCTTTAAATAGCCATCACTGAAGGTGGACCTAAACATAACATCTTATTTCCTTTCACTTTGCTACTTGACCGTAAAAAAACCAAGTGTTTTATTTTTATCACTCCACTATCATCATCCATTCCCAGGGTAACTCCCTTTCACAGAAACTGGTTGTAAAGCAGGATGTGGATAAGGTTAAGCATGCCTTGAAGCATAAATTTTGTTGAGGAGAACTGTGACCCCATTATTTGTCCAAATCTGGGTTCCCAGTAAAAGAGTGATATGGATGTACTGTAGTGAGCACAGAGAACTTTCCACTAAGGGTCACTAAGGTGATCGCGGAGCGGGACAATCTGACATATGAGGAGATTGTGAGGCAGCTGGGATTGTTCAGCCCGCGGAGGAAAGGCTCAGTGGGGATCATATCAAAGTGAATAAATACAAGATGGGTCCAAACTCTTCTCAGTGGTATCCAATATCAGGATAAGAGGCAGTGGGCACAAATTAAAACAGAGGAAATCCCATTTAAACATGATTTTTTTTTTTTTAGGGTGATAAAGCACTGGAGCAGGTTGCCCAGAAAAGTTGTGGAGTCTCCATCCTTGAAGATAGTAAAGCCTGGTTAGACATGGCACAGGGCAACCTGCTCTACGTGACCCTGCTTTGAGCAGCAGAGTGGACTAGCAGCAGAGTGGATGCCTCCATAGATCTCTTTCAGCCTCAGCTATTCTATGTCTCTGTAATGTTCTTTTCCTTGTTCATCCTGCCACCCTCCTCCAAAAAAACCCCAAAACCCAAAAAAGCTAGCATTATTCTTTTTCAATGTCACTTCATTCCCCCTATCCCTCCTGAATTCTCTCCCCAGCCCGATGGTAGACACACCGAAAAACACGTGGTACCTGTTAAAAGAAAGAGGAAAGAGCCTTGCTTAGCTTGGCTGCAGCAGCCCTCTCCCCCTCCACCACTGCTGTGGTCACTGCCACCAATCAAGCATCAGGAAGAGGCACAGGATGGGACTTGCCAGCAGCTGGTAGAGATTAATTAGCCCCTTTATCTTCCTTTTCCTCTTACTTTCTTCCTGAACATGTTTCTCACAGGAAATGGTGAACCATGTGTTTGCCACAGGCAACATTCTACCTTGAGGGTGCTGTCACTTTTGGAGCAACAGAGAGATGGGGCGACACACATGTCAAATAGATCCTTCAGAGGTCAGACCAAGGGCATCAGCTTTATCCCTACCTTACCTGGAGATACTGATGGGGTCAGAGTGTCTCCAAATCCTCTGTCCCTCAGTATGCCGTGGCAGTGCAATATTCCAGTTACAGCCTCGCTGAGGTCCCATGAAGCCTGGTGTTATTGCTCTCCCTCCCTTGGGAATGCCAGCTGGTGCCTATCTCTGTTAAGGGCTAAAGGAGTCTGGCAAGCAGGTGGTGCTGAACTGGAAGTGATGTAGGAATGCCTGAACTTGTAGGTAACAAGGTGCCAGGGAGCTGACTCTTCAGCCATGCCAATGTTAGGAGATGAGCTGCTTTGCTCCCAAGAAGAAATTCATTATTTTAGTAGGAAAGGAGGCCAGTCCTCCATGAACAGTGGGATGCTGACCTCACTCCCTAGTCTGTAAAGCCTTCACATAAGGAAGGGAAGGTACACATTACTCTGTCTCAGTAGACCCACAAATTCTACAACTCTGCCCCTGCCACTGATGAGAATTACTCACTGCATGGCACCACTACTACCACCATGACCACGGGGACACTAACATCTCCCTTCACCCAGTGACACACCTGAAAAAATAACCTTCTCCATGATGGGATCTCTTGGATGATTCCTCTCAAATATGAGGAATCTTTGGGAAAGAGAGAACTCTGTTATATTTCTGCAGGATACTCACAGCAACCTAACTAGGAAGCCTAGCTAGAAGACAATCACCTGACCCTCCATGGTACAGTGCTAACTCCAACTGGCCCAAATTTACTCAGAAGTCCTGGGTCTGTTGAACTTATGCCATGTGTTGTGCCACATCTCCTTGCAAAGGTTTTTGGAAATTTAAGTAGCATATATCAACCAGATGACCATAATTTTCATGTCTTTCCAAAACTTGACAGAACTCAAAGGCAGGACTCCCTCTTATGGGAGCAATGTCGGCTGAGCAATTTGTATTTCTCCCAGCATCTCCTAATCCTGTTATTGCACAGATATTTCATAGATACTGTCCTTGCGCACGGCAAGGGGGCTGGAACTAGATGACCTTTGAGGTCCCTTCCAACCCAAACCATGCTATAATTCTACAATTTCTACTGATTTACCTGGAACAAACATCAGGCTTACAGACTTGCACTTCCACAGAACTCCACTGCAATCCCTTTCACAGTCTGGCATCAAGTTTTGTGTCATGATGTCTTCAGACACCAAGACAAATTTGGAGTAGGAGGTTACACACTACCGCAAGCTTTTGTCTTCTTCATTCATGAGATTGATGAATAAAACCCAGGGTGAGCCACTTCGGTATTTTTAGGGTTTAGTCTGTTCATCTCCACCAAAATCTCTCCTACAGTTGCTCTTATTTCAGACAGATCCTCAGTGAAATGCTGATCCCGATAAAAAGATGCGTTCCTCGGAGGGGAATCTTCCCGCTGAGTCCCCGGCGGCGGAGCTGGACAGCGGCCTCCGGCCCCGCCCCGCCCGGCC
>WEIT01013372.1:0-11232 GCA_013389985.1 Dryoscopus gambensis
CATATATATATATATGTATATACGGTATTGACCTGTTGTAGCATTACAGACTGTGGCTTTTACTTTACTAGTACAAGTGAGGTGCAAGCTGAGACAAATAATTCTTAGAAATGTGCAAAATGCCTCTCTCAAGTCTCTTCAATTTATAGCTACTCTGTTAGTTGTTTGGGATTTACTAGTAAGTACTGAAAACCTGATAGGAAAAATTACTTATGTTTGTGGAAATTATGCTTCTCTGGATACTTACCATCACGTGATCTGTTCATTCCTAATGGTTTGGGGATCATATTCTTCATGATTATGATTTGTCTGTTGTGAATCCTCTAAAATCCAATTTGCCTCCTTTTCATTTGCGAGGCAATAGTGTAGCCTGCAAGTAAGTTTTTTTGTGCCCTTCTGAACTAGGATCTCCTTCACAACCTTCTCGAATAGCTCAAAGCTTAAAGGAGCAAAAGTAAATATATTTTTCTTACTCTTTAACTGTATTTATTTTACATTGTCTGCTACCCTGCCTGCAGCACTGCTAGTGTTCCCAGAGCTCATGAACCTATTTGCTTTCCATCCACTGCTCTCGGAAGAAGGCTTTGTTCCTGTCTATCACAGTGGGAAAAAGTGTTCACAGCTTTTTGGGTCTTATCATAGCAGTTGCAAGTAGACGAGAAATATGAACAGGCTCAGGAGATCTAGGTCTGACGGTGGAAAAAGGTGATTCCTGAGGTAATTTTAACTTTCAGAATCAAACACTTGGATGAGACTTGGACAGAACCTGTTGAGGCAGCTGAGAAATATTGGAAAAGTGGTTAGGAGATGAGCCGCAACTACCACTCTGCAATTTGCAGAATAATTATGGGAATTTCGTAGGGTTTTTCTTTTTTACTGCTGTTGTTGGTTAGTTGGGGTTTTTTTTGAGACTGGAAAATGAATAAGGGTGTTTTCAGGAAGGAAAACTAGAGGAAAAGAAAAAAGAATTTGAGTTCTGTTATACTCATTGTAACCTCTTGGGCAGTTTAAAATACATCAATGCTACTGTGTTTAGTCTCAGAAATTCAATGAAGATACTAGAATGAACTTTTGAAGTGGCCAGGGAAACCCAGGAGCAGTCTTTCCTGAGGAAAAGGGGATTACTAAGAAGACATTCTGAAGTCTGTGGGCAATCTTTGTGAGCTTCATCTGTCACAAATGTTGCATGTCTTATATCATCTTCTGTCACATTTTATTTCATTTGTTTACACACTGGATTATTTTTTTCCCCCTCAAAAACATGTCCAGGGAATATCCTTCCAAGTGTTCTATCAAATAGTTGACCTTGAGAATGGAATAATTTGCAAATAAGTAGAAAATAAACTAAGACAATAAAAGTATTTTTAAAAATATTTTTATTTTTTCTCTCTTCTTGCTCATACAAGCCATGATGTCAATAGTGTGTCTGAGCAAAAGAAATGGTCTGTTTCTGCATTTGCAAGAACAGAGTTGATCATTGCAATGAATTTTATAAGTTTTTTTCCTAGTGAAAAAAATGTACCAAAAAAAAGTGTTTACCACCTAGTCTTTTTTTTTTTTTATTTTGTTTGCTAAATGGAGTCAGGCAATTACCTTGAGGAAGAAGCTTTTCTTGTCTGTTTCTGCAGAGTGCAGCATCACAGGGACAATAGCAGTTTGTAACTAAGGCATTGACATTACCTCAATACATAAAAAAAATAATGCTTACCTCCCTGATTTAAAGATCACACATTCTTTCATGAAGCACTATCAAAAATATCTTTTGGCCAACTTACGTAGGAAAGTCTTCCTGCCATCTTTCCCCATTGAAGAAATTATAGCAGCAATCAAATGTGATTTACAAACTAAATGAGCACCTCCATCTTTCATGTGACAGTTTCATACCTTCCAGGTTTATTTGAAAGTTCAAATGGCTTGAGCTATCCCAGCCCCATATCCACAGAGACTTTAGGCATGACTGCAACTCACATTCCCCACAGCAGTGTGAGGGCAACATGAGCCAGAAGCACTTCCCTCTCCTGTGACTGCTGCCTCAATGGGCTAATCTGGCAGCTAGGCACACAAAGGAGAGGAGCCTGGGACCAGGGAAGTTTTAGCCAAGGAAGGCTGCCTGGCATCATGAGAGAAGTCTACATATCTACATAAACACAACAGACTCTCTGCTTGATAACACAGTGTAGTAAATCTTGATAGCAAGTGCTGTTTGAACAGGGTCAAGGTTTGCTGAGGGTAGTGTATCCACAACTAAAATTAACTTGGCTGTCTTCCCCAAGTGTCCCACATTCTCATTCTACTAGACACATTTTGACAGTCCATGCTCAGTGTTAACTAATTTTATGCAAAGCAGTAAATTTGGAGAAATATATTTCATTGCACAAGGTTGCTAACTTATGTAGAATTCAACAGACAGTTCTGTAGTTTTTGCAAGATAATCTCAGCCAATAAAACTTTTTGCCCTGTGTATATTGATCTTTTTGTGTTTCAGAGGATGAAGGCAGTTTTACAAAGAATAGCTTCTTCTCTGCACACTTTCTGTATTAGCCAGTGAAGAAGTATGCTGAAGCTGGTCTAAATTTGCTTTGTTTATATGCAGCATGTACATATTTATGTGTGCTTCGTGCATTCTTTCATTTAAATTTCTCTCTTTTCCCCTCACTAACTCCTTTTATCATAGCGTGTCCTAAATGAAAGGCAAATGCAATTAATCATCAACCAGCTTGTATTTCTATGGCATCTGTCTCCCTGATATCTAAGCATTATTTAAGTTTATGTTGAATTTTGTGTTCAAATTTGCCCATCCTTGCTAGAAGGAAGCATGAGGCGATTTCAAGAGCAATTTACGAGGAGGTTTTTTCCTCCTCTGTATGAGAGCAGTAATTCCTCTGATTCACAGGTTGACAGGAGCGCATCACTCTGGTGCTCAGATCAGTGCACGAGCTGCCCATTGAATAGCAGATCAAGTTTAAAGTCCTAAGGGCAAATTCTGCTGTCAGTTACACAGGTGAACATGTAACTATAAGAGCAGAATTTGGCCCCTAGTCTTGATCTTCAAGTCTCTCAGTGGGAAACTTGATTACTGTGTTTAGGACAAAGTGTATGAATGCTTTGTATAGAGCCTGATACAGACACACCATGAGACACAAGTCTCTTTTTCTGGTTATCTTTTCATAGCATTTGTGAAGTTCTTGGATTACAGCAGGTCTTAGGCTGCATGTTGTACTATTGCATTCATTTCAAGAAGAATAATTTTCCTTGAGCTTTGATATTCGGGACAGTAAATGTGGCATTGATAAGAGCTTCACTGATATATTTTCATGAAAGCACGAGCTAGGAAAACAGAAGTTGTGAATAAACATCGAGTCTCTATGATAACATGCAGTTAATTTTTTCCCTCCCTCTTCCTTCTCTTTTCACCAGACCTACCAAACACTGTCCCAGTTTCTTTAGCACTTGAAATGGTCTGGATTCCAATATTGCTTCATAACACCTTTCTGAAGATGCCTCTGATGGAAGCTGGATAAAAGTAAAATATGGGTACTCTGTTTTGTGTAATTTAAAATTTTCCTAAATGCCTCATTCTTTGGGGTTCATTTTAGCTTTATCTAAATGCTTGAGTGATCATTAAGTGCTTCTTCCCAGAACATGACTTCCTTCATAGGAGCAGCATTCTATCTCCCAAGTGAGCCAGAAGACAACCCACAAGGAGAACATGCTTAGAAGCCTGTTGCAGTTTCACTGTGGCTCTACTGTAGTGCTTCTTTTGCTGCCTTTTGTTTTCTTTTTGTCTTTTTTTTTTTTTTTTCCCCTTCCTGACAGTGTGAAAGACAGGCTTTTCTTCACATTTTTCCCAGGGGCTTCATGAAAATAAGCCGACATTTTCTGGATTCAGTGTCTCACACTGCAGTAGTGGGGAAGTGGAGGCTCTCGGGTTTTTCAGAGATGGTTTCCTTGCAGAGTGAAGACTAGCACTGGATCCATGTTCTTCCGCAGAGGACCTCAAAACTCCACGCACACGTTTGTTTCCTTGCCCCAGCTCTTCAGAGCTCTGGTCAAACACTAGATCAGAGCAGTGTCCACCAGATGGCAGCATGCCATATCGAAAATCAGTCACTTAAATCACTATTTAGGCATCTCCCCCCACCCCCCTCCGCCCCCACAAGATGCACCATTAAATTTAATAAAAACTCATGACCTCAGAAATTCAGGCTCTGCACTCCAGACAAATCAGCTGCTGACAGTCCCAAGAGGTGCCAGTGGGTGGGAGAATGGCACCTTAACGTGGTGCCAACGCTTCCAGCCCCCTTTTTGGGATTGCAAAGAAAATTAAAGACACAATGGGGCAACTGTTCCTGCTGAAGGTCTTTGAGGGGTGTCTCTGCTCTTTGAGGTTACTGCTTGGTATGTGTTTGGACACCACAGCTATGAGGACATGAGTGGCTGTAGGATGTAAGAGCTTGAAGTACCTGCAATGCCACTGAGTGCTCCCACTCGGCCTTTTCCCATCACCTGAGCAGCAAGCAGACCCAGTGGCACCTGGCTGCAGCTGGCCTGAAGGACCTGATTGTGGGTGCCAGGATACTTCTGGCGGATGTCAGCAGGCAGGAGAGGTCCAAACTCCTTCTACTGCAGACCAGAGCCAGGCAGAGCTGGCCAGTCCAAAAGAGTTTCAGAGCAGACAAGAGGGTAGAGGCAGGAGGAGACGCTTTGCCCTCAGATATACAGATATGTGCGTGCAGGACACGGAAACCACCTTCTGCTAAAATTTGCCATTAACAGTGTTAAGAAAATGACCGCAGTGGTTCTGTAGGCTTCAACGTGGCAATGATGTTTGCAATACCACCAGATCATAGATATGTTAAACCACAAGAGTGGTCATTTTCATCACGAACATTGATTCATAGTTGCATAACTAATCATGACAACTTTATTAATTGCTTATTACCAAGGGTTTTCTCTTTTATTAGAGAACAACTGACTTCCTTCCCTTGTAGTGGTGTATATTTCTCTGTGTGATAGAGATTAATGCATGAAGCTTTGCAGGAAACTGCCTCATTGATTTTGTTGCCTTTGTATTTGTCTTCCTTAGGTGACTTCCAGTAACATAGATACAGGGGATGCTAGGAATTTCACTGGGACATTAAATTCTGTGCTTATGGCAACTTGAGTTTTGGGCTTTATTTGGAAACCTTGTGAGCAATATGTCCATTTTTCTCTGTTGTAATTTTCCCTTCAGTTTTATTGACTTATTAGAAAATGGGTTGTTAATTCAGATCTAACTGTATGTAATGGCAAGTTGTTTCAACCTGTGTTCATTTTGCATAATGTATAATTACCATAATGTACTCCAGAACACTTCCTATAGTTTTTTGCAAAGCATAGTTTTGTATGCATATTTGTAATTGAATGTACTTTTGCATGCGGCTTCACACATTTTGCTGTCATATATGTCTCTGTGTGCATGTATGCATTTTACCAGCATTTTAGACATACTCTGGAAAATTTCTGTTGTTAGTGTTTAACCTTATGACTCCACTGTGTGTTGAATGAACAATTATTATAGGACCATTTCACCCTACACATTAGTAGCATATATTGCATTCACTGAACCTAAGAAGAAACTTGACTTTAGAACCAAAAACTGTCAGTAAGGAAAAGTCTTACATCAGTACTTTTGAAAGCCCATAGCTTGGGGATAGTGTACATAAAAGAATGCAAGAGAGCTGATGGGGTACTTTTAAAAAATGTCCTGACAGAGTCAAGGTGATGGCCATTTTTAGCTGCCCTGCTATCCATCACCTCTTTCAGCCAGGCATACTCCATCATATGCAACAGCCTCATGAATTTATGCATCAAGCTGTGCAGCCAGTCGTGCCGAGGGCTCTGGTGACAAGTGAAATTGCTGTGCGCCTCATTTAGCTGTTTATTGCGCCTGAGTACGTGTTGCAGCTGTCATCTTACGATGGGATGATAGTGCTCGTTAATAGACAAGACAGGCAAATAATGATGGAGACTATAGCAAGAGATGCTCATCTGCCAATAGGCTCTCAGCAATATCACAAACATTCACAAAGTTTTCAATCAAAAACAACACTGCAAGAAAATACTGAGGCCAACATCTGTTTTTTTATTTGACTAGCAGTACAGATAAAACTTCTGAGAAACTGCAGGCCAGTCTGTCACATAACTTAATTTCTGGACATTTTTACCCTTTTTCTGTGTTTTTTAGTGCCTTTTGAAAGGAATGATTAGTACATTGTTAAATAACCCAGTGTATTCTTTCCACTTTTTGTTAGTTACAACTCTGCCCACTGTAAATAGAGTTGTTCCTCCTTGTTTGACCAGTGTGGCTGCAGTGCACCAGAAACTTGCAAGCATCCCTTCAAGGTTCTGTTAAAACTTTTTCTTAATAAATTTAAGTTGCTTAATTGCACTATTGGCCATTAATCTGCTTGTATACGTTCTCTGGTGAAAAAAAAGAAAAAGAAAACAACAACAACAAAAAACAACCGACCAAATAAACCAAAAACCAAAAACCAACAAACCCAACAAACAAAAAAACCTCTATTATAGTGGCATGCAGAATAATTTCAATAGAAAAAATACCACCTGGGAAGCCTACACTTCTTTCTGTGAGAAGCAGATATGATGAATACAAAATCACCTTTGTAAAATTCTCTCAATAAAGATGGTGCCATAGTCTGCCTTTCCCCTCTACATTAAAATTTGTGATGTGCTGCAATTTGCAACCTTTTTGTGGCTTGCAAAATTCTGTGCTCAAAGTAAAAACTTTATAGGCTGCAGTATGAAATATGAAGGAAATCGATTTTCCTTCATAATTAAATCCTTCAATTAGATGGGAGCAGAGGGTTAGTACATTTGATGTAATTAGAGGAATTATTTGTGTATGTTGGATGAAGAAACTTTATGTAAATCCTCCTGGAATTTTCTGAGGGAGGTAGTTTAAAACATTTTATGCGTGTACTGGCTAGAGACTTTACTGAATATTAATCCACACTACCACTTAAAATAGTACAAAGTTTAAAAATATAAAATTGTGTCACTCTTGCACAAAATCACACAAAAGGTGCAATAAAATGTTTTTTGTGTAATAGAGAATAACACTTAAAGGGATTTTTGCAGGTATACAATCCTACAGAAAACAAAATTAAAGGGAATGCATACTAGTTCTTCATGCAGTAAGTACTTTCCACATGTTACTGACATGTTTTCACAGATTATTATTGCATAATAAAATTTTTAAAAAGAAAAGAAAAAAAAACTGGAAAAGCAGCCGCAGTTTGCAATGTAATTTATGCGTCCATTCAGTTGCTATCACTGTAATATTGAGTACACAAAAATGAATCTATGGGAGGTTTATGACACCTTGAAACCATATATGTCACGGAATGATCTAAAGCGGCTTTGCTAAGTGGTAAACATTATCCTCATTTTACAGATGAAGATAGTGATGAAAGAGAAATTTCCTTTTCCAAATCAGTAGCAAATAAAATATACATGCTAGATGGCTTCCTCTTGCAAAAGTCTAAGTAAGAAGAGGAATCTATTGTGCAAGGACTATACAGCCAACCTAGAAGCAGCAAGCTGAGGATAGGGCTCCTCTAAGAGAGTATGAGGCACCTGACTTCCCCAAAACAGCTGCNAATCCTACAGAAAACAAAATTAAAGGGAATGCATACTAGTTCTTCATGCAGTAAGTACTTTCCACATGTTACTGACATGTTTTCACAGATTATTATTGCATAATAAAATTTTTAAAAAGAAAAGAAAAAAAAACTGGAAAAGCAGCCGCAGTTTGCAATGTAATTTATGCGTCCATTCAGTTGCTATCACTGTAATATTGAGTACACAAAAATGAATCTATGGGAGGTTTATGACACCGTGAAACCATATATGTCACGGAATGATCTAAAGCGGCTTTGCTAAGTGGTAAACATTATCCTCATTTTACAGATGAAGATAGTGATGAAAGAGAAATTTCCTTTTCCAAATCAGTAGCAAATAAAATATACATGCTAGATGGCTTCCTCTTGGAAAAGTCTAAGTAAGAAGAGGAATCTATTGTGCAAGGACTATACAGCCAACCTAGAAGCAGCAAGCTGAGGATAGGGCTCCTCTAAGAGAGTATGAGGCACCTGACTTCCCCAAAACAGCTGCGCGATCTATGCGAGTTGTCTGGAGTCTCTCTGTAGTGACTGAATAAAAGGAAGCAAAGCTGAAAACCTGTGCATCCTGCTCTGATGGCATTGCAAATGAAGAGACCCTCTTGCAGCATCTGTTGCTCTTCTTTGGCTCCTGACGGGTACTTTAATGTTAAAGAAGCCTGGTGTTTTTTGAAAACTAAAGTGAAATCAGATAACCCCATCTGTACAGTTTAACCAATACATATATAATGATATTTTACTAAGTAAAATCTGAGTCACAGAGGGAGGATGTGGTCTAATAGAGATCACACAAAAAGTTTGAGTTAGACCTGGCTGCTTCCCACTGGTGCTTTCATTTCTGTGAATGAACTCCATGGCATCTTTCAGAGTCTGGTCCCTCGCTGTGAGATGAATGAGTAATTTTATTCCTTCACAAGGGAACATTAAAATAAATATTAAAAAAAAAAAGTAACACTGATTGTACACTAACCAGCCAGGTTTTTATTTTGTTGGGATTTTTTTTCTGAAACTAAGTTATCACAGGGGAAAAACTGGCATGTAATCATGTGGCTTTGATGCCTCTGTGTATATGGGCAGACAGTCTAAATGTGAGAAAACTTGTCATTTGAATGCTTCACTTCATGGTCTTTATTTTTACACAGAGTTTGTCTGCGACTGCATGTTTTGTATATGTAAATAAATATACATATAAATATACATATAGATAAATATAAACATGTGTGTATTTCCACATATGAGTTTCTGTGTCTATTTGTTATGATAGGAGTCTGACTTTGAGGCAGCATTTAAATGAGGGAGTCAACAAAGAAACAGATTTTGTAACCAAATGAGAACATGTTTTTGTGACATGTCTTTCCTGTCTGCAAAACGTATTTTCTCTGGTTAAAGAGGTGTCAGTATTTCTTCAAGGAAGACATTTTTGCTGAAAAAATGTTTTCTGCTTTCCCAAAGCAAAAATGTAGAGGGAAATTTTGGTTTAAAGAAAAAAGGACAATTATCCCAGCAGAAGTGAAAGACGTAAAGTCAGTGCAACTTTTTTTCTCTTTTCCTTGCTTTTTTTTCTTTCTCTCATTTTTACATTCACCTCTTTATAGTTATGTCTTCAATCTTGTTATGTAGAGAAAAACAAGGAGTTGCAGAAAGGCAGGATGGAAGGAAACAAAAATATAAAAGGGAAATTAATTATTTCTCCCACATTTTTTTAAAATCTTTTTTACTTGCAGAATAAATCCCTGTTGAAAATTTTCAGAACCTCTGCCTTTTTTCCCCTATGCTTACATATATTTAGGCCAATGACAGCTGATTGCAGGCATGTAGTTGCATGTATGTATTGCACTACCCCAAGAAGAGAACTACATTTATTACCTCTTCTTTCATTTACATCAGTTTTATGTTGATGCTAATTCCAAATAATTATGCAATTTGTACCAGTAAAAGCAAGAGAAGAATCTATTTCAATGACTATATCATTACTAACTGTAATTACATATAAAAGTAGTATATGGGCACACATGCACACACATAGTAGTCTATTCTGATTTATGAAATGACACTGCAGTACAAAATGGCAAATCCATGTACAGTTTGTTTGTCTCTTCTAATTTGTGCTGAAATTATTGTGAAGCCAAATATAGTCTACCCACCACAGTGGTACCGCATTAAAAATAATCTTTCATTTGTTTTTGTCATTTACAGAGCTAATGGTCAGCAAATTTGTACATCCTGTCTTTTTTCTTAATGAAATGGAAAAGGGATGTATGCTACATAAAAAAGAAGTTTTATTAATGTTTCATAAAATGGTTGCTACAATCAAAGGAACTGCTATGAAAATTAAATTACTGGGCTGACTCTGAAAATCAGCATAATATGCTCTGTTTAATTCAGTCATGCTAAGATGTTAGATTCTCCTTCATTCTCTCAGCTTTCTCTCTCCTTCACCTGGGGGCATCTGCTGATGAGTCTCTTCTAGAGGTTGTTTAATGACTATTTTACAGCAACTGTCAGCTTTCTAAAGCCCAGTGGCACTGGGCGTCACTGTATTACCAGCCTTTTTACACAATTTGCCTGACTGTAAATCTGAGCTTTAAAAGTACAAGAAAAGCTCTTATTTGATTTAATGACTGGCTGACGGGGGTCGATTAATCTTTTTATGCTTAGATGTTTTACTCATAAAGGTCATCTCCTGTTTGTTTACTCTTTTCTTCTCCTCTCATGGCCAATGAGTATGAGGTGAGGAATTTTAAGTATCACGCAACTGGAGCTGAGTGGCTTGGAGGGTAACGCTGTTCACGGGCAGGATTGTATTGTATATAATTGATATCACAGGAAATCCCAAAGGCACCGTTCAGAATCAGGGCCCCATTGTTCTAATCACTGTATAAATTCCCATGGATACACAGTGCGATCTCTGGGATATGGATGATCTAATTTATGAGAAGGCGCAATGAGTGTGCTGTAATACAAAGGAGAGCAAGAAGGCAAGGACACCCAGAGAGAGGGACATTCACAGATTTTCTGTATAGTTTTCCAGATAATGTGAATTACATAAAGTTTAATATAGATTCTCCTTTAACCACCAAGAATGTTCAACCAGGAAATAAAAATCTACGAATGCACCATAAATAATATTTCCAGAAGCACCAAATTTCCATTTTCCCAAGTGTCTTAGGTACTTGGGAGTATAGATTTCATCTACATTCATTGATACTCAAGTACATTTTCAATAATATTGCACATGTAACAGAAAAACAAATCTAATATTTAAAATCAGTTGTTTCTTTGTCTCATTGAAAATCAGAGGGACTTAGGGGTACAATTTTTCAAAAGCCTATAAATATGATAAACTGACATCTTCAAAGAAAATGACAGAGAGCTATATATAGCAGCTCCTGCAGCAAGGCAATGATTACTGGGATAAACTGGTAGAAAAGGTACCTCTTCATACATGACTCTCTCTTCTTTCCAACAGTCCTATTTTGTCAATAACACAAAAATTTCTTTGATGTAAGAAGATTGGTGGTACTATCTTTCCTTTTGCTTTTGAAATGGT
>WEIT01013372.1:11301-48025 GCA_013389985.1 Dryoscopus gambensis
TGAACCCACTCTTGACACTCAACACATAGCCTTGCTGACATGTACTCTGCAAGTGTGAAAAAGTAGAATTGGCTGATCCTTCTATAGCAACTGAATTTTCATGCAACCAGTAACAGAGGTGAATTATAAACAAGTTTTTATCTCCTTGATACTTAGAAGGTTTATATAAAGGTTTGTCATACTATTTAGAAAATCACAAGCTACCTTGATGCCAGCACTGGAGAAATCCTGAAAGCAGGACTCTTCCCTTGCTGTCAGTGGTTAGTTGTGTCATTGTGTCTGTAGGATAAAACATGATGTAGTGCAAACAAGTCTTACTGTTTGAAATGTCATAATTTTGTAGACTAAATGTTTAAGGGAAAATTGCATAATTCCTTTTTTTTTTTTTTTTTTTTGGTAAATTTGGTGTAGAGAGATAATTGTGAGTGTTGAGGAGAACATAGTGTACAGCTTACTCTGGAGATTTTTTTGATTCATCACTTTGCTCCTTAGCCTCCTCTACTCTTTTAAATTTGTTTCCAGTGTTCCCCTCTTTTCTTTAATTTACCTTGTACTTCCCACCAGGAAACCAAAATGGGAGTAAAGCACAAGTGTCAGGGTAGTGAAAAAATGGCAAGGGAAACGCGGTAACATCTGATGCCACGTCAGGGCATGTGAGGCTTGATGACCCCCTTGGAAGTGGGGCAAACCCCAGTAGTGCTTAACATGCATCAGCAGTGTAAGACTAAAGACAGCAATAGAAAGGACTAGTTCCAGGAGTTGAAAAACTCAGAAATAAATTTACTTTAATTCCAACTGAAAAATGGCTGTTCCAATTCCTGGAAAACATCATGGCTTCAACATTTTGTTTCTACTTTGGTATAGAAGGAGAAGGGATGCCTGTCAGTATCCATCTCAACCAAAAGTTGCATCATCTGCTTTCAAGCATGATCTGAAAACGTGTAGTTCCTGTTCAATGCTAAGACTGAGCAAGAGCTGGATTGTGACACTGTGTCTTTAATATTCCACAACTCCAAACCATCTAATTCATGTGTGTTTCTCTCCATCATTACGCTGTGTTACCTCACACCTATGAAAAAAGAAACACACACAGCAAATTAAGGTGAGAGATTTCCTGCATAAACTCATGCTTCAGACAATAGGCATTTCATTATTGTTGTTCTGTGGTAAGAAGTCATTTCTGTCTTTATCTTTCTCTGGTTTTAATCAGGAGTTTTTTTCTAGACTTGAGAGCTTTTCCCCAGTCAAAGTTTTGTTGAACTTGATAAGCTCAAATAACCATTTTCTCAATGCATCAGCATTTTTCAGTGAAAAAGTTCTCCTCAGTAAAATCCTGCCCAGTTTCAACATCCCTGTATCTCTCTTATTTATGCTGATATGATTCCCTATCAGAACTGGAAAATCATTGAACTCATTTATTTGATACAAATTTAATGGTAGAGGAAGCTTGTAGACCACTTTAGATCTGGAAGAAATCCATGGAGCTTCTCACTGGCCAGAAGTTTCTAACTTCTCTCCAGTTTATACTAGCATTCAACAAATTTCTTCTCAAGCTAAAATCTAAATTTCTCTTTCTATTTTATCTTCTTTTTTTCAGAGTCTTTCACAAAAAGGTAAAGAAATCTTTTATTTCTCTCCATCATATCCCTCAAATTTAATTTTCCCTTTCAGTGCTGTTTTTTTAATCAACATTTCCTAAGGTCAGTGAACCTTTTAGTGACACCTGACTTTTAAATTCATATGGGGAGAGAAATCAAACAGTGCTAAACTCAATCTTCCATTGACGTCATTCCTTCTGTTCCACAACTGCTGGATGGTCAATTCAGTGCATCAGTTAGTAAAAGTTCCTTAATAGGTGGCTAATGGATATATTGGGATGCTACACAAGAGTTTCATCACATGTGAGGAAAAAAATGCACTTTCTCTGCATCGTTAAACAGTGAGAACTGGCTGAACAGCAGATCTTGGAGGGTCATAATCAGTGGCACAGGGTCTAATTGGAGGCCTGTCGCTAGTGGTATCCCCCACCAAAATTCAATACTGGGCTCCCCAGTATAAGAGCATCAGAATGCTGAACGCTGACGTGGGTTCAGCGAAGGGCTACAAGGGTGAGTCAGGGATGGAAGCATCTCTCTGATGAGGAAATGCTGAGGGAACTAGGCCTGTTCAGCCTCGAGAAGAGGTGACTGAGACGAGACCTCATCACTGTCTATCAGTACCTGAAGGGAGGTTGTCAGAGGATGGAGCCAGGCTCTGCTTGGTGGTGCCAAGCAATGGGGCAAGAGGCAATGGGCAGAAAGTGATGCACAGGAAGTTCCACCTGAACATGAGGAAGGACTTCTTTACCGTGCAGGAGACTAAGCACTGGATCATGTTGCCCAGAAAGGTTGTGGAGTCTCCCTCACCAAAGATATTCAGGATATTCAAGATATTCCATTGTGTCTAGACACAATCCTGTGCTGTGTGCTCTAGGATGGCCCTGCTCGAGCAGGGAGATTGGACCAGATGACCTGCTGTTGTCCCTTCCAACGTGACCCATTCCGTGACTCTTTGCCTGTCTTACTATTTTGCCTTGCTCAGTGCCACATCCTGCTGTACATCATATGCTAACTGCTAACTAGCAAATCTGATCTCATATCCTTCATGTTAATAAATGGTCACATGGCGTTGCTTATTTGGCAACATAAAAAATAGCCTATGGAATTTCCAAATAACCCTGTGTTTATCCATCAAGTTCATTCTTTTATGCATTGTGAACTCCATTTTCATCACTGATACCATGGTGTAGAAAAATCATAATGGCTCCTGTGTTGTTCCTGCAATTCTCATTGTTGAGGAGTCACATTTCTTTGAGAAGCTTGATGCTCCCAGTTACTTTTGAAACAGCACTTTTACTTCACGGTCAAATTAATCTGAAGTGGATCTCTAAATATATGGCTTAAGAGTAGGGGCTCTTTAAGCTTTATAATTTGATAATTTGATAATTTGATATCTTGTTATCAGTACCAGACCTGGCAATTGACTTAAACAGGCAGATTCTTCCAGTGGTCTTACTTCCCTTTTCTTCTTCTAGTGTGTTCTTCTAGTGTGTCTTTGAAAGAACACTCGCTAAATACGATTCTGGAGCTCTACCCTTCTGCTTGTAGATATATGTTTGATTTCACATGTAAATACAATTTCATCTATTGGTCCCTATAATTTTTCAGGCTTGGGCTGGAGATACTGGAGCAGTGTTGATTCCTGTTTTTCTTGTAATCATTTTGGCAGGCATGTGTCAGTTTGATCGATAATGATGTCTGGATTAGGCAGTCCCAGTGGCAAAAATGGACTCTTCTTAGGCTTATTGCCAGATTTTGAAAGCCGCTATAATGACATTCTGCCAAGCAAGCAAGATCTGAATGCAGATTGAACCCCTTTAAAAAAAGTGCAGACTAATAGGCGTTATTGCGTGAATAATAATTAGCACAATTAAGTGGCTGGCGCTTTGCCTGTGAAATTTTCAGAGCACACAATTAAAAAGCTCTACAGAGTTTTGTTGACTATTGTCAAGTATAAAATAATGGCAAGAAGGAATTACCAAGAATGATGCAATCTTGAAGATCATTCATCCATAGCACAGGAAAAATTTTTAAGGAAGAAAGTTTTAACAGAACATATTTGAAGACTAGGCAATAACTACAGATCTTGGAAGGAAGTGTCCTGTGAATCCTCTCATGAATAGTTTTCTTAAAAGAAGCTAGAGTCCTGCAGATGCAAAAGTTTCAGTCCTCAAAGGTTTTCCTCAAATTTGAAAACTGGTTTGAGGGCTTTTAACCTTCTTAAGGTTTTTGTAGAGAGTGAAGAAGTTACCTTAGGACACTAAAAAGAGGTAATCATCCACTGTTCTTCATGAAGTTTAAGGGCTGAAGGAATGATGCACTTTCTGAGTCACTTTTGATTTCACTAAATCATCTCTGAAGGGGTAAGTTAGGCATGAGCAATGAGTTATTTTCTATCTACCTAAAAATACAAATGTTCCCTCTAGTTCCAGAGATATGCTTATGACTAGCTATCAAATAAAGATTATTTTCTTACCAAGTCCTCCAGTTCAGCCTTATTTGACATATGTATAGCTTGGCATGAGCTATATATATCATAGTAATATATTAGCTTAACATCAGCTCAGGCAAAATACTGTTAAAACTTATGTGGGATTTAATAAGGAATTAATAGATATGAACGGCTTTATAGGAAATAAAGTCTATCAAACAAATCTAACTTAGAAAAAAATTACATATTACCTCATAAAAATAAATGTAGACATTTATAAGGCTTTTAGCTCAGGTGCACATGATCTTCTAGCTGAACTTTAGTACTAAGCATTAGCAATGCACGCTATAAGGATTAAAAACTGGGAAACTGGTAGATCTCTAAAGGTAGTTGTCAATGAGATTGTCATTTTGAAGGGACTAGTTTTAACAGGGTGAGATCAGTGCTTCCCCTAGCACCATTCAATATTTTCATCAGGGGCTGGGAAGTAAGTATAAAATTGCTGCTGGTAAAATTGGCAGGTGACAGAAAGGTTGGCAAAGTGTTACATAATGACAAAGATGTCAGTCATACCAAGTGAACTGAATTGTGTGGCAAACTGTGCCTCGTTCAAACAAACTCCATCTTAATACTGAGAAGTACAAAGTTGCAGTTCTATGAAGCGACACCTGTGCAGGCTGAAGGACTATGCCATTGATGTGGTGACTCCAAAATAGATTTGTGGTTTGTTGTAGATAACAGCACATATTGAGCTCCTGGTGCAATGTGGTGATAAAATGGACTAATGAAATTGGAGTATTCATAAACAGGGAAGAGTTAACCAGATGTACAGCGTCCTACTTTTCTATAAGGAAACAGTAAGTTTGGTACTAGACTATTACAGAAATTATCAACATCCACATTTAAACCCTTAAAAGGATTATTAGAAAACTGAAAACTGAAACAGAAAAGATTTTAATTTTTGAACTAAATATTTACAAGGGGAAAACAGAAGAATTCAGCCCCTGAGGTTACCTGTTTACAGAATATTGGCATGACCATGTGAAGAAAATAATGGGTAGGTTATGATAGAAGAAGAATTTGTGAATAGCAACTGGAGCCATACAAATGAAAATGGAAAACTGTCTACAATTTTTTTATTAACATGGACTGCTAACCAGCATGAAAAAATACCAGTGAAAATCATGGCCTCTCCAGCTCTGGTATTTTCCTGATATGAAAACTGAGCATCAGGGAGACAGCATTTACCCAGGAGTGTCACTGGCCGCAGTTCTGAGTCAAAGGGGAAAGACTGCAGAAATTGCTGGACTAGATGAACTAGTTCTCCTATTTTGCCTTGTGTTCTATGCAGTTAAGATATTTTAGGAATATTCCTTCTTTCTCTCTTCCAGCCACTTTAAAGAACTGAGAAGAAATAGCGGGGCGTGAAGTGAGAAATTCCCAAATGTTTGATGTGTTACAGCTATGGACTGCTAACTGATAATCTGATTTCTGACTGATCTTTTTTTTGTCTGGATGGACATTCAATAATAACCAGTTGCTGATGACTGAGAAGGACACACAAATAGCATTTTTTGATTCAACAGCACTTTTGTTACTTTTGGAAAAAAAAGTAAAAATGAAAATAAAAGACCCTCAGAGCAGATACAACTTAAAAGTGAAAAATGGGGGTTTACCTTTTTTTGCTGTTGCTGTTGTATCTGTGGCTGTAAATCTGTTATTTAGTTTAATGGCAGATCATAAGGAGACCATATGGCTTTCCACAAACTGATTGTGCTTCTGTTTAAAACTTCCAAATTGGCTCAGTCCATGAGAGTAAGTGTCATGCTCATTTACATACATAGAAGAGACTGACAGAAAATACTTTAAAACAAATAGTCCTCATTTAGTTTGATTTAATAGATTAGATATCCTAAAAATGTGCTAATTAATCTTTAACTTTTCATAAAGGTCTAGATGTCCACTGGAGAATATTAAAGAATTTCTTCTAAAAATAGGTATTTCTTAAGCTTCTATCAAGTAATGAGTGATGGATCATGATAGATGCTGACATCCTAATGGGGCTACTGTATTTTCTGTAGCTACTGGTTCCTCTACTGTTGAAGTGTGGGTTTGTTTCAAGAGTAATTCTGTTTCAAACCAAAGCCAAGCTCACTAAATTAATTAGTTAGGACCCAGTCCTTATAACATACAAACAAATTTCCAAATTGTAGATTTGGTTAATGAATATGAAAAGAGTTTTCAACCTGTTCTTTACTCTTAGCCTTTGAAGGCATTCCCCCACCTGCAAACAGTTTAGTGTTTGGTGAGACTGGAAAATCAAAAATGTGTCATTGGAATAGTAATAAAAATAATGCAACTGACAGACAATGACAGAGTGCTAAACTGCAGATAGAAACTACTGCAAAACAAATTTATGCAAAATAAGAAAAGAACATCAAAGAGAGAACCTCTCACAAAGTCAAAGGCAATGAGTCACTTCACGATGAAAGAGATAGTTAAAAGTATGAATGCAGTTTATGAAACATTAGGAATCCCCCCACTAAGATGCAATCAAATCCTGAGTATGTGGGATATGTTTGCAGTGATAGTGAATGAGAATATATTCTTAAATCTTTTGACATATACACAAGTCATAAACATTAAGTAATCTACTTCAGAAAGCTTTAAATTGAAGAAACATGTTAAACTTCCTTGTGCCTTACCTTCATTAGATAACATGCATGTACTAGTCCCATAGGAATTTCAGAAGCTCATCAATATTTGTTAATCTTCAAGTTCCTGGTGAAAAGTGGTATGTGATATTTCAGCACACCTGAAGCATTAAGTACCACTTTAAAAATTCAAGATTATAATATTTTCCCTCACACACAGAAATAAGAAAATATTATGAAAGCTGTGAAAAAACCCTAAAGATAAGCAGACCTTTCTATCTACTGTACCTTTTACCTACCTGTCATAAACCTGGAATAGTTTAAAAAAAGCACGGTGTGTTAATCTACATTTGTAATCAATACAAGCATAAAACTTAGCCACTTGTTAAATGGAAGAACCTTTATCATCATACCCCACCACAAATTAAAGTGAACTGAAACTCAGTCATTAGAGTGAAAAATAAACTGAGGACCAAAAATGTTCAATACCATATAATGTACAGATTTCTCAAGAGGAGGTACTGTCCTAGCATGGAAAAAGAAAGATTTGGAGCAATGTTTCACCTCAGCAGGCTGAATGATAAAATAATGAAATTGTTCCTGGGAAGGTGTAGAAGACTAAGAAGAGCAACTCCTGTAAGTTTTCAGCTCTAAATTGGCCAAAGAGATGATGAAAATATAAAGGAAAATGTAAATCTCTGGGTACTCCCTGGAGGTTTAATCATGGAAAATCAAAAATGTGACGCTATACATTGTGTCCCAGTTTCATTCCACTTAGCTTTAAACAAGAAAATTAGCTATCTAATTTAAGGAAGGATCCGTTTCCAATTCTGGCACAGAGAGGGAGGGGAAATTTTTCTCAGGTGTGCATCTCAAATATGATAAAATCCCTCTCTTGGGTCTCTATTTGTCTCTATGGAGTATAGAAGGGGCTTGAATGATTAGTTGAAGCTTCAATGATTATTTTAAGCCTGGTGACAGTTAAACTTCTAGACAGCTAAAGCCAGGTGAGACAAAGCTTACCCTTTGTTTACAGCCCATCACCTCCAGCTGCTCAGAGGGAAAAGGAGTATCTGCCTATAAATATTAGAGTGGGTTCCAGATCCTGGCTGGCTTACCTGGTGCTAGAACTGAGAAGCCTTAAAAAGCCTGCTGTCCTGGACACTGTAGGTGGAATAATATAGTCAAATGTTGCACTTGGTTTCCATTTTTTTAATGTTTGAATCCTACTTTTTTTATCATTTTTCATCTATTACTATCTAGAAATATAAGCAAAGATGGGAATGGCTTGTCCTGAAGCTACAAAGAAGCTCTCCTGAATCATTTTCACCTCTTGACTCTGCTTTATATAGCTCTGTCAGGGAGACATGCAAAGCTCCCCCTACCTCATAGTAACATTTCAAACTATGCCTAGGGGTATTCCTCACTTTTGAGCAGGGTTTGGCACTAATAAAGCATTATTCATTTCCCTGCTTGCTTTCTCTGAGCCACGAGAGCAAACATATAGTCACTGATAGCACTGCTCAAATGTTACTGTATAAAATGAGCATGGCTTGCATACATTATCCCATTATGGAGAAAAGGAATTATTTTCTTGGTCAATATAAATTAAATGCAGAATTTTCCTTTAAAGACTTAATACAATTTGAAATAAATTATTTGTTCATATATTTCTAATATAAAAGGTAAATTGTTTAAGTTATCAGAATTTTGCATCTATCTATAAAGATACATATATATAAAACTCATAAACATGTACTTTACATAAGTATAATATACATACATAGACACACACATATATAAATAGAATATCCTCTCCTCAAACATTGTATTCTTACAAAATAATGAACCAAATCTTATGGGGGACTTATTTGTTACCCTAACCAATATCTCCCAGGAGAAAAGATAGTTGAAAAATCACCGCCATAACACTGTGAGCATTGCAATTTCTCCCGATGAGTAAAATTGGAGAAATTTCTCCTTGAGAGCAAAAAGGCAAGCTGATTAAGTCAAAGAGGCATTATAAACCCCAAGGGAAAACAACGTGCTTTATTTTTGAAGTATTCCCAGCAGAAGTCTGGGAAATCTTACATGTCCTCTCACCACGATCCATCATTATAACTTAGCTGTTTGCAAATCCTCAGCAGGTCATCATATTTTACACTTGCTAACCATGTAAACACAACTGGGGACTCCTAATTACTGTAGATAATCTCAAAAACTTTCCACTTTTGTAAAGCATACAGAAAAGGCTGGGAATAGATAATTTCCCATGCCGTTGTGTTTTGCTCATGTATATTTGTATAGCTGTCACTTTTCCGGATCTCTGACTGCAAGTGTAAAGTATCTTTTTCATACCCATATAATAGCTTGTAACAACCTTGTAGATGCTCAGTTCTTATTCTGCATACAGCAGGTGGGTTTGCTGTGCTTTTGCTAAATTGTTTAATCAAAGTGCTTCATACTGAAGGGTCCATGAATAAATATTGTAAACATCATCAGGGGAAGTGATTTATATTTACTTCAGTTTTGCCAGGAGAAAACCTATATTATCTTGAATTAGCAGCTGAAGTTTTTGTATATTAAAGTTCACTGAGTATATTAAGGAGAGCATCAGGTACAAAAAAGACAGCAGTTTCTCAGGTCTGGAATGATATGCTTCCAAAAACAGAACAAAAAATGCCAATTATTTTTTATTCATTTATATGAAATTTGCACCAGTATGGCTTATGAACCTGGATCTGGAAATGTATGTTTGGACGTGTCTCAAAATTACCAGCACTACTGCAAACTTGAATTTTGGTGCCCTGAAGACAAGACTCTGGAGCCTCACCAAAGCAGGCTAATCTTTCCCCAGTGAGGAAGATGATGTGGGCAGGCTCAGAGCAAAGAGCCCAGGTGCAGCCCTATAGGGCCAGGCCGGGTTCTCCAAGGTCGGAAAATTTTGGGGATGCAGGGCGCCACTGCATCCCAGCAGTGGTCTCTGCTGCACAAATGACAGGACTCTATGGGAACACCTATTGGTATGGATCTGCAGGGCCTAGACACAGGAAAAACTAATGGCAGAGTGAGGGGTCTTGGCTGCCTACTTCATCTCTGCCTGCTGCATATCAGATTATACACACAGAGTGGTTATTATCTATTTATATGATAGTATAATCAAGGGAATGGTAACTACCATGTCTTATAGGGATGTTTTAGGGAAACAGATGAATATACATTTATTATACATGCATGCTCCACCAGGGTAATAGTTTAATCTGATCAAACCTGAGGTGTGAAGTATGGTGCATGTTAAGACAAGAAGGAAGAGTTTACTACTGACAGATCAAATTTACTTTTCTAGGGTGTTGAATGCATTCTTATAGGTAGAGCATGGCTCTGTATCAGAGATTGCCATGTCATTCCACAAGTAACTGCACTGCAGGAATCACATTTTTAATGGCAATTACTGTGCTAACCATTATATTTCAGTTATTGTCAAATTATTTTCATGATGCTAAGGAAAAGCTATATGGAAGCATCTGCCCATCTGTTATCTGTGGTTTCACATTATGAATTTTGTGGCAGCAGAGCATAATTTAGAGGTTCTTCCACCCTCTGGACCATAACTGTTGCTCCTGTTTCTTCACAACTTACCCCCAGCAGAGGTTACTGTCACTTTGACTGTATTCACTGCATACACATAGAAATATACATGGAAATACATATTTTATATAGATATATATTTTTATATATATATACATATATATATACACACGTATACATACACTTACACAAATGTGCATGTCTGTGTATATAGGCATATGGACATGAATGTACATTTGCATGGATGAACATAAACCTGTATGCATGGCTCCTTCTGTGTTTAGAACTGTGAAATGATCTCTTTTGCTTGTTGGTTTCTTTCTAATGGACAGAAGGGGTGGTAGCTTGCTTGGAGGACACAGTGGGATACGATTGTGCTGTGGGAGCTGAGAGACAGGGAAGGACAAGAGATCTGTTTAACCAATTTTCTTCCTGGATGACTTATAGTATGGCCTCTTTTGGTAGGGGGATTGTACAGCATGGAGCTCATACAGACATCACACACGTGCTCAGAGGACACAGTGTAGTTTTTACAAGGAGTGTCCATGTTATAATACGTATCGATATTCAGAGCCAGGTTCTGCTTTTCAAGTACCTGTCTTTCTACAGTGATTCAAGAGAGCTATTTGTATGAATGATAGTGGAAGAATAAGAATCTCTGCTTCTTCATCTGCCTTTCTTTTCAAAAGAAATTTCACTGTTAAGGTTTTGCTGTGTTCAAACCTGCCTGTGATGAAAAAATTTATATTTGAGTTTAGAAATCCAGAGACATATGGTGAATGTGAGAGCTGGCCAGCAATCAAGAGTGATTGATTCAGGTTTGGTCTATCAATTAAGTGACAGAGCAATTTTAATCTTTTTTTTATTATTATTATTTTATTTTAAGCTGGGGACTTCACTGGAATATTATAACTCTCTTAACCATGCCTGTGACAGCTGACTTGTACCCATAAACTTTGGTGCATTGATCTATTAGTTCAGCTACTTCAATGCATCTTCTTTTCCATAAATATGTCTGAGCCATGACTTTTTTCCATCCTCACCAGGAGTATCCTTATTTGAAGCGATCTAATATGTACAGTGGTATCTGCACACACAGTGTAATATCTGCTTTGAATAGCCATACATAATTCACAGGGAGCAGTATGGCTGCACAGTAACCTACACTTTGGTGACTTAGTGTTGAAGCATTTCCCTACTCACAGGAGAAAGAGGCACTGATTAATAAGAGTTCTCCTTTTTTTTTCCCAGGGGAAGGGGGATGGGAGGGAACAGGGGAGGAGGTCTAGATTGCTGCACCACATAAAACAAAGAGGAAAAAAAAAAAAAGAAAAGAAAAGCTTCTTCCTTGTTCACATTTTTAGCTTATATCTTTTGGATTCATCCCCTACCTTGTGTCAGTTTTCTGAACTGACAGTAATTCTTGTACACAGTCGCATGGCAAGATTAACTTTAAATCCTCCCCTCCTCCTTCCCCCTCCAGCCCCTGCCTGTCATTGTCTGCTCTTGAGTAAGCAAAGTGAATGTGGCCAGAGCAATGTGGGACTGTGTTTTTCAATTCTCAAGGGCAGCCACCCTTCTCATCAGCAAATCCATGCTAGCTGCTAGAGCTTCATATATTAAACTGATTTTCAGTCACGAGGTTAGTTTCTCACCGGTGAAGCACTCAGCATAATAATACTTTACACCTTGTACTTCAGCAGTCCTTTCTAAACACTAATTTAGCCTCTCTGAGGTAGGTCAGTATTATCCCACCAAATGAATGGGGAAGCAGAAGCCCACAGAGGTTAAGTGACCTATCTGGAGTCATGCAAGAAATGAGTAGCAACGCAGAGAACAGAAAACAAAGCCCCTCTGGCTCATAGGCTTGCATGGAGCAGTTGCAAAATTATCAGGTGTTCAAAAAAGGTTTGTTGCTAAAGAAAATAGAATAAAAATTAAAAATAAACCCTCTTGTAAGAAAAGGAGACACTTTATATTGACTGTTTTCAGATGAGGGAGTTGAGGTAAAAGAAGAGTTAAGTGTTTTGCTTGAGATCCCATAGGCAATTCTTACCAAACATAGAAATTATGTGAGTAGTGAAGGCAAGAAGAGAGACTGTAATTAAATAAGTGACTTCTCTGATTGTGTTATTAAACACAAAGAAATAAGAAGACAAAAGGAATGAAATGTTCTGTGTTGAACTTTTAGAAATCCAAACTCAGTTGCCATTTTTATTTGATCACAGCTCCTTTGTTTGATTTGACTTTTACTTTACTCATTTATTTTCTTTCACTTGTCCTTTTTTTTAGTCTTTTGACAGTAGATATTTTAATTATTAAATTCCTTGTTTTCTTTAAGCATGTCAATTCTGTTAATCATTCTGTTTTGTCGCTTCTCTCTTTTTATCTGATTTCTAGTCCCCATCAATACTCAGTTTTTGATTTTGAAACATCTCTTATATTTACCCATATTTCTTGCCTCTAATTCTTCATTGTGTATGGATCCTTAGTTCTGGTCTCTACCATTGGTTGCTGAATTCAGAAGAACCACTCCTCTTCAGTATACTTTAATCTAATTATGTCTCTTGTTTCTAGTCTTCCTGTCAGTTTGGACTGACATTACTGAAAATTAAAACAATGTAATTATGAGGTGATGTTTGTATGAAAGATGAACCTTCCTTCAAAGATTACATTCTTTTTCTCACAGAAACGTTTAGAAGATTCATGCAAGATTTTTATATGGTACTATGCTTGTTGTATGATGTTATATTATGTTATGTTATGTTATGTTATGTTATGTTATGTTATGTTATTATATTATATTTATTATTACAGAGTGTTTATAGTATTGTATCTTCTTTACACAAAAACTGCACTCCATTCCTAGGAAAAGGTCATACAATTTCCATAATTAAATACCATGTCTAAAAAACCACAGTTTTGTATGAATCTATTGGTTTTAGCTGTTCATCTTAAAGCATTTTATTTCTGTCCACTTATAGAACAGCTGTTAAGCTGTAGTGGATCTGCAATCACATTCAGGCCATTCCATTTTGGCTAACACTTTGCTTCAACAATATCTCACAGAGTTCCACAACTGAGCTTTTCGTTAAGCTTTAAAACGTTTCCTTTTTAATGGCTTCAAAATTTTCTTTGTTCAATTTTTTTACGTTTTATGCCACAGAGGAGAAAGTGTTTATGGTTGAGGTTTTTTTCATATATATATATATACACACTGGTTTTACCACTGCTCCTGTCTTAAATAGATTGCCCAAACGTTCTGTTTCTCCTAAACTCAGTTTTTTCCAAGCCCTTCCACCACTTTGCTACTTTAGAAAAAAAAGAAAGGAGTGCTAAAAATACACATAATTTTATGAGCTTAAGATTGTAATGACATAATGTAAACCAATTCTTCCAATAGCAATCCCTGTCTTTTCTTTAATGCAAGGGAAAAACTTGTTTGCTTCTTTGTCCCTAAGAGAACACCAAGTGCAAAGCCAAGCTTAGATCTTCAATATTCCTGTCCTAGTCCTCTACTTAGCTCTCCAGGTCATGACTCATATAATAACCAAGATCTCAAAGAGCTAGTCATTAGTTCCAGCTGGTACTTAAATATAACAAACTGTTTTGATGCAACAGAGCAATGAGTTTATGGCGTATCTGTGGGGTACGTTCCACCACCAGCTCCCAAACACAAAACTCCTCATTGATTGTGTGTGGAGCATCTCTCAGCAGACTGTTGGCACGCTGTGGCCTCCCAGTGATTCCACAGTGGAAGAAATTCAAGGAATTTGTCTCTGACCACAGAATTTATGAGGCCATGCAGAAGTCCTTCATGAACGGCAGGAAGCAGGGAAACAGTTCAGAGACTTGGGAATCTTCATTTCTTTTTGTTTTCTTTGTTCTCTTTTGGGACTACGCATGGGAAAGAGAAAAAGTTGAGAGGGAATTTTGGAAAGTTTTCAGCTCTGCTCTACCTCTGCTTCCACAGAAATATAGGGCTAAAAGCCTGCTATTCTCAAAGAGAACTGAGGCAAATGCTGACTATTTTCTCATTGTTACAGAGGAGGTTTTTTGTCTCTTCAGAAATGTTAATGTTCGATTCAATAGAATTTTTAAAAATACATTTCTAAAATTTACTTTGTGCTGCCACAAAAGAGCATTTTGTTCCAGACTAAAACAATGCTTTTATGCCAAAGAAGCAAGGTTGTTTTTGCCTACAGGGTGTGCATTCATAGCCAAAGCATACAGGATGTTTGCAGCTATCTTCTTTGCTGGTAGTACAGCTTTGCTCCTATGTATTGCTTCCATCACAAGATCTCAAACTTTTTTCAAGTAACATTTCTCCACCTGTAATCTGTGGAGTATTTGTGAACCAAGAAACATTTGAAAGTAGTCTAGAAAAAAACCTATAACTACCTTTTTCTGTATTACTGTATGATTGCAGAACAGATATACATTACAAAACAAATGCTTCACACTCTGATTCTTGAATAGAAAATGGTGTGAAAAACACAAGTGAGAAAAGGATATGTAAAGTTTACTCTTTCTTTTATTCGAAATGAAAACAATTGCAACAACATTAGACATGATGGGCATTATATTTGATTTTTTTGTTTTTTTCCTTTTCTGAGGAAATTTTAGTCCAGCACAGCAATGAAATTATTGAGGAGGAGTTTTCCTAAATAAATTAATGCCATTATCCCTATTTTACAAGAGGCAACAATGAAATTCATTGAGGAAATGAATGTTGCTATAAGGACACATACATAAACAGCACCTGATTTTGACATACCCCAAATGGAAATGGGACAGACTTCACCATTTAAAACTTGCATTTGAAGCAGTATTATGAGGATAAACAAATGCATGTGCGTTTCAGGGCTACTTTTGCAGTCAAACACTATGTTTTATAACTTCAGGCTCATAATTTATTCCACTTAACCTCAGGCACTCTCGCTGCAGGGCTGTATGAGGAGCAGAGCCGCTGCAGTGTACGGGGTTAGTGCACCCAGCAAGCTGATAAGGGAGAGGTGAGCTCTATGCCCCCAGGTCCAGCCAGTAGCGAGTCTGAGCACGTATTCCCAGTGGGTACACACACATATATATCCAGTGCATGTGTACGTGCACACACAGCCACATGGACCAACCCAGACAGAAAACATTGCACTCATGCAATCACAAACAACACTGGTGACCTCATCCTGCTCTCCTCTCTGGCTGAGCAGAAAGAAAGGCACTGAAAACTGCGTGTGAATCCATACAGTATGGTACACTACAGCACGGAGTCTGTCTGGTAGCTGCCACTGGGCCCCAGCCTACTCTGTTTCTGGCTCCTGCACATACTGGACCTCTGGGTCCACAGCCCCAGTCCAAGAGCCAGGACAGAGCCCCTCACTCACAGAGAGAGACAGACACACACACACGCGCACACACACACAGGATCTCTCCAGCAACTGGCTTTAAACACCTGGTTTAAGCAGTAGCTGCTCCCCAGATCTCCTGGTGTCCCAGCTGCCTCACACTCAGAGGCATGCCTCACACATGCAAACACGTCTCCCTGGTAGATGGTTTCGATAACATACTGCTCTCTATACCCACCTATACCAGAGGATCATGTATTTTCACTACAGTTCAAGTGCTAACACCTGAAAATGCTGCTCCTATGTATTTTAATTTCTTCCATATCAGTCACTAAGTCTTTCACAAGTAAATATGACACACGTCTCAGAATCAAACGTGTCTGCTTTGTTTTTGTATTGCTTTTTGAAGTGTCAAGAAGGTGATTTTTTTCTTCTGAAAGATCAGAGGTACTGGGAAATGTACCTAAATTTATTACAGGATTGGCAAGCCTAAAGTTTTCACAGTTCACTGTTTTATTTGAAACATTATATATGGGATGCTAGGCAAGTTTGCATGGATTTCAGAAGGATTAGTGTAATCAGTATTAGGTTTTATAGTTTTGCTACTTAAGCTCATGTCCTGAGACAGCTCATGTCCAGGCATGAAAGATGACACATGCATCTGCTCTCAAGAATCCATTTTATTTTTCTCCTGTTCCAGTGATATAGTCCAGTAAGTTTGAACCCATTTCGCACACTTGTGAGAAGCCACTTGCACAGGTAGTTCCAGCAGAAAAAATTATGAGGTTACTTTTGGAGGGAAAAGTTCACTCATGGTTATAAAAGATCCAAATATATTCCTTGATTCAGTCCTAAATCAGAAAATAAAATCTAGTGTTATTTTCAGTTTTTAAACTAATTTTAACTTTTTCCTTTTCCCTGACTGTCTTCATATTTTTGTAGCTTTACTTCAACCATTATTTTCCAAGTTAGTTCTCATTAATTGTTTTTCTTTCTAATTTCTTTGGGTTTTATTTCTTTTGTCACAGTATTTATCCACCAAGTATAGTTTCTAAATATGAATTCAAAAGTGACTGAAATCAAGTCAAAGCCACAGGAAATATCTTCAGGATTTGTAGCACAATATCGACGGAAATCCACGTGATGTTATAAAAAAAATTCTCTGAATCCTGAACCTGAGGTTCATATAAGTGCCATCCAGAGCTAATTCTGTCAGAATTATATGCTTTTCTTTAGCATAAGCCTTGTTTTCGTAGTAATGACAGCCTTATCAGCACAGACCAGGAAATAACAAGGTTTGAATTCCACTGATTTCTCTTCCATACATCCTCAAATGAGCCACTGAGGCCTACTCCGGAACCATATAGTTACTTTGGTTTGAGAATTCAGTCTGAAATCCTACTACTCCATTATCCAAAATTTATGAACACTTTAAGAAAAAGTCCAAACCTCCTTCTGATTTTCTTGTCTTAAAATTTGAGTCAATGACAACAAATATGTACAGTGAAGCCCTGAAAGCTAAACCAGAGTCTTGTAGGCACAGCCAGGTTTGCAGATAGATTAAATTGTTGATATATTTTTATAGACACGAAGGCAATGATAGTACTTTTGCTTTCAAAGATTTCATTTAAAATCTATATTTTTACTCAATTTTTTTCTAAACACAAACTGCTGCGTTTCCTAAAACCATAACATTTTTCCTTGTCTTAAATAAGGCACCGGTGATCAATATTTACTGGTTAATTTCAGAAATCCAAAAGAATTAATATTCTTAAAACTTCTATAGCAGCATTCTATCAAAGCTTTAATCAATCAATAGTTTGATCCCAAGAAATAATTTGTAGTACAATATGGTTTCATCATTATCTCCCCTATAATCAAAATGTAAAGAAATTTAAACAAACTATATGAATTTTATCCTGAGGTAGTGCTAGATCCCAGTCCAGTTCTGTTATACTGTGTCAAGAACCCAAGGTTAATTCCCTTCTCATGGCTTGACCGAAGAAGGTGGACATATTCTGTTCAATGTCAGAAACACGAATTAACATGACTGGGTGCAATCAATAATTTGTGCTAAGAAAAGCTCAAGTCAAGGATAACAAGACTGAAGGTGTGCTGGCAGAGTGAAGTAGGAACCTAAGCTTGTCAGTCCTCACTGTTCAACTTCTAACATCAGCATAATAAAAACTGTAATGTACTCTAATAGACCCTACTGTTTAACTATACACCACAGACTTCATAGACCAGGAGCTGGGAAATATTATAGATAGCAGGGAGAATGAAAAAGAGCTGGAAGTTGTGTGATCAGGTGCTAAAAACACCATAATTTTGTACCATAAATACCAGAAACCAGAAAAGTTCTAGCCTTCGAGTGGCATAACAGAGTGTGATAAGACAGGCTGCTGGAAAGATGTGGAAGAGCTTTACAGGTTGTACTCTTTGTATCATATCCACTGATCATGAAAAATACATGAACCTAATTTGATCAAGTGAGATGCTTCTCCCTGTAAGCCTTTAAAGCATGAATTTTATTTTTTAGGTCAGTAAACTTGATTCCTGCAAATTCATCCATACTGTTGTTCAGTTTGTCCAGTTATGCCATCTCTAATTCCTCCCAACAGATTAGTGATGAAGTGTTTTGCTCTCAATGGTGAGGCAAAGCATCCAAGTCCATGTCACATGGGTTCCAAAATCACATAGACAGCCCCACACTACAGAGCTGCAGGGACTGATGCCAACTTTATCCTCTTTCACAGTAATCTCATTAGTACCTAGATGTGAGAACATACAACTCAGACATGGAGAATGGATAACTAGACAAGAAAATAACTACAAATTTATCTTGATAGGTTACACATCATACATAGTCTAATTAATGTTAACTTCCATTTGCTTCTACTTTTTTTGGAGAGGAAACAAAACTGAATTATAAGGTTTTAAAAAAAGTTGATTAATATTCCCGTCAAAGCAGAGAACAAATCAGTCAACAAATCCAGGGTAAATTTGGTCTTTGAAAACTTGCATTTGATTTTCAGTTTGAAGTTTCTTATAGAATGTGATTGATAGGAATTGCATCTGAAGGAGTGATATGTTAAGAATATGTCAGTACATAAGGATCTTTACATAAGAGATCTACCTGCGAGAATTAACTCTTCATAAAAGACTTGTGAGTTTGAGATTTTCAGAGGGGTTGTGTGGGATTCGTTCCTCTCAGATTATATTATTTTCTAAGAACAAAGGCCAAAGGTTTTGAACGGCTATTTCAACTGATCCCCAGCATCTATAGGTTTCACTTCACTACAAAGCCACTTGTCCATATTACTTTGGAAAAATATAGAACTGGAAATGACAAAAAACCAAAATAAACCTCACTAGCACAAAAATTCAAGCAAGTAGTCAGATCTCTCCTTTCCCAATACAGCACCAAGACCAGACTTAAAGATTTTTCCATCTTTAGCTCCATGGATTTTTATCATGTGAAGGCTGAACTTCTTCTTTTACCTGCATCTGAGCCTATATAATGGGGTAAGAAACAGGATTTTAATAATTGCATCAATTTACAAAAACTTAGGGACGTGTTCCAGGAAAACTTGTCCTTTGAAATCATCAGTCTACACAGCTATGAAGAGACTTATTTTGTCTACAAGTTTTTACAGAGTTCTAAACTTTTAAAGCTCACTAACTTGCGTTCTACTGTTATTCATGTGTTCCCAGTATTTGTGTCCTTGTGTCCCCATGTTGTACCTCCAACAGTCAGGAGCTATCACCATGTCTACAGTTACATGTATATGTTCTGATACACTGCAGAGCCCTTAAAAACTGCAAGTACCTGGGACAGACTAGCCTCCCCGCTGTGTTTAAACACTAAATAGTGTGAGTAAGTTCAACTTGCTGGAGGGATTTTTTATTTTCTGTTTTACCAGATCAAGATTCACTAAAAACATCACTTCAGTGACTGGAAAAAATAACCTTTCATAACTAGAATATTTCATAACAACAAGTGTTTGTTTTATGTAGCTTTGTGAAAGTCCAAGACCCAGAAAACCATCTGGAAACATTTGTCCAAATATATATATTGATAAATTTAGAGTGAGATTTTGCTGCCAATGTTCCTCTTTGAGAAAATGTTTCCATAATAACCAACAGAAGATCCTCTGTATCCAGTAAAAACAGTAAATAAACAAAAAGCTCTAGCAAACAAAACCTCTCCAATTCTTCTTGCTGGACGTGTCTCAGCACACAAGTTTCAACATCCAGATTCTGTTGAGGTAAATTATTTCTTTATAATAACTTGTAACTGAATAGGCACAACAAAAAACCTTTCGTTAATAATTACTGGCTACTTTTACATATAGAAACAGACATATATTTCACTTTGATGCTTTGTTTCTCTCTTTTGAATAAGGTAAGATACAAAAAGGAGAGTGAAACCACACATTATAAAAATCAGAATGAATGCTGCCATGTCTATGGATTAACATTTATAGATTAAGATTTAAATTCATTTGTAATGAAGTGGAGGAATTCTGAGACATTCCATTTGCCATTCCAGCCCAATGATTCATTCAGTTGCAGTAACCATCCTTAAAAAGTTAACTTCCTCCCATGCACCTTATAGCATTAGGATTTGAAGCCTTTCATGAAAGCTCTTATTTAAATCTGTCCAATTCAAAAAAGAAACTGAGCAGTGATCTTTTATACCTTCATGAAATATTGTTACCATGAAGATACTGATCAAAATGATGGTACCTTTTTTCCTCAAAAAATTTATGACTCTAATTCAGAAGGAAAAAAATTCTACCCTAACCAATCCTGAAAACTAAATTCAATGCACACACTTTGGGAATATAGTCAGAACCATATTTTTATCACAGTCAAAAAATAATTCATTTTTAATTCAAATCTCTCAAGGACTTTCAAGGTCCTAAGACTTATGGAATCAATTACTTTTAGATCATTTTATACCAGTGAAGTACTACTCTTATTATTAGTGACTTAGTTACTCTAGAACACTAAAATTAAACCTGGAAAGATTTTTCTCTTCACGGGGTTTTCCAGAGGTATTAGTACTGTTTTGTAATCCCACCAATTATTTATTTTATTTATTTTTAATAAATTATGCATGAAACATCTCAAATTTCAATTTAACAGCAATTACCGGAAAATATTCAACTGAAATGCAGCTAGACCTTAGGTACCATTTTTATTTAAAATTCTGAAGGTGAAATTCAGTCCTTTTCAGGGCTAAAGAAGGGAAGAGATTCACAGTTCCTAACTTTCAGATATCTAGAAGTCAGTTGTCTGAGTTATTTACTTCATGTTCCCCCTTATAATCAATGAAGAGAAGCAGGTAACTCCAAAGAGCAATTCATCTTCTTTTAAGATAGGAAGGATGAATGCATTTTCAGCTGTGCCTGTTTCTCTCTGCTAACTGTGAGGGTAGTCACAGTTGACTAACTGAAATGAATAATTTTTAGATATCTGAAGCGAGATGAATCCCACCCAATAAGAGTACACATCCTTTTCTCCCTGTTTCATCTCTATTTCAAGGACCTACTGGTAATGCGTCCCTTGGATGGAACTTACTAATTGGTGTGAGAGTGACTGTGTGTGTGTGTGTTTGAAATGAGAATGCTCTTGCGTCACAGAATCACAGAATTCTTAGGACTGGAAATGAACTCTGGGGATCCTCCAGTCCAACTGTCTGCCAAGACAGGGTCACCTGGAGCAGGTTACATGAGAACCTCCAGGTGGGTTTTGAATGTCTCTAGAGAGGCAACTCTAGAGAGAAAACTGCATGACCTCCCTAGGCAGCCTGTTCCAGTGCTCTGCCACCCTCAATGTAAAGAAGTTCTTCCTCATGTTGAGGCGGAATTTCTTGTGTTTTAGTTTATGGCCACTGCTCCTCGTCCTATTGCTGGGAACAACCAAAGGGTCTGGCACCATCCTCTTGACACCTGCCTTTGAGATATTCATATGCATTAATGAGAACTCCTCTCAATCTTCTCTTCTCCCGACTAATCCAACCCAGTTCCCTCAGTCTTTCTTCACACAAGAGATGCTCCAGACTCCTCATCATTTTTGAGTCTTCCACTGGATCCTCTCCAGTGGCTCCTTGTCTTCCTTGTACTGAGGAGACCGGACCTGGACGCAGCACTCCTGATGTGGGCTTACTAGGGCCAAGTAGAGGGGCTGGACCACTTTCCTTCACCTGCTGGCCACATGCTTCCCACTGCACCCCAGGATACCACTAGCCCCCCTGGCCACGAGGGCACTGCCAGCTCATGGTCAACTTGTCATCCACCAAGACTCCCAAAGAGTCTAGCAAAGCTGCTCTGTAGGAGGTCAGCCCACAGCCTGTACTGGTATTTGGGGTTATTCCTCCCCAGGTGCAGGACCCTACACTTGCCCATGTTGAACCTCATTAAGTTTCTCTTTGCCCAACTCTCCAGCCCAAGGTCCTGCTCAATGGCAGCACAGCCTTCAGGCGTATCAGTCACTCCTCACGGTTTGATAGCATCAGTATGAAACATTTCAATTCCATGAAATTTTCATGAAACATCTGCTCTTGAAACATTTATATGGGTAGATCTTCCCTCTCTTTCTCACACTGTCAAGGCATCAGTTCTTCCAGCCTCATCCCACCACGTCTTTAATGGGCCTGCAATCCTCACAAAGCCTTTGTTCCTCATCCAATAGGACAACCACTGAGCAGGTGAAGAATGGATTCAGGAGTGGGAGATGAAGATGCTGGATCACAAAAAACATCCAGTGTGAAAGGGAAGAACTGCTTTTTCGGTCCTGAAAGCTAAAAGAAAACCACTCAGTGTTGGAGGGAGGTTGTAAACCTGAAGCATGGTGGGTGTCTGCAGGGCAAAACTAAGATGCCTCTGGAGAGTTGTCAGACACATAAACAGATGAGTTGAGGGAAATTACAGAGTTCTTCTCTACTTAGACTCTTTCAGATGTAAATGTGTTTCCAAAACACAGGTTTTAAAAGAATCCAACAGCTGATGGCAGCAAAAATGCATAAAGAATGTTCTAATTATTTTTTCCATATTTAATGGATATATCATAATACTACATTTTAAACTGATACAAAAATGGGAATCAACAATAATCTTCATACTGTCAAAGATACACCATTCTCATGTTCATTAAACAATAAGAAGTATTTGGTCAGTTGGTTTCAAATTTGGTGTATTAAAAAAGAATTTGTAATTGCATTTATTTAGATGCCAAAAGATGGAATTTACAGAATGAAAGCATATGATTAATTCTTTTTCTTTGCTGTTTTCATAGCAGCAGTAATTCCCTATTAATGTTTTTAATAAAATATAAAATCACTATTATTATAAAGACATTATCATTATGCCAATAGTACTATAAAAGAATCACATCTCTGATATGTATGTTAAATAAGCCTGGTGGGAAAAGAAATGGAGGCCGAATTGCTGCCATATGTCAAAGGAAATTACCTGAGTGACCTTGTAAGAATGGCTAAGATCATATTCCAGACCCAGTGACTTACTGAGTAATAGGGCTGAATTTAGGTATTATTAATACCAATTTTAATAAACTTGCCTGACCATGGTCAATTTGCTCTTTTGAGTCTTTCAAAAAAAAATTTCCATAATTACCAAAGCTCATAGGCCTTAGGGCTTAAAAATGACCTCTTGTTTGTTTTCAGTGAAAAACAGTAGAGGCAGGGAATCAATTTAAATCAATATTTTCAGTAGAATTGAATAGAGAATTTACCAGAACGTATTCCCATTCTTGGTTTTTATGTCTGGGGCCTGAATTGCACTTGCAGATATGCAAACACACCTCCTCATAACTTTAGCAAGGACCGCCAGTTAAGTCTAAGTTGGCTGTAAGGAGTCCAGCTACACTCAGCTTGGGGAAAGGGTTTCCACTGACTACAATGATGGCAACAGGAGTCCTATATTGCACAAACTCTTTACCAAGGCCTCAGTTTGTCAAAGCACTGAGAAATTCCCAAAAAACCCCAAACCTTCGTGTCTTCTTTTTGTGCTAACCCATCCACAGCATTTGCCCTGTACCTTTTGGCATTTACACCAAAAGCCTTAGTTCTGTTAGATGCTATGTATCCTAAATTTATGTAGGGCTCACTGAGAGCAGAGGAAGGGAAAGTTGGAAAGAGGGGTGGGGGTGGCAAATAGTTGTCCCCATCTTCAACAAAAATATGCCCTGTCCTTAAAGTTGTACTCTTTTATGTTTTCATCTTCTTTTAATAGTTAGCTGCTGCAGCCTCAAATAAGTTGTTGTGAACATGGAAAAAGAAAATGTTCACCTAACTGAATTTATGTTCAACATTTAAAAGTAACTGTCTTATTCAGTGCTGAGAAATAACTAAAAAATATTCCAATTAATTACTCAGTATTCAAAAATATCCTTTGAATAATGATAGTGCTCTAAGGCCTTGAGTTTAGGCCATTAAAGCACCCTTTCTGCCCAACTGCCCAAAGAATGCTTTAGGGAGATTGCTATTTTTACTGATTAGCAAACCTCTATAATCTATTTCAGAATACAAGTGACATCTTTCTTTGAGTATCCAGGACCCATGACCTCAGGGAGATGTGTTGTGTCACAGACTTGACTGATAGAAAGGCAATATTCCTCCTTCAGACTCTAATTGGAACTACTCAGTGCAGCTGAAGAACTGAGTAACTCCCTGTTATTCCATTTAATGGCCTTTTTGCATTTACAAATAATTTATCAGAATCATACCCAAATGAAAAATGATAATAATAGCAAAGATATTTGGCACAATATGTTTGGCTTGTTATCCCAAGCCTTTGTATGGAGGCATCGAAGTACAAGGGATGATGTCATACCCTAGAGCGAGTGCAAAAGGAGAATCATTCTTAATTTCTGGCTGACTTCCCAGCCTTTCTCCTGGTCCTCTTCTCCCGGAATCTGTCACAGTGCTTTCTGTCACAGCTGTAAAATACTTTCGGAGAAACATAAAGTTTTTATGAGAAGAATGATAAAAGAGATTACTTATTCTAGGGTTGGGGGTTAATATTTGCACTTGTGGGCTGACTTTGAGAATTAAAAATAAAAAGAGGGAGGAAGAAAGTCAAAGTCCTTTATTTCCCCTTGCAGTTATTCAGAAGACATAGCAGCGTCTGCACAAGATCTCATATAGAAAATTGAAGACATTGAGCTACAGTCACAGGGTTCTGAACATCTGGGTTTATTGGTGGAGAGACTTGCCATGGTTTCCCTTTTAAAATTTAAAAAGGAAGGAAGGAAGGAAGGAAGGAAGGAAGGAAGGAAGGAAGGNAAAGAAAGAAAGAAAGAAAGAAAGAAAGAAAGAAAGAAAGAAAGAAAGAAAGAAAGAAAAGTCAAAAGCTAGGTTTAAAATATAATGTATTTAATTTCAAATTCAGATACTGGTGAGGAGAGATCTCCTAACCCTTGAAGACAACTGGATATACCAGCTCATGCTTTCTGGCTTAATTCACACAGCAGCCTGTACAGAATGACTTATTCTTTTTTAACAAACAGGACTGTCTGACACAGAATACTTTTCCTCCATGTGTGTGCCCTTTTCATATAATATTTACTTAGAGCCACCTAATGGGAAATGTCATTGAGGTTTTGAGTATCTTCTGAAGAATGGGAGCATTAAGATACTAAAACTGCATGCTGTCAAAAGCTATCTTAAGTGGTCTGGTTCATCAAATAATACACTAAGTAGAATTGAATTTAGAGGACTTTTATGCTACAATGAACAAGGAAAGACTCTAATACCTGCGATACACTTGGCTTTTCTTTTTTTTTCTTTTTTTTTTTTTTTGTGGAAGGACAGTCTCCTAGTTCTTGAAGTTTATTAAAGCTTTAAGCTGTCAGGTTATTACTGTCAGTTTCAAGAAAGGAAAGAGCTACTGATGTAAAATTAATTTATTGAATAGAATTGTTTTGCCCCAGGGGAATAACATCACCATTTAATTTAATTTCCCCATCATATTGTCTCATTTGCAGAGGAAAAAAATAACTTTCCTTTTTAACAGAGCTAAGTATGTTACGCTGAATGGTGAATTGTCCTTACAGTTTCTTCCTGTTCTAGATTATCAGTTGTCATAAGAATATTTCAGACTCCCTGTGGCTGCTACTTCCTGCATTTTTGAAAACACTGAATTGTAAAAGTCTCTCACAGGTCTAGTCCTGAACCTTTTTGCTGATCAATGTATTTCCATGGACACATTTTGGCTTGGATCAAGACAAAAGTGAGGAAAAATAGAAAACAGAATGTGTTAAGTATTAGAAAATACAGCTTGACCATTTACCAGTCTGTCTAGGATGCCTTCAGCATCCCAGGCAACCTGATCTTTTTCATCTGTAATGAAATAATCAGGCCCAAGTGAGAGATAGCTGCTGAACAATTTGGTGGGATGGATTTATTTATCACAATTTTGGAGCTACTCTGTCAAATCAACACATTGCCAGGTCCAACCTCAATGGAGCAAAGAGGGCTTATAGTTACAACCTTTCTACCACCTGTGTGGTCAAAGTACTGTCTCACATATTTTATGCAGTTATACTGTAGGCATGTCTTTAGAAGACATAAAATTGTTGCTGTCTTTACTCAATTTATTGAAAGAAAAATGCTAACTGCCCCTGTGACAAGTAAAACTGGAAATAATTTAGGGCAGATTTTGGTTCAAGGCTAAGCATTGTTCCAGTCTTCTCAGTTTCTTCTTTCTTTCTGAAAGTATCACTGTACCTTGCATAAGTAACTAAAAGCAGAACATGACAGCCATGATGTTTTACTGTCTCTTCAATAGTTACAATTCCCTGAGGAAGGAAAATGTAACAGAAAAGGAGGATTGCAATATAATCCTGTGTACGCTGTGAACCTGACGTGTTTTGTTGTAGGAGTTGATAATCTTGCTTTGGCACGTGACCGACACCAACCTCAAAGCAGGAAGGGCCGGTTGTGAGAAAAGCTTTTGCCATAGACCCAAAGGGCCAAACAGCCATAGGTGCCTGCTGCTGCTGTGAGATGCACTCCTGCAGAGGGCTACAGCAAAGTTAAGGTGAAGCACCAAGAGCCAAGATAAATTAATCAAAGCCTTTGAACTAGAATTTTGAATTCAGTCACGGAATAGTCAAAAGCTGAAATATCTCCTTAGAAGACTAATTGTTGTACAGACTTTGTGTGCCTAATAGCTCCATATTGAAAGGTACCCATGAGAGAACTCACTGGCCTGCAAAAGCCCGTGGTGGGAGAGGGAAGGGTCACTGTGCTCTGTAGTGTTCCTTGCTATACAATCCTTAAACTACAGTTTAGATTTGAGGAGAGATAAGCTAAGGGGAGTTAACACCTGGGAGATATCCCTGTGTCTGTCAGGGAAGTTGAGACCAAACAAAGAAGTCCCTTTGGGAGTCTGGTTGCCTATTACAAAGGCAACCTCACTACCTTTCAGTGATGGTGATAACAAGCAGAGGTCAACCTCTCTCTGAAAAGTGTCTGCCAAAGGAAAGATCTCTCTTCCGGAAAAAAAAAAATAGAAGCTTCAGAAATCTTTAGGGCAAAACAGACCCAGCCCTTGGTATTTAAGTTGCTGCTGTTTGTTAGCTCTCTGTTTTGGTTATTTTAAATACTGGCAAAAAAGACAGAGATTATATTCTGTCAATGTAATTATTTTTTTTTTTCAAAATCCATCCCAAACAACAGAGTTGTTTGTTTTGTTTTGGGGTTTTTTCGGGTTTTTTTTGAGAAACGTTGATTTGTTTTGTGGTTGGGGTTTTTTTAACACTGAACCTCTGATGTTTTTTAATGGTTGAACTGGAGTTCAAGAACTGAATCAGACATAAACTCTCTATCTGAGGTTACTGGAGATGACCTAAATTTTTTCCAGATCACATAAGTAGGAACTATTACCAGTGAATTCCTTCCTTTCTTTAAGCTGCGTCTTTGTTTTGACAATGCTCTATTATCTGCTAAAGAAAATCAAACTTCTGTGAGTCCCCAGAGAGGAAGAGCAACAGGAGCAAACACTCCCACTGCAGTGGGGAAAGGTGTTGTGCACTGCTGAGACCTTGGCAGCCCAGTTGGACCTGGAGCAGCCCTGACTACCTTTGTGTGAAAGGACAGCTTTGCCCTAAGTAGCATTCATGGAATGGCATCCATCTTGTCTGACATCAGGTAAAAGTCTGAGAACAGCAGTTTCAGAAGCACCTAAATAAACTCCACGGCAGATGCTGAGCACTGTTTGAGGACAAAGCTAAAGGATCAGAATCTGTGGGTTGGGATTATTTGTATATTATTTGGCTGAACACAGAACAAGTCACTTCACACCCGACAGTAGGCTACAGCTTATTGAGCAGCTTTCAGTGGTATCCAGTGACAGAACAAGAGTCACTGGGCACAGGCTGAAAGACAGGAAATTTATTTTATTCCTGTTGCAGTCTGGAACATCTCTGTATAGCTACCGAAAATAATGGGAGATATTGAACAACTCTTGCCAGTGTAAAAACACAATCTTCACTGATTTCTTAGGTTTCCCAACAATCTTTTTCTATGATGTATGCATCCTGTATAACCTTCTGTCTGCCCTCTCATGGATGGTGGGTGCTTCTTCTGTAAGAGTTACCCTTTGTACACACATGGGCAACTTTTATGTAATGGAAGCATCCATTGTGTCTAAGTGGTTTGAATACAGAATGTGCTTCAAGAAGCAAGGGTGTAGTGAAGAGAAATCAGTGCATTTTCTATACATCAATAAAGCAAAGCTGTGTCACCTGTACAGCAAAGTAAACTTTTCAACAACCTTTTCAGCAGTTATTAGCATCTGAAATAGGAAGGAGCAAAGCTCCAGAGCACTACAAGTGCAAGTATCTCCCAGAAATGTACTCAAGGGGGGGAAAAAAAAAGAAAACCAGTATCTTGAACTTATATATAGCAAAGTTCAATATCTAACACAATGGGAGTGGGGGAAAGGGGAGGGGGGGTGAGAGAGGGGGTGGGAGAAGCTAATACAACATACTTTTAAAGTTAAGCTGAAAATTCTACTTTGGTAGAAGTTCATATCCATTTGGAGACATCAGGGAAAATTATCTCCAAAAGTGAAGTGCGGTTAGTTACTGGTTATTGCTGAAATGAAATTATTCTTAACCAGCACTAAGAGCTTCAGTTAAAAATTTCATTGTGTTTGAATGGATAACTAAAGCTTCAGAGAAATTGGGTTTGAGTAAATGGTGAGATTCCCAGCTGTGCTCACTGGCAGATCACCAGCATCAGAAAGGAGAGATTACCATTTGCACATTTCAGTAAATTGCATTATGTCGAATTGTCCTGATCTTATCCCAAAAGAAAGATGTCAAAGGGAGCCGGAGTGGGGTTTTCATCATGGCATCTAGTTTAGGAAGCAAGGATATGATTCATACTGAACAGAAAGGTTGAGGAGAAGTAATGCATAATGCATTTAATATGGAGGTTGCTAGCCCACTGAGGTGACGTTAGCCATATACATTAATAAAATTATGCATACATCTTGCCCAGTTGTGTGGAGTGAAATTTCTTCCAGAAATATTACCAGATATGACTGCATGCTGCAAGGTAAACTTCTGTAAAGGCTTCAGTTTGCAAGGAGAAAGGGCTTTACATTCCCAGCGCACAGAGTTCTGCTCACTGGTGGGGCTGCTGTTGAAATTGCTGTTTGATTTTTGTTTACTTATTTATTTTTCTACCAAGATGGAGATACGTGAACTTTCAATAGAGGTCCTTTATTTTTTGTCCTAATATAAACAAGTAGGTGGAACTACTTTCTGCGCAGCTGTTTTGAAACTAACATGGATGTTAGTGCAACTCACTGCATGAGAGACATCTTTTACTTAGATTAGATCTTTTACTTGGATTATACAGGACATTTTTATGGGAGTAAAGATCCAGAATAAGATCTTTTTTTTCCTATTGGTCTATTATTCTTGTTCATCTTTTTCTTTCCTGGAAGAATGACTAGATTTTTCTTGGAAACACTAGTTTAGCACTGTAATGTAACCAGTAAAATTTCCTCTGCTGTTTCTCCATTTTTCTAATTCACTAATCAGTGATAATAAAATGATTACGCTATTTTTGTATTTTCTCTAAAGAAAATAATTGTCAGGGGACTGAACAGGATTTCTAGTTGAAACTGGGTGAACTGGGTTCCATTTTACCATGATGGGAAATAAAAATGATAGTGTATTCAAGTTATTTTTCTTCACACTATCAAAACTTAGATGTACCTTTGAATCAGACAGGACCGAATTAAACCATTTCCGTTTCTCAAGCAAAGTCAATTTTATTTTTCTGCTTACCAAACAAAAAAAACCCAACATGATGGACTTTTTTCTGCTTCTTTGTCTGGGAAGCAAAGTACAGTACAGAACCAGTCAACAAAGAACCCCAGTACATCAAATTTTCACACTTCATTGCAACACAGCCAAGCAGTAATAATCACCTGATTCAGAATTAGCATGTGACACCTTGGATTCTCCATATTTTCTAGCTCTGCATCCCTCTGCACATCTCTGAAATCACAATGTTAGAGGGGTAAAGGTAAACTTATTAAAGAAAAGGGATGGCTGAAGGGCTGGAAAGCAATATTTTGCTCAAGTTGCACTCCCACTTGCATATGCAACTTGTCTGCAAATGGTCCTTTCAATTAAGAACAGCTTTAGCTTTATAAGCCTGAAGTGCTCTCATGCTAAACCCAGCATGGCATCCATAGAACAATATTCCATCCTAACAAGATATGAACCTGCAAACCACTTTGCTTGTGGGTCTAAATCAAGTTTCACTGATCATGACTGTCTCGTATGTCCAAAATAAGACTATTTGCGTATTTATATATAAATCTGTTGAAGTATGTGTAAATCTGTATTCAAAGGAAATACTACAATGACAGTAAATCTGCTTTCTGAGGCAAGAAAATCTTGGGGATTTTTACAAATTTCCATCTTGGGTCTTGTGATTATTATCAAACAATTGAGGAGCCAGTAGTTCCCAAAGTTGGGAATTGTGAGCGTCTGACAGCAATCACTTCCATTTTTACTGAGATTAACAAAGAATCCCTTTCAGAGCCTGGATCAGGCACTGCACCCTGGCAAATATAAAATCACAGAAAAGTTCCTGTGAAATAGCCACCCTCACTGTGTAAAATGTTTTTCACATATTTTTTGCTTTATTCAAGAGCATTATAATTTCAGTACCTAGAGGATAAAATTACTGCATTAATTCTTTTCTTAATTTGTATATATTTGATATAGTATCTATTTTTAATTATCAGAAGTCTTATTTAATTTTGACTTCATTAAAAATTACATATGGAGTTGTACACACCTCTTCTACATGTGAGAAGATGCAATATTCTGTTAGCTGGAAGTAGTCAATTAAAATGTTCAGTGCATGAACACAAAAATGTTTTCCCTTATCAAAGATAATAAAGAAGAAGAATGGTCTTGTGGTTAAAATGTTCAGTGCATAAATATAGAACTCTGCTTCCAAACAAATATAATAGAGAAACCTTATGATTAAACAGAGGGAGGTAAACCATCGCAGCTGCATTCCTGTCTCTGCTAGAAACTTCTGTCTCGGCTTGTGGCAAGTTACGTGCAGAAGATTTTCAAGCAGAGGTGATATAGGTGCCATGCTGGGAATGTGAGTGCTATTATTTTCTAGAAAAAACAAAGTATGAAGAAATTTTCAACACTGCTCTGCTGGATTTCTGAGTGCTCACTGCTGTGTTGGTGCACTGGTGTCACCTGTATGGCAGTTCAGGTCCCCTCTTGATAGATGTACATATTCCTCCATATCTCTAAGGACCTCAGAGTGCCGAGGGAACTGGACTTGGACTTCATGGTCCTTGATATAAAAAAGAAGTTCTAGCAATGCTTGCTGAGTTAATGGCCTCACACAACGGTAATTTATTATTGCCTAACTGCAATAACCTTGCTCTTTCCCCTTGTTCCCCAAGGAGCCCTTGCCTTCCACACACATGTGCACACAGCTGTCTTTCCTGCCCCAAGGCACCTGTAAGATACTTCAGCACCCTCCCTCCTGCCTGATGAGAGGCAGCATGTGCCACTTCTGGATCCAGATTTGAGGGGCAGGAGGACACATGGGACAGCAACAGCTGAGCCCAGTTGTCTGCATCTCTCCTGCTTCTGTTGTTCCTAGAACTCACAGGCATTTAAAATCTTTTAGAGTAACTGGGGGCAGACAGAGGCAGACAGACAGACAGACAGGCACACAGTATCTTTTTCTCACAGTCTCCGTCCACAGTTGGGATTGCGCTTACTCAAAGTGTGACTGGTCTGGAATTAGTTGTACAGACCTTCCAAAAATGGGCATAGGTGTCTACAGGGCTGAAGTCACCCTCACTGTAGTTCTCAGACAAGTGAAGCAAGAATAAATAGAAGAATAAAAAGTTAAATAGAGGACTTGGATGCCCTTCTGTTTCTTAAGACTAGAATTGAAGTAGGGCATAAGCAATGAAGTGACCAAATGTTCAAACAAAGTGGGTTTTCTTCTCATTTAGAAGCTACCTTTAACTTTTCAGAAAAATGTACCTCCAGGTCGGTACAGAAGGCAAAAAGGTACCTCCAGGTCAGCTTGATTGCCTGTAATCACAAGCAAAGATTTTTGAAAGTAATCCTCCATTGGTGTGGTTCAGTCAAACTTCAGGCACCCAAATCCTTTACTGGATCTAGCGACTGGCTCCTGCCAGTAGCCCTTGGCTGCCCAGGGTGGTACAGCAACGTTGTGCCTGGACTTGTCTCACCCCCAAGTGACTTTGCCAGAGTTAGTTACAAGAGGCTCCTTCATGGAGAGAGATCAGGCTGTCTGCAGGTTCATGTGCTGCTTCTTGTTCAGCTTAACTCAACTTTTTGCAAGTACAATTATTTGAAAGTTAGTTACTTTTGAGGAAAATAAAACTGAGCCTCAAGAGAACATTGTATTTTAGCTATTACTTCAAAACTTGTTTTATCGTAATTAGTTACCATAATGCAGGAAAACTTTTGAATAATGTTTGACCAAAATTTTTCAAGAATTTACATTGAATTCAAAGAGTGATTTTTCCAAAAGAAAAAAGCTCTTTATTTTTTTTTCAGATCTGCTGAAAGATTTTATCTTTTTCATAGCAATATGTTTCAGCTACTCCTCTTGGAATAGCATTTGCCATTTCAAAGTTGACCCTAAAAAAGAAAAGAAAAAAAAAAAAAGAAAAGACAAAGGACTTCAAAACTGAGAAACATGTCAAAATATTGAATTTTAGACCAGATGACATTTTTGGGCAAGTCCCAAATTTCTATTTAATTTCCCCAAAGGAAATCTGGTTTGGTTTATTCAAACTAATTGGTTTTTCCTTCTGTTTTTTTGCCAGTTTCATAAAACAAAATAATTTTTATTTTCAAGTTTATTGTGGTCCTTTTTGACGAGAGAGAGGGATTTTAAAAAATTTCCTTTGATAATAAATAAAGATCCGCATCTGGTATGCTTTCGCATTGATTTCTCAGCCTTTACAATGACCAAAAGCTTTTAAACTTGCTAATTAACAATTGTAAAAGTCTTATCTATTGCTGCCATTTATCTAGGAAAAAGATAACTATTTTTTTAATATTGATCACATTTAGGATGGAAATTAATTACTTGATTTTTAATTACTTTTCAACCTTCTGCTTCTTCCCATGACACTAACTGAAATTACTATAGAAAATATTGCATGTTTACACTGGCAGATTAAGATATGTTGAACACACTTTTTTCCTAATCTTTGAATGCAAGCACTTGGTAATCCTTATAACCTCATTGTGCACAAGCAGAAACATTGCAAAAAGTTTTGTTAGAGATCTTTTTCCAGAACAGCTTCCATTCCACATGCATAGTGGTTTATCCCTAAAGCAATGTTTTCCTGACATATATTATATACTCTATCCTATAAACTGTACCTCATGGGCTATCCTTGCATTAATATCACACTTATATGATATTTCCTGATCCATGCTGCTGAAGATTAACTTTGAAAACATTTTGGAGAAGATGCCTGCATTACCTGACTGCAAAAATATCTCTGTTAGCTACATTTCAAGTAATACATAAATGCACTCTAATGTTACTGCTCTGATCACTGTGCTAACCAGAAACACGTGACTTTTCTTACTTTAAAGCAAACTATTATATACTTGTTCCCTTCTTATCTCCAAGGCCCAAACAGTCTGTCATCTGTCATGGAAATTTACAAAGATTTAGTGAGTTCTCTCAAAGGTATAACTAGTTATTGCAAAGAGTTTGCCATACACAACAAATATAATAGTGTAGTCACTGAAGGGTGTCTTAAGCTGATAAAAGAAATTCCTTGCTAACACTGGAACTGTCATTTTGTCAGCTTGATGACTCAAAATTTCAGATCTAACAAAATGTGGCTTTAGTTACTTTTTCATAGAATCCTATGTATTCTTTCACAATATTGAAACAGTAAACAAAACATACTGCTAAAATTCATTATTTTAATTAAGAACTAATTAAGGAATAAATTGCATGTAGTATACAGTGTTCCTGGTACAGTCTTAATCTATAAATACCATCAACTGAGCTGTGCTCAGTGAGAAGGCTGTTTGAAGCATGAGCTGGATGAAGGAGGCATTCTATTCAGAGAGAAGCTGCATTTTATGCAACCTTTTGGTATTAATTTGCTTTTTTTCCTTATCAGGGCATTTTAGTGTCTTTAGTATATTTCAAATCTCAGAACTACAGAAAAGCTATGAATTTTGTTTCATACCCTGGTGAGGGTTTTTTGTTTTGTTTTGTTGTTTTGGGGGTTTTTTTGAGAAAAACACAAACCTCGTCATTCAAGTTGTGTGTCTAAATAAAAGAGCTAGAGGTCCTTGTGTTAAAGACACTGTTATCCTGATGCTTCACACAGGTTATCAATCCCTAGAGTGTGGGCTACTATAGTCTATCCAGTGAGATAAAGTTGGGGGGTTTTGTTTGTTTTTTGTAAGAATAAATTATGTTTAAATAGAAAGGTAAATTCTCTTAGAGGACCCGGCTACAGTCAATGCCTTAAGTTCCTTTTTTTTCCCCTCTGCTTTCATAACTCTCACCATTGCTAGAGATTAAAGGTCTCTGAAACTGAACAAAGCTACTCTTGTGGCATAATTCAGCTTCTAACTGACAGATGAAACTGAATACAGGGGTTAAGGGAAGTGTCTGTGAAGCATCTCACTCCCCAAGACTTCCAGCTGTTTACAAGCACCCTGTGACATAAGGGGCAAGTACTAGATCCTCCAAGTCTTCCTATTTATAAAATAGGGGCATATTTTCTGTACCGCAGAGACTTCCCAAAGTATCTTATTGATAAATGGGGTGTGCTGAGATGTTGTTTTCTGAGATGCCAGGAGGTCGTATTACTTTCTTCATGTCATTACAGTGGAGCTAACTATCTTGTTTGAGGTGACCCAGTAACTTCATTGTGGGCTGCTTATAAATATTGGTCAATACCTAACTATTCTCCAGGATCCAGCAAGGGTTTGTTATTTATTTATAACTCAGACATTGTTTCACTCCCTCAGTGAAGTCATGTTCAAGGAAGAATGTCACAGAAGAAAAGAAAATAATGGGCTGTACTCTATGGCTTAACAACAAGTTAAGGAGTAGTAATGGATAAATATGTATATGTTAAAAACCTCAGCATTATTCACTGGTTCAAAGTAATCTTAACATTCAGAAGTGAAAAATCGACTGTGCTGGACATAGGCACAAATCTTTTAGAGACTACAGTGAAACAGGCTCTCCTTTAAGCAAACAGGCTCTTTGACTGGCAAATTGAGGGTAGAAAGTTATAAGAAGAGGTTTTAGTTTTATCAGCCCTTGCTGTGCTGTTTTACAGGCAGTGGCATACTCCCAAAGAGCAGGCCAGGAATGGACACGGCTGGGTCACCCCAGGGTGATGAACTCTGTTGGGCTTATGCAAGAGAAGGGACAGAGACCTGAGAGTTTAGACACAAGGAGAAGGATGGGCATAAGGAGGCAATTATTCTATGTGAGATGAAGACTATCAATACCTGGTGACAAAGTGACATAGAAAAAAAGAGCATAACTCTGAGTTACAAAAGATTTGGGATCACTTCCCTTTTCCTTATCGTTGAAGGGCTGGAACATCAATAAAAAAATTACAAATCTGAGTTAGATTGACTTGTCTTTCTGTGCTTGTGATATAGTTGGATAGTCTCCAGTAAGTGAGGAATGTCTGGCTTATGTTAGGGTGGGTGGCTAGAAAGCTTCTGTGTCAGCATCGTCTGAACCAAGGAGACCCTTCTACATGTACTGTTGCCTGCTTTCATTATTTCCTAATTCTATCTAGATTAGACTAAGGAAATGGTTTGTGTGCAAGGTCATGTAACACTTCAGTCACTGGCTATGGAGAAAGAAAGGGAAAAGCTTAGCTTAAATCTCAGATTCTGTCACAGAGTAATTAAAAAAGAGAAAGAGCATAATGTAGATAGGTGGAAGCTGATGAAGGTGGGAGAAAATGTGACATGGAGCCCACTTTCTTGTCAGTAAGGGATTACAAAAGAGCACTTAAACAGGTTGTTTAACCTGTCCTAAAATTATCAAGTGGATATTTATAATATTCTAGGAATGTCTCATAATTGTATTTATGTAAAGTATTGCTGACATTAATTTAATACTTAAACTTTAAAACTTCCGTTCCCCTGTCTTCACTTCCCTTCCCCTTCCCCTTTGACAAAGCAGGTGCAGGTTTAAGTAAAAAGGCTAAATGAGCAATTGAAGTGAAAAGATCAATACTAAGGAATTCAATTAAATTTCCCTCACAGGGGGTTTGCTCCAAATCTCATTGAAGTCAACAGAAGGACTCCCACTGACTTCAGTGGGGTTTTGATGAGACCCAGGGAACACAGCCAGAGAGGGCCCCATCAATGTTTTGCTGACTTAGAGCTCTTCCTCTGAGTCACCTTCTTTTTTTTTCTTTCCAAGAGAACCCATTTTGTTCTGTTCTCAGACTTGCAGTTTGGGTCTGCAGAAAGTCTCTGTGCCCTGAAACTCTTCTAGTGATTAAAAACTCCTCAAAT
>WEIT01013373.1:0-105119 GCA_013389985.1 Dryoscopus gambensis
GGAGCTTTGACTTTGGGCATCTTGACGTCGGGCATCTTGAATTGGCCTTTCTCACCCTTTGCTGTTTGGGCGCCTGTCTCAACGGTCACCTCCACGTCAGGCACTTGGATCTCAGCCCCAGGCGCTTGGATCTCGGCTGTGGGCAGGGTCACGTCTACTTCGGCAGCTCCCGAGGGCACTGTTACTTGAGGCTCCTTGAGGCTGACGTCCACCTCGGCAGCCACGGTGCCCTTGGCCTCTCTGCTGCTGGACCAGCCAAATGATGGCATGCCGAACTTGGGCATCTTGAACTTGCTGTCCTTGGTCTTGGCGGCCTCCTTCTCAGGGGCTTTGACTTCCCCTTCCTTGCTGATGGTAGCCTCGGGCGCCTGCAGGTCGACGCTGGCTTGTGGAAGGGTGACGTCGATGGGGGGCAGGCTGATCTCTACCTCAGGAGCTTTGCTATCAGATTGTATAATTTCTGAAGTTTCCTTTTTTTCTTTTGATTTTGTACTGCGTTCACTCTTTTGTAATTTAGTATCAGTTCCTGAAATCAATATATTTCCTTTTGTTTCTTCAGTTCTAATTTCCACTGAGGAAGGTTTCATTGTTATTTTTCTTGGACTTGGTAGGTGGACTTTTGGCTTTTGCTTTATGTTGTTTTCCTTTGGTTTTCCTTTGGATATCCCTATTACCATTTCGGCACTGGGAACCTTCATTTCTTCTTTTGGTCCACACACTTCAAGTCCTCCTTCTTTTTCTTGTGTTTGCACGTTTCCTTCTCTTTCACTTATCTGTGCTTCAGTTTGATCTGTTTCTTCCTTGTTAGTTGACCAGGTAAATGTAGGGAATTTTAACTTTGGCAGTCTGAATTTGCTTTCTTTCCCCTCTACATCTTTTTCTTCTGTCTTCATTCCAATTTCTATGTTTAAAGCTTTGTCATTCGTGGACATGTCATCTTCGTCTACCTGATCGTTTTTTACTCCATCTTCTGTGTCCTCTCTGCCGCCTTCTCTTGATATTTTCATGTCAGTTCTAGGTGTTTTGGCCGTTTTGAATGATGGCATTTGTATTTTCCAAGTAGATACTTCTGACTCTGCATCTGGCATATAAGTTTTCACATTGCAATTCCTGCTGTCCTCTGAAGTCGTATCAGCTGTTTTTTCTGGTACTGACGGTGGAACATCACTTCCCTTTTTGGTGGTGTCAGTCTCTGTCTCTTTTCTTTTGGGCATTGAAATTCCAAAATTTATTTTCTGAATATTTAGTTTTTGTGTGTCTTCTTCTGCTTGTTTTTCTCCTGTTTCTAGTGTGTCAGATGTCTGTAATTCTGCTTTAGCAGTGCCTATTTCTAGGCCTTTTACTTGTACAGATCCTTTAGCTGTGTGACCCATCACATCTATGTTAAGTCCACCTTCTCCATCTTTTTTATCTGCTGATCCTTTCTGTTTCTTTTTTCGGGATTTTGATGAGGCTTGTGGTGATTTTTTAGTTTGACTTACTTTCGGATCAGCTGTTTCTAAACTGGGCTTTGGTATCTCTGTTGTTATGTCTGGTACTTCAGGTACACTAAATTCTGATGTTGCTTCCTTGTCTTTTTCTTTTTTAATGCTTATTTCAACTTCAGGGCATTGTTTTACATGAGATGGAATGCCGTTTTTCATATCTTTAAAGTCTTTTGTTAATGTTTCGTGTACCTCCCCTGTTTTCATTTCATAAGCAGGAGATGTGGTATATTCAACAGTTAAGATTTCAGGATTTTCCAGGCTTATATCATCTTTATGTATTTTTTCTCTTTCAGAGATCAGTGTAGTTTTTATTTCTTTTTTTGGCTTCTCTTGTGGTTCTGTTTTGGACCTGTGCATTCTGAATCCAATGCTAGGGAACTTCAGCTTCCTTTGGCTTACTTTTTTCTCTTTGGTATGGACTTCTTGTGGAAATTGAGACTCTGTGTCCGTGCTCGTAGGGGAAATATCCTGTGTAGCAGGCTCATATGCATCTGAGGTACTATGAGATCTTCTGTGCCTCAATATCTTTTTATTTTTGATTGATTGAAATTTCGGCCATGATAATCTATCTTTTTTAGGTCTCTTACTTCTTCCTACCCTCTGGCTTACAATTAATGTTTCCCTGTCTTCTTCTGAAATGGCTTTTCCTGAAACATGAAGTGTTTCTTCAGGAATGCTCTCACTGAGTTCTTTTTCCTAAAAGAACAAATAGTGGTCAGAAGATCAGAAGTAACCTAAATGTAGGTGCAACAGAAAATAAAAAACATACTATCAAATATGTAGGAAAATGTTCTTTTTATTACTAGTATCTACTTGTTATGTAAAAAAAAATCCCTGAAGATTATATAAATATGTAAAGTCAGGCAGAAATTACATAAAACAAATTGACTGTAATATACGGATTTCTGAAGATTTTCATTCTTTGCAAAATATTGCAGTAAACAGAGGTTTCTATATGTATCTCTCTGTATATCTGTACAAATATATATTATCTATACTATTTATATAGGTGTTTCTGAAGAAAAAATAATCTTAAGTTGATGGGAACCTTTGAAGAGATTGTATGTCTATCAAAATATCAGTGATTAAATATATTTTTGAATAGCCAATCTCATGGAGGAGCTTTGGAGAAAAATGTTTACTGATAAATTACATTTTGGAACATACTGAATATAAGTATTCCAGAGATTACCCAAGTCTGTTTCATCAGAGGACAATGAACAATAAAAAAATGCTGACTCACTAAAGAATATTTTTATACCCTAACACAAGACTGTGGATTTATGTAAGATCTATAGTCGCACTCAAGATATTTAAAAAGCTGCAAATATTGTGTGGGATTTTTTTTTTGTCGTCATGAATATTCATGCTAGTAAGTTTAAACACATGCATAAGTCTTAAGAAGACACAAGTGAGTGTTTTCTGATCTATTTCTGCACAGCACATTATTACAGTATGTTATCCAAACTTCGTAAACTATTCAAATATCTACCTGGTCCATTCTTTCCTTTTTGTGCTGGGCTGTAGAGTGTTCTAGATCTTCTTGCACAGCAATTTTTCTTTTGAGGCTGAATTGGACTCTGTACGGCTCTGAATATTGGAGAATCTTGAGTGCATCTTCATATTTGATATTATCGAAAAATATTGTAGCACTTAGAAGCTGATCACCTGCAAGTGGAATCATACATAATTTTAATTACTTTGTATTTTCTTATAGTTTTTTCATTCATTTTAGTTTTGTATATACTACTTTATATGTGTCTTTTTCACTCTTCCAATGAAAACTAATTTTTTTATGGTATACAAAAACCATCACATTTCATTATTGTTCAAGCAAATCTTAGAAATTATTAATGTGGACAGGTTAAGCTGACAGATAACATCAGTTGATTTGAAATCTACTATTTCTGATACCTAAAGAGATGGCAGATCATGCAGCTATGAATCTCATTATTTAAAGATATAGAATAAAATCAAAACAAAATAAAAAATCAGACTGTACCTTCTCTAAGACTAAATATTTTTGAAGCAGGAGATTCCTTAAGTACTTTTTTAATAAATATTCCTTCATTTCCTCCACCTTTCACGCTAAAACCACAAGCACCAGCTTCTGCTTCTGTTTTCAGGGTCACTTCCATTGTCTCCTAGAGACAGAAAAAGTTATGAATTTATCATTTTTATTAATTTGCATTAAAGGGTTCTAAGTTGTTCTACAATAAAAAATCTAGTCTCCTCAAGTGTATTTTCAATAACTCAAGAAAGATTATCCAAAACAGAGAGTATACTTACTCAGTGTGGGTTTGATTCTGTTCTAAATTAGAATTAAGCACATGTGTTAGGGTTATGTTGGATCAGGGCCATAGGGAAAATAGATTATAATTTTAAAATGTGAAACATATGGAAACTTTTATGGCCGAAAGATTGTATTATCTGTGAAGATGTTAACCACTCGAATTAAAGTCAGTGGGCCAGAAAAGTCAGACTAAGAGCTAGTGCTGTACTGCACTCAAATCAGAGAAGCTAAAGAAAGAATTCTAAAAAGAATTATGAATGGACCACAAGTAGGACAAATAAATGTTCATGCCTGTGCCACAACTCAGCCACTCATGAAGTTCCTGGTCAAAACAAGTCCAAAGTGATTCTTTGCCCATTTGTCCTTGCTTCTGTCCACCCATTCATGTCTGTGTGTTACAACAAACTTTACTATTTACAAGGCTCACACCTAAAGTGTTAGTGCTTTTAGACTGACCTGTGGATGACTCTGTTTTGATTTGTCTGTAGGATGTTTTTTGTTTTCTTCTTGAAGCTGAAAAATAATTTTTAATTATTTAATGTTCCGAAGTCCTGGTGTTCTTAAGTACAACAAAACAGTTAAAATTCCTGGTTTAGAGTAAGAACTGAGGCTGACTTTAATGGCAACGGAACAAAATCAGGATCAAGGGCAATGTACAACATGAATGATTTAACTATACTAATCCCAGTGGTAAATTAGATGCCAAGGCCTCCCTTCATTGTACCAAAATTTGCATTAAATGAGTGTCAGAGACCAAATGTCTTAAGATATTGGGAGCTTCTCTGTGTCCTCATGTGGCATACTGTTTGTATTTTCAATTTTGTAAACATACATTTTTTTTTACTTATTCAACTTCAGCATGAATTTTAAACCGTTGCCTACTAAACTTAACATGGCTGTACTAATTAAATCTCTAACTTTGAATAACCAAGAGGTACAGGTCATTTTGAAATAGTTATTAGTTCGATTCAAGCCAGTTCTGTATTCTAACAGGAAAAACACTGCAATTTCTTTATGCTCTCTGCCTTGTGTCCTTTATGGAATTAAGTCAAGTGCATTTTCTTTCCAAGAAACAAGAACATGGTCAGCAAGCCCAACACAAAATAAAACCATCAATGAATATAGATGTGATTTTGGTGGGGACAGGAAGACAATATGGCTGCAACAATATCCCATTCTAGGAAATACGACCCTCTGCTACTTGTGGGAGCTAAAGCCTCTTTAATGAACTTAATAAAGCTATGCCTGCATGAAAATTCAGTGTCTTGCCTTTAAATAGTCTTCTTCTATGGGATACTCGTAAACTGGAGAGGATCCTTGTGGCCTCGGACGAATGTCTTCTACTGCCACTTCATTAACCTGTGGAAAAGACATAAGCAGAGGTAAAGGAACATGCACCATTAAACAGTGACTCATTTTTAGGAGTGTTTCTCTAGTTATGCATAGTGTCCTTCTAAGTAAAAATCTGTCATTAGTGATGGATAAAAAATAACCAATAACTCTTTTTTTTTTAGGTGAAGAACAAATACAATTCTCACGTTAAAGCAGTCAAAACCACTAGGGACAGAGTTCTGAGAGACAAAACCAATAGTATGCTGATTTTGGTTTTTTTAATGTATTTTATGCATCTACAGACCAAACAGACTGAAAACAGACAGATCAATTAGTACAAATTGACAAAATTAAAAAAAAAAACCCTTTCCTGCTCTATTTGCACACCTAAACTTTGCATCCAATGGCTTCAAACTTCATTGCTTTCTATAAGCATGCAAACCATGGAAAAGTCACAGGAGGAATTTCTGCTGACAAGCACTTGGCATTCTTCCTTCTGCAGTCAGACAATAGGAACCTAAACTGTCTAAATCTTTAAAGAAGAGTTACCTTAGTTAACAGCCGTGTAATAGTTTGCTAAATCTTGGTAGTAAACTTATGCCAGTGAACCATGGCAAAGAGCAGATGCCTTTACACTGAAACATCTTTCTGGTTTTTGAGCTGGCAGGACAATCCCAAGCTAAAATACAACGTTTGTAATGGGGAGGAAGATCACCAGCAAGACCCAGCTATAAGCAAAATATTTAAGATCCCATTTTGCCAAACTCTCATCACAGAAAAATTCAACTCTAAAAAACTCACAGAATCTTCATCTTCTGCATCGGCATCAGCATCAGCATCTCCTGGGGGCTCAGCTGGTCTCAGCTGTCGTCCAGAACCTGAAAGCAGCACACAGGTTGTTGGTGCCTGCAGGATCCACACAGAGCAGTCAGCTTGCAAGCTGAAACTCTCTGGAGCAGCACAGCGAGGGACGTGCACAGACCAGTGGAAAGGCCTGCCTTAATTTAGATTCCTGGCATCACAGAATGGTTTGAGTTGGAAGGGACCTTAAAGATCATCTAGTTCTCCCTGCTAGCTATGGGCAGGAGTTATAATCCAGCTAACTTCTAGTTCTACATCTTCTCCAATCTGGGGTTTTTCTCCTTCACAAAAGCCTTACATTTCTGGATATGAATATTTCTGATATCTTTGGAAAAAGAAAAGCAGCTGCATCTGCTGACCCCTGTCTTCTGCACCAGCCACCACCTTTCCAAAGGGACTGAGTGTAGCCCACAGTGAAGGCTTGAAGGGATTGGAGACCAGAAAAAGGGGAGGAGAGGTGTACAGAGGGAATCTGAAGTGTTTTTCCCTGAGTTGTTTTATTCTTTAAAATATCAAAATCAGTAATTAAAAGTTGTTTAATTCCCAATAAATTAATTGGTTGAAATTCCCCATATTGAAACTCTTCTTTCCTTCTGACAAAAGTCTTAAGAACAGGAGAGTAAACATGATGAAGCGTTGATAGTCATAAAGACTCTGTTTCCTTAGCTTTTAAAAGTATTGACAGCAGACAGAGATGAGGTAAAGGAGATGGGCTGTCTGAAAGTATGATTCTCTTGAAATGCCTTAAATTGGGCACCGAAGAATGAAAACAGCATTAATTAGAACATGTTTTCAGAGGTCCAGGCTTAACCAGTAGAGGACAGTGTGGATGAACTACATATTCCCTAATGCACCAGCTATTCACATGCCCAAGTCCTTGTCCCAGTAACCATGTCTCTTTCCTGTCTCCATGCTCGTTTTTTCCAAGCCATTTGTCTAGCTCGCCGACACTCGGTTTGCAACTGCCATTACTATACATAGTTTTGGCTGTCCTAAACAGCTCCTCTGGCTTAAAAATATGCTCAAAACCTAGAGAAAACAATTGACAAGAAGAACTGTGCAACTCATTGTCTGTTTTAAATGGAGAGTCCTTGGGCTGGAACACCACATTTCTGGACGCTACACGCTGTGTGTGCAGACAAGATGGCATGACTTAGTCATGTCTGCAATCACTCTGACTTACACACATTGCCAAGCTCTTGTTAAGTGGCTGAGATTTTGCTGGTCATTCTTCATAGTTTTTTTATCTCCTATGTTTACTTTCCCCTTGATTTTTTGAAGGTGAAATTATATAGTACAGGCAAAGTTTTGAAAGAGTTATGCCCCAGTGATCAGTGATGGACCACTTTGTTAAGATGAATGGAAATATTGTGCTTCCAGTGGGAATATCCCATAACAGCTTGTGGGGCAAATTTCCAAACTTGATAGAATAGAAGGCAATCCTCATTCGCCGTATGTACAGCATCATAATCAGCTCTCCTGCAGTATCCCAGCTCAAGGGAACTGGGATCAACCCAGAACACATCAGGGCTGCCAGTCCATAACTCCTTTAGCCTTCACAGCACTACTCCTGACACCTACAATGGACAATTCTAGAAAATTCTAGAAAATGGTTTTAATGCCGATTCTAACTCAGATTAACGACCTGCTTGAAATTTAGCTTGACTTTTTTTTAAAGCTCTAGCATTTGCAATCTGCAGAAGCTCAAGAAAACTGGAAAATTAGCATAACCTTGTTAAAAAATTTAGACATGGATTTATGAACCTGATTTCAGGCATTTCTGTTTGAAAATTCTGGAATCCATTCATGAAGCACTTCACCACATGTATTTTAATAAGCATCATATGAGGGGAAGAGCTGCAGGATTGAGGCTTGATTGTTTAATTTGCTTAGTGCTTCTAAAGATTCAGGTGCCAACAATAAATTTTATGGCTGTTACTAAAATTCCAAGAAACAGTAAGGACTTAGTCTTGTGGCATTGCCATATTTTTCGCTTGGGAGAATCCCACCCACAAGCCCTGCAGTCCATTAGAATGACTTAACAGAAAATTGCTTGGATTGCTGGAGTGTTTGCTCTTCAATGCAGCACTTCAGTGTTAACTTCAGTATTGATCCCTGGTGGCTGCCAATAATTTTGCTACTGGAAAAGAAACAGGAGAGAATTATCTGTGAGAGTTCTTAGGCTGGTTCACTGCTATTTCTCTTGTTTTACTCTGGTGTAACTTCAGTGACACTTTAGTTGTCTGGAACTGGAGCAATGCAAGTACAGTACCTCTCCTAAACTGTGATAGTAGCACCTTTTCCTAAAAAAATCGAGCAACAGATTACTGTCCCCAGGGCTAAAAGAGATGTGGGTGAGATTGCATGGAGGGGCATCATGACCTTCCCTCCCAAAGCTTCACACTGAGGCCTTCCCATCCACCCTGATTTCCCCAAACTCTGCCTGGGCTGCCCCTCTACGATAGTTAACCCATGTTATGTAAGACTTGTTGTGCCCTTAATTCCTACTGTAGACTGAGATTTGCTTCTGATTATTTCCCGATTCAGAATACTTTCAAAAGAAAACTATAAAAGAGGGGAATTGCAGTACGTTTCAGCAAAGCCTTCTTTCCGAGTAGAAAAGCCTGTGCCAATAAACTATGATTTATATGCATGTCATTCTCATGCCCTGAATAGTAGCAATGCCAACATTTTATAGATTTTAACTTTTTTTTATGGACCCTGGACAATTAGTGCTTTGTTCAAAATGCTTTCATAAACAAGATGGAATTTACATCAGTGACTACTTCTAATAGCCACTGGACTGACTTCAGAACAAGGGAATTTTTTGAAAGTAAGTAGTAGGAGTTATATAGGCTGGATCATTTTCATATCATATGACTGAAATGTGTATCTGCTTTTTGAAATGCAATTATTTAAAAATTATTTTATCTTTAGCCTAGCAACCCAGATGGACTGTTTGGGCAAAACCACAAGAAAAAAATTAAAACAGGTTATTTTTTTGGTATTCACATTCAGTGGGCAACAGTTTCCAAAATCACATTTGATACAATATAATGAATTCCAAGTATGACAGTGTCATTGAATTTAAATCAAGTGTGCTTTAATGTATTGTATAAAGAGAAACCTAGCTTTAATTGGAACACTGGCATATAAAATTTCTGTGGTCTGTACACTTTAAAATAAAATAAGATAGTACATGAGAATACCAGAGATGTTAATAAAAAAAACAATAATGTCTTTAGCTGATCATCCTAGCTTCTCTGCTTCCAGACTATAGCCCTTTCTCTGCAATTCTTAGATTTGGGCTTTTTAAGATTTTCTACTAAAGTAATATTTGCACATGAATGGTGAATTTAAGTAATCTGCTCTTATCTTTAAGCATATTACTTTTCCTTGCATCAACTTCAATTTTATTTCAAAAAATAGTTTCTCTTAACAGACAGAAACCTGATCCATGATAAATATCTGTCCACAGGTGAAAAGTTTTATGCTTTTCTCACTCATTGTTATTTAAGGTCACAACCTGTGCCTTTTCTTTATGAGGATTTTGGCATTTGCTAGTTACCATTTCTAAGCTGTGACAAGAAACTAACAGTCACAGTGTTGTGGAAATAGCTCTGAGTTCATAGCCAGTTAGAAAACTTGTGCCTTGACATGTGGCAAGTCGGGGACGTCTTTAGATCAGATCTTTTCTGACAGTGCAAAGCACACTCTGGACACATAATCTCATTTGTGTTATTAATAAGGAGAAGGAGGAATAAATAATTGCAAGACAAACAACAGCAGTAATAATTTAAGGTCATTGTCATTGTTGGCACTGTGTTTGACCCACTAAAGAATTCATATATGTAGGTCAGCAGTTTTCACGGTGCTCCCTCATGTGCTTATGCCTTGTAAGCAAAGATGTGCATGGCTGCTGTCATGGACAGCCTCAGCTGGCTCCTGTATCATTCCTCTCTTCCTGCAACCATCAGTCCCTGCACCTGCAGGTCTGTCTGTCCCTCTGCCCTCAGGCACTCTGTCATGGGGCTGTTATTCCTCGTGTGTGAATGGCTGGTAACTGCTATTGCATTGCTCCAGAATGTCTTTTGTTTTTAAAACCACATCCGTCTCTCCAGATGGATGGTGTGCCTGATTTTTTTTCTTCCACAGCTTGTTCTCCCTCTCTTGCAGGTATTGCAATTACTGGGATTCCTTTTCCTCCCTCAGAGCTCTCACAGCCACCTGAGCAGTGCTGCTGTGAAGTCCCGCAGCCCCTTCTGATTCACTTCTTGTATTTGAAATAGGGAATACTTAGAATAGTTAGAATATTTTAAATCGTGGGTCCCAGTTCAGGAAGGCACTTGATAACAGGAACACTATGCACATGCCTGGCGTTCATCTTGGCCTCTCAAGAGCACTTTTTCAGATAGGTAAGTTCACCTGACTTCCAAGCAAGCAATGCTGAAGGAAAATGATCCTGCAAGCATCAGCTGCAACGATAAGAATCTGAAAGTGTCTGCAAATAAACCTTGTTATTCATGTACTGTGTTCCTGAAGGAAGCTGCCATGAGGTTTAAACCACGTTTTATGGCACAGGCTTTCGAACAGTCTGTGCAGGCTCGACCACGAGCTCCAGAAGGTTCATGGCATTTCCAGTAAGCAGCTCCAAGGATGCTGGAGAAAACCACCAGCAAAAAAAAGTCAAGAGGTTCGTCTTCTACAGAGATTTCTTAGTGCATTCCAGAGACCTGGATTCATTCCATTGTCCGGCAAGATCCGGCGGACTGAGTTACAACAACTGCTGGGCAGGGCTCTGGGGCATGGCCGGAGCGCAGCGGGAATGCTGCGGCTGTCACTCTATCTGGGCAGGATCCATGGCCATGGGGAGATGCAGGCACTCAGTCACGGAGAAGGCTGCCTCTCCCAGCCTTCCATCGCAGGAATGTCGTGTTACTTCACTTGAACCGCTGCCAGCGAGACAGCGGGGGCACCCAACAGCTCCACCTAGAAGAACCAGCTTGTCAGCTCCGAACGGAACGGAGTGGAAACAGTGGAAAAAGCAGCCGTTCTGCCTCAGAAAAGGTGTTAAAATGAGGATCAGCACCGCCCCTTTAGTGCTTCCCCTCTGCCCTGTGCTGGGAGTGGGACCCTTCCCACCAAGCCCTGAAATTTCCGTGGGATGAAGACAAAGGACTACTCTGTGGAATGAAGATAAAGATTTTGCTGCTGAAGGAGTTTAGCAGGCCTTATTATCAGCGGGATGCTATCAGAACCAGCTGGGCCGGTGTTCAAGCTACACTCCTGCCTTTGTTGTGCACTGGTTTGGCAATGCCCCTTGGCTGCACTCTGTCCTGGGGCTGCATACTTGTGCTGTGATTAATGTAGCTCAGACCTGGGAGCAGAAAGCAGGGGCTTGTAGCACAGTCGTGCTGAAGGAGCAGCTACTCCCAAATAACCAACGTGTGTGAATAGTTTCCTTCCATTCAAGGCATGAACAAGATGTTTTGATTCATTGCCTTGGTATGTTAAGCTGCCCTTGTCGGCTGTTAGAGTACTTCATTAAAAGCCTTCAAATCATTTCATCTCAAAACCTTTGGAAAACAGAATATATATGTGAGTTACAATCATGAGTCTCCTTGCCCAGCCAGAGGACTGTCCATGAAGTTAGCACCTACTTTTATCAAAAGGAACAGTACTCTGCTCTGCAAAGTACATCCAAGTAGAGAAATATCTTGGGAATTAAGGTTCCTTGCAGACCATACTGAGCTCTGTAAGATTTTATAGAGCATTTTCTACAGGTTGACTAATATCAGGAAAGATGTGTAAGAGCACTGGCAACTAAGAACTGATATAAACACTACCATAAAAAGAGAAACTAACAGCCCCCAGATTAAAAGAAGAGTGAATGGCTTTCCCATGAGTGTGTGTTTATTGATAAGCTCTGCCCACAGATTTAAAAGTATTAAAAGCATTCCTGCTCACACTTCACAATAAGAGCAAAACCTTTAGGAAGGCTGATCAGAAAGGAGTTCTTGATTCTTACAGTGGTCCACCTTTCCTCTGATGGTAAAGATAAACTTAATAGAAACCACAGAACAATTCAGAGCATGAAAATAAATCACTCTTATGGGGCTCTGCACAGACCTTCTCAGCTTGAGTCATATTTTAACGTGAAAAGCATAGGGAACTTTTTTTTTTCAAATTGTCAAACTGAAATTTCCCAGATCCTGAGTTAATGACTTTCATCTAGGTATCATCATTTATTGGTTACTTGGCTATATAGGAAATGTAGTTTGGCCAGATCCAAATAACTCTTCTGCTACTAGGATAAAATATTTACTGAAGTGTTTCATTAGTCTGATATTTCACCTCTTACTGAAACAGAATAATCTTTCCTACAAGTAACAGAGAGTTTGAAAATAAGCTCTTAACCAAAGTTTATTGCGAGAACACGAATAGAGTGATGTCCAAAAGAGACAGCAAAAGCAGGCATCAGTGGCTGATACCTGTAGTTTTTTCCTGGTCCATCCCTCCCCCTCCTTGCTAAAACACAGCTAGAAGTGCCAGAGTGAAAAACGTAGCTGGAGAAATGCTCGTGGTACCCTGCAGACAACAAGAGGTTTGGTGCTGTTTCCCCTAGGCCATGGTCCTGTCTCAGAAGCACAAGTTTTGTATCATGTCTAGTTTTAGTCTGTTTGCATGGAGAGTAGGTGTAACTTCCTGCCCTGTGTCCCTGTCTTGCATGTCTTAGGCAGGAATTTTCCTCTCCCTCAGGTTTTATGTGACAGAATCAGCATCCAGTCTGTGTTTTACTTCCTGCATGAATTCCTACAGTGTTTTCTTGCATAATTATTCTGATAGTGTAGTGAACTAGGACCCTCTCTGATAATTATCAGTTATGATTTTTCCAGGGCCTCTGTTCTCACAAAGTTGGTAAGAGAAGGGAATCAATTTTAACAGTTGTTGCTATGTGTGGCCAAACTCCTGGACTGAACCAAAATTGCTTACCACCCTTTTGGACAGAAAGTGAGTTAGCAATTCGTAGCCAAATAAAGCAATAAAGGCTGATCTAATCCACTCTGATCCTCAACAGTTTTATCTCCTGGGACTCAACAGTTTTATCTCCTGGGATATACTTGCAATTGGGTTTTACTTGCAATTGAGTCTCTACCATGCTGTAAATAGTTGTATCGATACCCAGCTAGAATTTTCTGGAGTGTCACTGCCCATCTGGATAATCTGGGTTTTAAGAAGGGTTTCAGGAACGTGTTGCAAATGAAGAGCTCTCACTTGCTTACCAGCTTCAGAAACGCTAGTGCGAACTACTCTGTGGCTATTTGGTTATCCAGTATATTGATTAGGCATCTTGCAGTTTCTCTCCTGAAAGAAACCCCTTCACCCATACAACAAACTAGGCTTGGGAAGTGAATGCACAGCACATCTACCTTCCTCTCAGAGCAAGGAGTTGATTCCATGAGCTGTCCTCCCTGTTAGATAGCTGTGAACTCAGCTCTTACCATGACTCGCCTAGAAGTGCAGGCAGGTGGGTGCCTATTGCAGATAAGGCCCATAAAGATCACACAAATTAACTTTGCCACATTCCTTCCCCTCTCTGATTCACCCTTCCAAGAATTCAGGCTTCTACCAGAGCAGATTGCCTGTTCCACTGCCAAAGCACAGCCCTTCTCAGGTTTATAAATGAATCAAATGAATGCATTTATGGAAAATGATCGCTCTGGCCGTGTAGGCTTGATTGGCAGCCCTGGAGACTCAATTTCTCTGGCCACAGAGTCAGTATTTCTTAAGAAGAAGTGGTTGTAACTCCAAGCTGTCTCTTAAGGTAGCTCAGTAGTGACACACTAAAGAAAGATGCTAATTCTTGGTGGTTTTGGTAGAAAGCACATTTGTTACCTAAGAACAGGCCTTAAGATAAGAGTAAGAATAGTGGATCTGCTAACATTTTGCAAAAAGCCCAAAACAACCGATACAGACTTTATGTAAATGGCACTTACCACTCCAAATTAGAAATAGATCTTTTAGCCCATACTGCTAAGAATGCTCTTCAAACCCTTTGCTTAAAAAAATCCTCATCAGAATCAATGCTCTGTAAAAATTTTTGCATTCACAGATAAATATAAACATATACATACATACATATACATTGAAAAAATTTTATATCATGATCCTTATTGTCTTAAGGTCTTTATGGTCTAGAAGACTTGTATTTCTCCTTACTCCACTGATAAAATTCAGTGCATAATTAAGTGCCCAGATACAGCAATATTAATGGAGTGGTGTTACTTTGGCCGTCTCTTTGGTATGCTGGGCATAGCCCTTCTCAAAATAGGAATGCAAAAAAAACCCTTGTAGTTTTTCCACAACCTTTTATGGGGGCTTTTATATAAGTATCTGCCCTTGGAAACAGGTTTTCAGTTCAAGAGAAAATTCCCTGGGCAACTTGTTTTGATGTAAATCACCACGCTAAAAATATCTTTTAAGCTTTTAAATTCCTTAATGTATATGTCATACAAGAGATACGGGATAAAGGTGTCAGAAAATTATTATGGGAAAATATTTTACATCAAAGATAAAGTTAACAGTCCCCCTCACTTTGTTAAGATAAAAATCTTTTCTGTCAATAAACACTGATAGTAGCAAAATAGCATTTGGCACAGCTCACTTTTCCTTGTTTTTGTATGGTAGGAGATTCTCTTTAAAATTAGAGAGAATTTCTGGATGCAGACTGTGGGTTTACAAAAGCCCAAAATCTCATTTACAGATAAACTAATCCACTGAGTCAGATAAATAAATAAATTAGCTTAGTTCTGTCCACATCAGCGTAATTCAAATCTGAATCAATGGACTATAAACTTGGGTTTCAGTCACAAAAAGGTCAGATTTCAAAATAATTGAATTGGTCACATACCAAATTCTTTTTGAAAATGTTTTCTCTTGATTTCAGCCCATTGGTTTGTTCTTCTTTTTTGAGCACCTTCCCCTAACAGATGTATACTTTGCCTCAGCATTTTCTAAATGTGCCGTTTGATACATGTCTTCTTTTACAAATTAAATCTGTTAACTTAATTTTCATTGTTTGAAATTAGAAATAATTATGTGAGACTGAAAAGCATTGGAATTTTAAGTACATATTAATTTGCAGAAGAAAAACTGATGCTGACAAACTTTCGTTGCATTGTATTTTTGAAAAAATAAAATTGAATCTTTGCATGTGGTTTTTAAATGATTCAGTACTGATTTTCCATTTCTCTACCTCCTAGCACCCAAAAATAACAAACCAAAACGCTTGCCTAATAGATTAGAGAAAAACACAGTTTAGTTAAGGAAATAGATTTCAGTTTTAGGTTTCACAGACACTAGTATAAACGATAGGGAGAAACCTTTTCTTTAAAGACTCATTACTGCAGTTCTGGATTTCTTTCTGGTTGAAGACTCAAATAGCGAGAATGTAACTACACTGTGGCTCATCCATGTAGTAACTGGTGAATGAATTGAGATGGGTAGAGTTGTTTGAAAGCACTAAGAGGACTATTTCTTGGAGTTGATTATCAACTAAAGCTGATTCATAACATTTCCAAACATCCAGAGCCTCTCTGTAATACGAAAATAATGATATCTAACGGAAATGAGTAACTTTATCATAGTGGTCTGTTCACACTCAAGTTAAGTATTTTCTAACTCAATTAAAACAGGATGCATTCTTTATGATGGCACGTGGTAAGGTTTTTCTTGATGAACAGCTGTGCTAGATTCAGACTAATGTCTAAGGGAGAGTAAATTACATTTTGCTCTTCAGCCAGATCAAGGGCTCCACTGAAATAAAACAGCTTTGTACCAATACAGAATTTAAGGAAAAGGAAGACCCTGGGACTTCGGTCACAGTTTTTGAGATCTGCTGCAAGGTGGCTTCTTCAGAATCATTTAAATATCTGTGCAACAGGAGGACAATCCAGTGGCTTGTCCCTAGTCTGAAGAATAGCAACGACCACCTTGATTTGTGAAACTGTTTGAGCAGAAGAAAAGAATGGGAGGCACCTGGAGATGCCCTTCAGTCCATCTGTAGAGGTTTCTGCACATCTTTGCAAAGAGTATTTTTAAACCAATGTTTTTTTACTACCTGTGTTCTCTTGCACCCTGCCTGATCCAATGGCCCCAGTGAGGACTCTGCTCCCTGAGCTGTGGTTCAGCTCACTGTGAGCTCTGTGTGCAGCAGAGAGGCCATTGCTCTCTCCTAAGGAAGGTGGATTTGCATTCCTTGCACTATGCACAGCTTACAGTCAATAATGCCAGAAAAGGAGAACAATTGCTACCATGAAATTATCCCATCTAAAACAAAAGGCTCCACCACCATCTTACTGTGACATTTTTAAATACTGCAGTTCCAAAGTCCTCCATGGACTGAGATGTTAATAAGGTTTTAGCAGAGACTGAAATATTTGCTTTATATAGTGGTGTTGGGGGTAGTGTTGACAGAATTCTGCAACTACACTGAGAGCAGAATTCATTTCTTTCTTCATTGCAAATACTTTGAACACTACTTAATCCCACTTTGAACACTTCTGAAGATCTATCCTCATTTGACCAAAAGAGACTAAAGAAAAGCACTCTGCTGATCTTAGAAGACAAATATCCAGAACTCTTCTTTTTTTTCTAGAGAAATCAAGTGCAGGGCTTGATGCAACAGGACACAGATGGGAAAAGGGCAAAGATAACCCACACATAAGCCCAGAGTAAGTCACAGATTCACAGAACCATGGAATGGTTTAGAAGGGACTTTAAAGATCATCTAATTCCAAACCCCCTGCCATGGGCAGGGACATCTTCCACTAGACCAGGTTGCTCAAAGCCTCCTGAAGTCCTGCTAACTGAAAACCAGGTTCTTCTACACTTCTACATCAGGGAAATCCACCACGGAAAAGTTATCTCAAAAGGTTTTGAAAAGACACTTGGACCAGGGTCTCAAGTGTGTAGGACCTAGATTCAACAACACTAAGCAAACCACAGAGTGAGGGTTAAAATGTAGGGTCTCCTGGGGCATGTTCTTCTGCTATGGGTTTGGTTCAGGAAAAGAACTCTTTGTTTTAGGAGCACAGCTTGGCCAATGCTAGGTCTTGTTCCTGATCCCTGGACTTCTAAAGCCCATTCTCAGAGGGCTCCAGCACACATGTGCAAAGTACATGTTGCTGCAGGTTTATCCTCTGCAGCTGGAACCACTGGCCCTGTGAACAACTTCTGGACTGGTTGGTGCAAGGAGGTTCTGATGGATTTGTTACTCTTATTGCTTGGGCAGCTGTGGACATTACAGCTGTGTTACTCTGCACACCTCTGCAGCAGGGAAGGTCATGAACACTTCACACAGATACGTTCAAAGAGAGGGATCTGAAAATGTATCTGAGCAATTTCTAGGGAAGTTTAAGTTCTCCTTGCAGAGCAGTGCCAGCTCAGGGATACTGGAAAACACATTTTTCATGCATATGTTTTTTATTAAATGCAGCTGTCAAAACAGAGCAGGGCTCATGTTCCTGAAAAGGTGCAGGGAAGAGAAGACAAATGGTTGGAATAAAGCAGGAATGTGCCTACTCTGCCTAGGCAAAAATCACCATTTCTGTAGAGCCTTCAGGGCAACCTTTAAACTAGCTGGCTCAGGGACTGGTAGCTGTGTAGCTGTGGGATTTCAGTGAACGCCTTACAAACCCAACCAACTCCCCAGGGAAGCCCGTACTTGCTGCACAAGCCACTCCTGCCGTGCCCAGACCGGCTGGATAGACACCAGCTCTGCACAAACTGCACCTTCCCCGTGCTGTGAAGGCACAGCCAGCCGGAGACCGTCCTTACCAGTCCTCACCCTCCCTGCCATGCTGCAGATGATGTGTTCCAAGTGTGCTGGCAGCGAACTTACACCATCTACCACAATCTGGTAACACCTACCTCTAATCATTTTGCTGCAGTAGAATTACAGAGGTGAAAACAGCAAAAGCAAAGCAAGATTTTTTTTTTACGATGGTTTTCCTCTTATTCCATAGAAAAAGATTCAGATTTCAGCATCTGACCTAAATGTGTGTTCTGAAGGTGTTCAGCTGGATTTATAACAGTTCAATAGCAGAATTTGGCTGTGATCTTCAGACAACATCAGTTAACAGACTTGCTTATTTCTCTATAATATATTATTTGAGTTTTCTACGAGGCTCCTATTCCACAAGGATAATAGTCTAAATACAATGCAGTTGTGTGACCACAGTGTACCAGATAAATTCAGCTAACTCTGGGTAATATCACAAAAAAATATGTGTTTATAGCTTCATGCCAGTTTCTGACTAATGCTTTTGTTTGTTGCTATAGCAAACCACACATGAATCTGATAGCCAAAAGCATGTTTATGACTAACCTTAGCTCTCTGGGGATTGAAAATATGGAATAAAAAAAAAAAAAATCCCTAAACCACAATACACAATGTGAGGAGAACATGATAGGAAACACCTTTTTTGGCACTAGTTACTATGAACATTAAAAGAGAAGAACATCATAAGTGGAAAACATTAGGAAATGGGAACTGTGGGAATAACCGCCTTTAACCCCCAGCAATTCAAATCGAGCTTTCACTTCACATCACCAAGTTGTCTGTGCAGGACTAGAGAACATTGCAGGAAGTCCTGGCTGCATGTTAAGAGATGGATTTAAGCCTCTGAAATCTGGAGAAGCTTTGTATCACACTTTAAAACACACAGACCACTTTACTGGAGATAATTTTTACACCATGCCTTGACACCTAGGACATGGATATTCACTTAATTAATTTCTATTACCATTTATGCCTTAGAAGTTTCCAAGAGCCTGTCCCCAGACTGACACCTCATTATGCTGTACAAATACACAATGGAGAAAAATGCTGGCCCCAAAGGGCTTTCTCTTAAACTAACAGAGAGAGCCAAGGGGGGAGGGGGCTGGACAGAGGGGGAGGCAGAGGCAGAGAAGTGATGTGACTGCATTACGCACCCAGTCAGAGGTTGAACCAGGTGTCTTGCACCCCAGTTCAACTGACTGATTCAAGTTGCCAAATATGTTACTGTGAGAAGAAGAACACATTATGTACCCTGCAGAGGAGAGAAAATCAATGCAGTTGAAGTGACACCTAAACTAGGACAGTTTACAACAAAGCTATATTATGTCAGGCAAAATTTATACTCGTGTTACCCTGTTATTCTTAATAACGTTTTTCTTTCATAGGTTAAAAAGTATAAAGGAGAATATTGCAGTAGATTGTATAGATCAGATCAGTCTCCATCAATGTTTTCTATTGATATTAACCACTGTGCCTCTGGACTACAGATTGCATCATTATTCTCAGATTTGTACAGTGCATAAAGGCACATGATTATCACAATTCCTGGCAAGTTCTTCCATCATCTATACGATACTTAACAGAGTCTTGAGTTCATGTACAACCTCATGGAGAGATAGGTCTGCCCAAGCTCTCGTGTTCCAGGTATTTCCAAGGGGTTTCATGAAAGACATCTTGACCCACCAGTAGGATCATCAGGACACAGCCATAAATGGAAGCTTACAAAAATCAGTAGGACTTACATGGTACCTGCTGGTCATGCCACAGGATGAAATCCTGAAGTATTGAGATTTCATTCTGTGCCTACCCAAGCAAGACATCCACCGGCCTCATTGAAACTGATACATGGCGTGTTACATTGCATTTGTCTTGTAATTCAGACTGTGATATGGGCTGAGGTCAGCTTTGATTTCATCTTGCAAAATCCAGCAGAGCACACATCACTGCTCACACAATCACACCTGCATCCTTGTAAGAGTAAATATTTTGAGACAAAAATGCAAGCATTTTAAAGATTATCCATGAGCGCCGTTGATGGATACAGCAAGGAGCACTAAGACATCAGTGTTGTATAAAGTGAGAAACAAAGGCAAATAAGAGATAGGCAGAAATTTTCCAGCTATAGCCTAAGTATCACTGCTGGACTACAGAGCTGGTGGCATGCAGAGGGCCATATATGACTCTTTGCTTTCACATGCTTTTTCAGTTTTTACCATTCGGCAGAAAATGCATCTTATGAAAAAGAAAAAAACAGAAGTTGCCAGGCTTCTTTCCTCCACACTGAGAACCTGAAAACAGCTTTGGGTCCAGGAAGCACAAATACAGAGACCATTTCAAAATAGCTACCTCATTATCTGTGATTTAGCCCCAAAGCAATTGCTCTTCCCTGGGAGCACTGTAGAAAATGAAATAGGAGATCATAGGTAGAGGTTGCCAACGCAACTTCAGCTCCAAATTACTTTCTGGTGGGTAGCAGGAGGCACTGGTTACTGGTACTTATGGACGCATGTTTATGCAGGCAGGGTGCTACTTCACGAGCATCTTTCTCTTTGGGCTCTCAAAAGGCACAGCTACCCCTTGCACCCTCTATCACGCAGACAGCACTGCCTAGCACGTATGAATCTGTCAGCTTGGCAACTGCAGCATCTTGGTCATGGTCACCAAGGAAGTCCCTCCACCTGTCCAAAGCACCATGTGAAACCAGGTGAGCTCTCCCCACCTTGCAGAAAATAAGATAGCAAAGTGAAAAGAAATTACTTGCTCAAAGTCACAAAGCAAGTTGGCAGCAGAGCCAGCAACAAATACAACCCAGATGTCCTGGATTCCACCTCCTCCCTGCACCATGCTGCCTCTCTTAGCTCAATGCTGGAAGGAAATGTTTCACATTTACTCATCCCTCCTTTTCCTTTGTCAATAGAAATTAAAGCAGGCATCTGACTGCCTAAGCCTTGAAAACTCTGATGGTTTCCAAGGCTTGCAGTGAAGTCAGCCAACATTTCTATTGAATCCAGCCCTAATGGACAACTAAAAGTGATTTCTTTGCCAAGCAGCCTATCAGTGCAAAACTCATTTAAGCACATACTGCTTTTATATAGATATGCATTGTGTATAGATACATATTTCATGACTTTGCAAAGAACCACTAATTACAAAAATGCAGTTTTTGTAACTGTGCTGGTTTTGGCTCGGGTAGAGTTAATTTTTTTTTCGTAGTAGCTGGTATGGGGCTGCGTTTTGGATTTGTGCTGGAAACACTGTTGACAATTCAGGGATGTTTTTGTTATTGCTGAGCAGTGCTTCCACAGAGTCAAGGCTTTTTCTGCTCCTCACAGCACCCCCCCATTGAGCAGACTGGGGGTGCCCAAGGAGCTGGGAGGGGACACAGCTGGGACAGCTGACCCCAGCTGACCCAAAGGATATTCCAGACCATATGGCATCTGCTCAGCATATAAAGCTGGGGGAAGAAGAAGGATGGGCAGGACACATTCAGAGTCATGGCGTTTGCCTTCCCAGTGCCTGTGATGGAGTCCTCACTTCCTGGGGATGGCTGAACACCTGCCTGCCAACAGGAAGCAGTGAATTGATTCCTTGTTTTGCTTTGCATGTGTGTGTGGATTTTGTTTTACCTATTAAACTGTTCTTATCTCAGCCCATCGGTTTTCTCACTTTTACTCTTCCTATTCTCTCCCCATCCCACTGAGGGAGGAAGTGAATGGCTGTGTGGGGCTGAGCTGACATCTGGGGTTAAACCATGACAGCAACTTAACCAAGCAGCGAATAAACTGATCTACTAATATTAAAAAAAAAAAAAAAGGCTACAACATGCTTTTTGAAAGTATAACTTTAAAACAAGCCTCTATACCTTTTTATTTTCTTGAAAGGTAGGAAAGCCTGTCAGGATGTTTCTTTCACTGAACTCACTCAAGTCTGCCAAAAGACTGATAGCCAATTAACATTAATTTTCCATCAATTTATGTTATGAACAGAATATCCAAATATTTAAAATTTTCTCATTAAGCTGTCTGTGGTGTCTGTGTGGTAGGCCATGTTCATACATTTTCCAAAAACGATGTAAATCTCATTTCCATGGAATACGTCATGTCCTGTCAGCAAAATATCCTTACTGCTGTCAGCCCAAGGTAAGTCCATGTCTCTGAGCAGTTAAACACATTCTAACTTGCCTGTTTTCTCACCCTCAAGGTGAATGTCATTCCATTTTTCCTACCTGTCATCATATGAATCCAGCTGGGATTGTAGGTATTGTGCTGCTGTTGCTATAACTCCACTTCCAGTGTGCTGCTCTGCCTACTGAAGGAGCTGGACAGACATTCAAAAGAAATGCAGCATTTCACGTTGTATCCTCCTCTCACCCAAATATTCAAGGGGCATGACAGTGGGAACAAAAACTTTAGCAGCTGCAGGTTGCCTAATACACTTAACTCCCTCATTTCTCTTGACTGGAAAACAAATGCCCTCCAGATTTTGCATTCAGGTCTCCTGTCAGAGGCCTCTGCTCCTCTGCACAAGAGCAGCTGGAGATCCCACACATGGCAAGGTCACAAAGCTCATTCTCTTCTTTGATGCTCTGGTGCTATGTGCCTCCACCATGAGCACTCTGCATGAACCCACATGCTGGATAACTGCCTCCACATCTTTGCTCCAGCCACCAGGGCTTTATTATGATTGAGATTTCTTGAGATCTTCTAGACAATGAAACGGACAAAAATGCAGCCCAGAAAAGCCTTCCTTCTCTCTCTGTAGAACTGTTTCCGCTATTCCCTCATTACTGTCACCTGCATTTTGCTCAACTTGCTTGACACAAAGCTTCTAAATCCTCCAAGGCATACCTGGCCAGGAGACTGTATATCACTTAACACCGTGGGGACCTTAACCTGCCCGCAGACTGCAGCAGTAATAAATGACAAGAATAGGTCTTGACAAAGGTGGCTGGGTTGTGCCATTTTTGTGCAACAATAGTAAGTTTTACAGATTTGAGCCTGCGTTCATGCCAGAGACACTGCTGTCTGTAAGTCTCTGCGAAGCAGGGAGCTCTCACTCCTGCTCCTCAGAGCTACTGCAGCCAGGTCAAGGACATTGCGCCTTGCTGCAATCTGTCAGTGCTGATTTAGCAAGTCCCAGCTCCCTTCCTCTGAATGCACAGGCTCTGGCTGGCCTTCCTCATGGTTCTAAGTGTGTCCAAGAGCCAAAACCTTATCGCAGTCCATCTCTGTCTCCTCGCAAGAGCAGAGTTAGTGGAGGAGTTGGCGTGGTCTGCTTGTGCTGGTATGACAGCCAGCTCCTGTTTTGGATTAGAGGATGATGGTTTTCTCTCCCTCTGCATCCCTTACTGGGCATTTGAAAGAGGAGGATTTGTGGGGAGCAGAGACATTCATAATGGTTTTTTATAGCTCTTTTGCTCTCCCTTTGCTTTGGTGCAAATAAAAGCCCCAGGCCCATGGGCTGTATCTGTGTGTGCTGTCCAGGGGCCTGACTTTTGTCAGCCCAGGCCATGAAATAACAGTGTGATAGTGGAGAGGTGTTCATGCAGCACCTGAGCTTAGCTGCAGCACCCTGCACAGAGGACTGCTGGCAGAGGACCAGTTTTCAGTGCATGTCACAACTTGGGGGATCACTGCAAAAGCGCCGCTTCCCTATCAAACGCCAGGGTGGAGATCTGCTGACTCCATCTTTCAGAGCAGGGCAGGGACTGAACATGAACGAGCAATAAGCCCCAGACACATAGGAGGGCAAATAAATTAATGAAGCACAGCTGGGAATGATGGGGGCAGTGGTCAGCAGAAACACCTCGATCACATCGCGGTACATCTCTCTGCTGATGTGCAACACAGTTCTGTGACACCAGTGTCTGATACAACTCCTACAAGGTGTTTCCCCTGGGCTGTGGCTGCCCACAGGGGCAAGGAGGGAGTTTTGCTGCATGAGGTTGTCTCATCCACACTGGTTTTTGCTGGCCTGTGGCTGGATGTGTCTGTGTGTGGGCCTGCCGGCTGCTCTCTCAGGGCCCTTGAAAAATAACCCAAAATCACTGGTTTTCTTTCTTTGCCATTTGCTTCCGTCCCTGCTCTGGGGTTGTCTTTGACTCCATCACTGCATCCCAAGGGTTTGCAGGCACCCTTAGGCAGCCTTACTGAGGGAGCAGGCTGTGGTAGTGGGGTGTGCTGTGGGCTCCCCTCCTCCCATAGCTGTCTTTTTGCCAAAGTATCTTCCCTCAACACTGCCTCTGCCAAGCAAACTGATCCCAGAGATACCAGCTGCGAAGGGCTTCAAGGTGGGCCTGTCACAATCTTCCTTCATGGGTGCTGTATGAATTTAAACTTTTCTTCAGGGAAAAAAGCTCTAAAGACTGAAAATAAGAAATCAGGTATTTTTCCACAGGTTTTCCTACCCAAGCTATGCCATCAACTATGGTACACATCCAGCAAGTTAATCTGACTCAGGTACTTTACCCTCCCTGCTCCAGAGCACCTGCAGTGCTGAGTGCCCCGAATGCCCCTGCCAGCACTGCGCTGGGCACCATTTGCCTGCCTGCAAACACACAACCTGCAGAACCATCACCCATCTGCTCTGCCATCTGCCTGCCACAGCCTTCCCTGCTGCTGCACCAGGCACCGTTCTCCTGGAAGAGCCACGGTTCTGTGCTGACAGAGAGGGACTGCAGCGTTTTTCTAATCAAGAGAGAGAGGCAGTTCTGAATTTGTGTGACAATGTGCTCCAGAGCCCGTAGGTTGACTGCGACATCATCTTACTGATGTACAGTGAATGCTGCTGATGCATGTACCTGTTCATGCTGGCCTCAGAATGACAGAACACTGCTGCCCTCCAAACAACATTTTTGCTACCAGATCCCCTCTACCTACTGCTGCTGAGATCCTGCCAGTCTGGGATGCTGTATTTTCCAATACCCTCTGAGCAGCCTGACTTCTGAACAGGGATACCTCAGACCCCCACACACCCTCCATGCTCACAGTCCTGCTGTGCTTAGGTCTCTGGGAGGGGTCCCATGGCCTGGGGCTGGCCACGTGGTTGGGATGTGAGTGGTTCTGCAGGACTGAGGCTGTTTATCCACGGTAGAAAAGCAGACAAAGTGAAAAAAGGAGAGAAGGAGGGGGAAGCACTGGGCAGAGCTCCCAGGAAAATGTTGCTGTGGACAGTTTGCTTGGGCTCCTCAGGGACTCCTGATGGCTGCTCTGATCTCCTCACCATGAGACCCAGGGATGATTTGTTGTCACATGTGCTGAGCACACTGTTTTCTTTCTAAGAAAAAAGCTGGCATATTTAGGAGAGATTACATTCATGCTTGAGCTTATCTGGAAGTGCTAGGCTCATTCTCTGGGCTTTAAGGTTTATTTAGACTAAATAAGGTTTATATATTTGGTTGGTGAAGCATGCAATGTATACATTATAATTACGTAGTTAATGCACTAATCTCTGTGATGAGCTTTCCTGGCATAACCCAGTACAATTATCCAAAAGCTTCTTTTTAATCTCTGAGGAAGGATAATTTTAAGAAGAAAAACATGATTTCGCCTGCTATCTCTATCCAAACCCTTTCATTCACAGATTGCTTTTAGACTGACTGAAGCAATGGTTAAATCCACTGTGAGCATATAATCCAAATACAGATATAAGATCACAGTGCCATTACTAAACTTATTCCTTTCATAGCAGATCTGTTGGGGTCCTGCCTCCATCCAGCTCTGTTGATGGCCAGAATGTGCCCTCATAAATACCTGTGTGTGAAATAACTCTTAAAGTCTGTTTCACACCACTTCCACAGTCAATCATTTTCTAGTCTGAGAGATGCCCCCAAAAAGGAGACTGATAGCAGAACCTAAGAACATATTACCCATCACTGTTCGTGGGAAGCCTGAGTAGCAAGTTGGCATCACAACTGCACACATCACTGCCTTTGTAGCTACCCATCACCATGAACTCAAGTGCTGCATGTAGCAATTTTCATGTGAAAATGTCCAGTTTGCCTCCAAAATGGGCTCTTACTCTTTAGGCACTGAGTTGGCTGAGCTATTCATTCTGCAAACAATTTTTTTCTCATAATCAAGCCCATTATGTGAAAAAGTCAGCCTTCAGGAGTGCGAGGACACAGTTCATACAAAAGTCAATGCAACCTTTCACTGAAGCATAAATTAGATCAGCTCCAACATATATGAAAATATTTGGGGAATGTTTAATGACATTTTTGTGTTCTTGTAAATTATTTGCTTTTGGCTGATTTTAGAAGCAGGAATAGGGAAAGCTCAGCTCCTATCAGGAAACATCAGCAACTGAAACCACCAACTTTCTCATGATAGTTTCACAGATCTTCATCTTATAGACCTTCCAATAAACTCACACACAGAGAATCATAGAATCATTAAATTTGGAAAAGACCTCCCAGATCACAAAGTCGAATCTTTGACCTAATACTGCCATGCTCACTTTACAAGCAAATTAAAAAAATACCACTATGAGGAAAAAACCCCAAACCAACCCAATCTTTTGGATGCTTATCTGATCTGAGGGAGAGCTGCTGACTTCTTTGAGGTTCACCAAAAGCTGATCTCTAACTAATTTTAAAGGTAATGATGCCTAGTCATACTGAGCCATTTTCCCCCTTCAGAATACAATGCAAGCATCAGTTAAAGCCATTCCTGCTGTGTGGAAAAGTTACTATCCCATTTGCTAACAAACTCTAATAATTTTTGCTCCTGCATGGATGTCCTTTGAGTTTCTTCCTCTTAGGCTCAATTTCACATTTTGGGATCCGCTCCTCCAAGTAATTGTGCTAAGGCCAATTCTTTGGATTAAAAAGAGAGTGATGTGAGGCAAGGGAAAGAAAAGTTCCTGCATGTGTTTATTGGAGGGAAAAGTAGAGCATTGTGCCTGGCTGACAGTCAAAGGTCCAGGAGCTGGAGCAAACCACACAGCAAGGAAATGAAGAGAGGACCTGTGGACACCTGAATGACATTTGCTTCCTAGGGCCAGTACCGAGTATGGGAATCCTAGGAAAAGTGGGGATACCTTGACTAATAAAATGTGTGAGCTTTCAGGACGCCCTGCAAGGTAGAATATTTTATCTCTGTAACAGTTTATTAGACTATTTAGCTAGGACTTGTGCAAATGGGAAGAAATATGTGCACTTTGAAAATGTTGCGTTTCAATGCTGGCTGGCTGAGGCTGCAAACACACCACTGTTCAAGGGGAGAGAACTGGGAGGTCAGCGGGCAGGTAAAAGGTATTTAAAATCAGAGGGCTGCATGGTTAAGAGCTGCTCCCCTGACACTGTGAAAGTCAGGCACAGACCACTGCTATCAAAATCAAGTGGTGTTTGCTCTCTTAACTACAGAGAAGAAACAACAGCTGCCCAGCCGTGAAGAGCAGTTCCTGTGGCTTTGGAGTCTCGAGAATTTATCAGCAAGCTTGGAAATCATATAAACCTTATCTCCTTGTTTGTGTTTCTGAAAAACAGATAATTCTGCCCCCTGAAGACACTGCTATCTTTATTAGGTAGATGAAGTGGACTTGATGCCTGCTCTTCTTCAGGCACTTGCATTCCTGCTCCATGGAATTTTGCTGGGATTTGGGCTGTTACCGTGGCCTGGGACTCGCTCCCTTGCAGAGCTGCTGTCCCTGACTGATGAGTCCTCTATCAGTTATCTTGAACCATTTATTACTTACATGCCATAGTAACCTTAGCATATTTTGACTTATTTCAGTCACTCTGGACTACACATTTGGTCATCCCCTTCTTTGACAGAAAACTGCAGACCCATTCTCTGCAATAAGTCAGCAGTTACTTTCAGATATTTGGCTACCTATAGAGTCCTTTCAGGAAGTAAACATGTTGGTAGGAAGCATTTAGTACATGAAAGGTCCTCTCTTAGCCTGAAGTTTTGTTTTCCAGTATGAAATAATGAATTCCAGCCTTGACCCTGAAATCCAGAGTGAGATGAGCAAACACGTGGATTTAGCAAATTTTCCTTGGAGCAGGAATAACCCTCCCACACTGGGGCTAGGCACAGCTGTGGGTCATGCAAAGGACCTTTCTTGCCACAAGGATGTTGCCTTGATTTCTGCAGCATGTGGAGAGGTGGCAAACTAGTTTTGGTCGGGTTTAATCTTAGCTCCATCGGGAGCTGAATCCCCTCCATCGCCCAGCGCTGCTCCACCACTTGGCTGTGGAGGGAAAAGCCTGCTGGGCAGACTGGAAGTTACACCTCAGGGAAGCAGACAAGGCAGCAGTTGTTAGCTGGTGTTGTCAGGAAAACAGTTTGTTGGTGCACTGGGGGTCAGGGACGTGGCAAGCTGCCTGAAAGCAAGCGCTCGCCCTTGCTGGGTCTGCCTGTGCTGGTGCAGAGGGACAGGTCCCCTCCTTGCTCCGAACAAGGTTAATGGTGAGGCGTTTCACAGCCTTACTGGTTCAGATTGAACCTGCAATACAGAGCCCAGAAACATAGTGAGATGTTTCTCCAGAGATGGAAACCCTGGGTTTTTTCAGGGCATATTTTGCTGTTCCCTAGCATAAGCTACATTATGGAATGCAAGAAATAGCTAGATGTAAAAAAAAGGGTTGAATCTATCTATTCAAATATTTACTCAGATTATAAGCTTTCACACCTTTCCAATACACTGCCTTATATTCTAATTATTTAGGTCTCTGAATGTGAAAAATGCTGGGAAAAGTCTTATTCTAATCCCTCAGTGTTTTACACTTGCATAGGATGAACTGACTTCTTTGCCCAAGTAGAAAACTTGAGGAACAAAATGAACCCAAAGCCCTGTGTATATTTGGAGGTTCAAACCAAAGGAATATACATTCCTGTGGCTTCATGTAAGGCATGACATCTCAGTAAGACCCTGATGCTCCCTCCACTCACAGTGACAACGTTAAGTGAAGTGCCTGTGAAGTTCGTGGTGTGGCTTCCTGGAGAAAGGTGTGTCCAAGCATGGGGCACTGGACACCCTGAAGTCAACAGGAGGTTAACTCAGATTGCAGCTATTCCCATAACCATGCATTACAGACTGTTGGATTTTGTTTCAGTGATGAGCTTCAAGTACAGCCAAAAGCGAATAGAGGCACGTTGACCTCATAGTTTTGTGAATACAGATTGAGCGTCCAAGACAATTAAAAGCAGGGAGTACGTGCCATCTCCAAACCCCTGGCGAGGCACTGCCAGAAGTTACCGCTGCCCCGTCCGACTGAAAAGACATTAACACCCGCTGCAGAGGAGGTTGGAAGGCAGCCATCCCCGATGGATTGCTCATGAGCACTGACTAGAGTCAAACTGACTTCAGTCAGAGATTTACACAAGCCTCATAATCTAATAGTAGAGTTTACTTTATGAGAGTGCCACACCAAAGATAGTAAAATGCAGTTTTAGCTAACAAATCTACATGCTTGCACAGAAAAGCTACAGCCATCAAGGAGCATGTCAGCACTGCGGAGCGCCTGGCCAGATTTATAGTTTTCAGTTTATTGCTGAAGAGTTATTGTTAACTCCATTGTTATAGACTTTCTGCAATTAAAGGTTCCAGTCACACTTATCATTTTTAAACACAACTAATAAAACCCAATAAATCCTGAGATGTTATAGGTTTTCCCATGCTGTTACACATCTGAAACTTTTTTATGCTGGATTTTTGACCTATGTTAGGATAGATTTTGGAAGTAAATTGGCTGTTGTAAGCTGCTTTACTTCTGATTTGCTTAGATCTGCAAACTTTCTTGTACTTTTTATTTATTATAGTAAAAGAAAGAGTGAGGTAATACTTCAACATTTTCCCTCATGCGTGCAACAGGTGATTATAAGCTAAGTACTGTGTCTCTTACAAGTCACCGTCCAATCTTCTGTGTTTCTTATGTCATAAATTATAAAAAATAATGGTTATTTTTGTTTTAGCAATGACTTTTGGTCTTTTCTCTCACATGAGTAATGTTTTCTCTCTTTTCTATCAAAGCTTGGAGAGAACGGACTTTTCATTTTCTCTACAGGTGGTTACAGTTATAAATTCTACTTCTGACCATCTGTATTCCTGTGTTCAGAAAGATATCAGGATACATGGATGGGGCACAGAACCTAGACAGGTGGACAGAATAATTTTACCCTGCATATTTCCCAGCACTTTATGAACTGGCCTCAGCAGCCTTGCAGTGAGCACTTCCAGGATCAAACTTCTACTGACAAGGTTACGGATCTGCTTTTTAAATGCTTCAAGGTTAATCTTAGTCTCAAATTCCATGAACATTCAGAGATCCTAGTGCCAAGTCAGTATATTACATGAGATATATATATATATAGCGAATGGTATCTATTGAGATATAATATCCACAAAAATAGTATTCCTCTTATGGGAGCAGAGATACTATAAAAATCCAAACATACCTAGGGGAAGAACAACTAACAGAAAACTCATATTCATCAGAAACCAACCTCAATGTAAGAAAATTGCTCTTTGCACCCTGCAATTCTTTGCAACAATTGGAACTGGCTCTTTGCACTACAAAAGAGTTTCACTATCTTTGAGATTGTCCTGATGGGTTAAGTATACAGAGAGAGGAAGTAAGAAAAACAACATGCATGACCTGGAATAGAGATTACTGAATGGAGGGGTGTGTATACACTAAGAACCAACATCCCTCTGAAGGCTTTGGGAGGCTTAGAGGCTTGAAACCCCCTGCGTAAAAACGTGGATCAGAAACTTTGTATCAGGGTGAACATATTTGTTCATCCCTGATCTCCCCTCTTCCCATACAGAAGAAAGAGGCAAAACTTTACACTAGGTGGGGTGCACCTTGGTTCAAGCTCTGGGCATACTTTTCCCCAGCAATATCATTTACACATAACATCTTCGGGTTTCGCTTATCAAGTACAGCAGCTGGGAACATTTTGTCTTTACAATTAGAAAGTCCTGTTTCTGTACCAAAGGACGCAAAATGCTCACGCCCACATCTCTCTGCATTTTTAAAAGCCCATCATCTACTGCAAACTTTTGCAATCTGCATCAGAGATTTCAAAGAAAGAAAGAAAGAGGGAGAGACGTTTGGGTTTTAAGAAAAAAACTTACCAAAAATAACTGAAGTTCTCTAAAGTTGCCCTGAAGTTGAAATAGCCCAGAACACCAGTGCAGAGCCTGCCTTAAACTCTCTCTCTTTCTCACTCCCCCTCTCTCTCCAGCAATTGGAAGGAGGGCTGTGCAGAAATTCAGCAAACAATTTTCCTTCTATGTCGACCGGGGCGTTCCTCACGGGCAGAAAGGGGATGGCTAAGCCTGGGTGAGGCTCGTTGCTATCCCCAAGCCAAAGAGCACTGTCGCAGATTACACAGCCTGCGAAATCCAATCCCTTTCTCTGCTCAGGCAACAGCTGTACGGCTTCAGCTGAGGCGGGAGCAGGGGATAGACCCCGGGCTTGTTGCTGGTCAGGCTTTCCATGCTGGGGGACGCTGAGGGATGGGGGCACAGGGGTTTCCGTGAGCTCCGAGTCTTCTCCCAGCTTGCTGCCTACAGCTGCAGGCACGGGCGCTCGCAGGGTGGAGATGCGGGGCAATTTCCGCGGGACTGAAAGTATATGGGATGTGGGCGCCCGCGCAAAACAAACATCTCTTTTCCTGAAATTCATTCCCAGCCTTGCTTCAGGACATTGCTGGGTAATTAACGTTATATGTATAGTAAATTCTCATGCGAGCATGCACACACACAGGATGCAGTCTGTCAGCCTGTCACAACAGCGTGGTTCAAACGGGCTTCAGGGCTGTTCCAGTGTCCTCTCTAAGTTCGTTTTTCCTTGTCCCTTTTAGTCAGCTGTTTGATTCTTCCCGAAACCCCCCTGAATGCTGAGCTGACGGTCCTTGCACCAAGTGAAGCACTATGGTGGCTCGCAGGGTGGGAGTGCCAGTGCTTAGTGCTGCCTTCACCTCGTCCTGATATTCTACACTTGAGGGAAGCTGCTTAGCGCCAGCAGAAGTGGATTCATGAAAATTCCCAGCCCCTCCTCTCACCTGTTTCTATTTCTCCACCCCATGTAAAGGAAAGAAATTTCTAATACAGCTAATTCCTCCCTCTCCCAGGAACTCCACTGATCCTTTGACTCCTCCTCCCTGAAGCTTTAAAAAAATCACGGCAACAGATTTCAGCCCGGGTTTCCGTGTTTCACAGAAGCATTTGGCTGCTGGTTTGCATTCTGTCAAAGAGGGGTGAGGTGAGAGAGGCTGCAAAATACAAACAACACATAAACAGCCGTGGGAGTGTTCTGCCATTGCTCCAGCTGATTTGCCAACACCCCAGAGCAGGTAAAAAACCACTCGAGCCAAAGAAGGAAAACCCCTGTGTTTACAGAGCAGCCTCGTTTCATGTCGAGGCAGATGCCGTGCTGGGGATTGTTACGCTGCTGGCTCTGAATAGGTTTTGATACCTGAAATTCTGCAGATGCTGGGTTTCTGGACCCAAGTTTAGAATGGGCACACGTGGTTTCTATAGAGGGCATGAGAGGGAAAACTGAGTGTATAGCTCTGATTCCATCCTATGTAGATACTTAACAGGCATTTTATGAAAAGTGGGTCTTAACAGAACTACAGTATTTATATTAAAGTCAATTCTTTAATTTGCGCAATTAATGTATATTATTACATCTAATTATACATTCTATATTAATTATGGATCACATATATAACGTAATTTAGAAATATTATATGTAATTTTATCTAATTAATATACACAGTTTTTCAGCACATGAAGTGAATAACACTTCAGAAATTTTATTTATTATATGATTCTATTGTATACCTATACAAAATATATACTATATAATCACATATAATGTGTGATTACGTACTATATATATAATCATACATAATTAATATAAGTATGTCGTGAAGCAGTGTGCAGTTCGCATGCAACCTCTACCTTCTTGTGAGTGTGGCATCCACATCAAGAATTAAAAGCAGAGGTTGGCTGTAGCCACTGCAGGGAAAGGCTGGGAAGGAGAAAAATGAGGCAATGGGACAGGGGAAGTGAGAAGGTAGCGCATGGAAGTGCTCAACGCCAGGCTGGATGGGGCTCGGAGCAACCTGATCTAGTGGAAGGTGTCCCTGCCCATGGCAAGGCGTTGGAACAAGATGGTCTTTAAGGTCCTTTCCAATCCAAACCATTCCATGATTCTGCATTTCAAGCAAGATGTCCCGCAGCTGCCTGAAGGATGGAGGTGGCCAGAAGCAATGAAAGCCTCCCAAGGTGCAGTCAGCAGCAGTAGAGTAAACTGAGATGGCTGGGAATGGGAGCAAGACCTCGCTAAGAGCTCGCTCAGGCTTGCTCTGCTGCCACCCCTATTTCCATGCATTCTCTTTAGGACTATACCGACGTCCAGCCTTTCCGAGCCACCTTACAACATCCTGACAAACAACATATATTTTAGAAACAGACCTGCAAAACAAGAAGCCCAGCCTACATCACGGATTGATGTGGGGACAGTTCACTTGGATGCAGAAATGTGGCTCCCTACCTCCAAGAGCGAGTGGTGCCAGCAGCAGCACTCGAGCGGGGCACAGGCTGTGGGGTGGCAGCACCTGCAGTGTGCTCCATCCTCAGTCAGTGCTGCATTTCAGCTGTCTTTGCTGAATATATGGATGGGCGTTGTTTTGATCTTTTAAGAATTTTTAAAGCCCACATGAGACAAAACCCTGGCTAAGTTGAGAGAAGCCAACTCTTTTTCCATAAACCTGGAAGAAATGACTCCGTTCATGGTATCGGGAAATCTACATTCACTGTCTCTGGCTTTTTTCCAGGTTCAATTCGGAACTGAAGGTGTAAGGCCGGATGTCTGAGCACTGCCCTGCTGCTGTGACTCCAGTGAAGACAACTGCTGTGTCAGAGATTTATCCCCAGACAACTTCAAGCCTAAAATCTCCCCTCTTGTCAGCCAATATGGTGCTGTTCTGGGACTGCCAAATCATTTCAGCATTATTTGACTGACAGGAATTCATAATGCTCACTTGGTTTATTTTTAAATATTTATCGAATCCACTGTTTGTCTACTGAGCTATTGAAAAAATGCTATCAGACTGATAATTTCCCAATTCACCAAGTGATTCCAGCACGAGTTATTCAGTGAGAATACTCCAAACAGCCCTTGTGTTTACTCTTCCTGACAGAAATCTAAATATTAAAAGATAAAGCTCTTTGAGTTATGCTGCAGCAATATTAAAAAACATTCCTCTCTGCTCTACTGCCTTGCCAGGGAGCACCATTGTATCTCACATTTCTCTACCCCACATCTAACCCCGTTTCCCAACTTCCCTGTTTTACAACGTTGTTTTCTCTACTCTGTTCACAGGTAAGGCTGCAAACACACAATTGAATGACACAAGCTTTCTTTTATTAGTGCTATTCACACCCTGACCTGTGCATGGACTCGTGTCAGACTTACGCACAAGGGTGTGCTCCTTTAATAGTAATTGAGAAATGAGATGAAAAACAACGGGAATGTTCTTGTGTTTTCTTTGGCCCAAAGTGACAAAGACAACATGTTCCATGAGATTATAGTAAAGTGTGCTCTGGAACACAAATTCCTGTAGTTTCGTGTGGAGGATGCAAGGGTGATCATTTCTATTCTTTTTCCTTTTTAGCAGTTACAAATCTTCAGGTACTTGGGGCAAAAATATGAAGCCACAAATCTCCAGTAGATAAGACTGGGTTGCAGAGCAGACCAGATAAAGAAAGCAAACTTGTCTGCACAATTCAGAAAGGAGTTAAAAAATTGAGGACCTGCAGCTTAAAGAGAAATAGGCTGCCAAGAGATGGAACCACTGGAGAAAAAAAAAAAGGAAAGGAGAGAAAAGATCAGTATGAACTCAAGATGTAGAAGAGTGGATGGAACTGAACATCAGACTGGCAGTGAGGGGAGTGAATGGGTGGAGGCATCTGGCCACCAACTCTCAGTTCAAGCCCAGAGGAAGAAAAATGTAACATTAATCACCAATTTACAGACATCTCCCATGCTTTCTCTCCCCTGACTGCATTTTGTTACGACACAGGAATGCATATATTATTTCACAGTCAGTTAGTTTAAACTAAAAAGGTATTTAAGACAGCCACACAAACTTCCTCTGAATTTCTTCTCTTTTGCAATACATAAGCCATTAATTTGATTGATTTGCTTCAACATTTTTTTGCATAAAACTCTTCCATTTGCAGGTAGACATGCAACCTCACAAACAGAGAGAGAGCCAGGTATGGAAATGAGGTTCCATCACTGCCTCTTTTAAGAAGCCTCCGGGTTGGACTCAAAGACATCATTCTGAAGTTAGTCAATTCAGATGAGTTCCCCCCCAAAAAAGTGAATGGGTGTCATTCATGTATCTTGTAACCTAACTGAAGTCTGTCCTCCAAACAGATTGGTCTTTTCATCTGAGAATTTACTCAAAAGAGACTCCAGTGTCTACCTGCCCTTGGCAAGTTCTACAAGCACTACCTGCTTGCTGCACTGACACCAAGATGCAACTGATAATATTTTGTATAGAAAGAGGTTTCTCTTTTGTGAAGATAAACAAATGTCAACTCCAGGTATCCAGGGATGGAGTAGTAAAATCCAAACTCAGGGCAAAATAGCCCAAACAAACCAGGGGAAGAGTTCTCTATTTTCAGAAATTCAAATATTCTCTTTCAGGATGCCTAAATTTTTTTCACTTTAGTGGTTAATATTGTTGGTGAAGGGAAAAAAAAAAAGGAAGCTAAAAATGCAGATCTGCAACCAGCATAAACAAAAACCCCACCAGCAACAGAGAAAGCATTATTTAGAAATGAAACAAAATGAGACATTTCCAAGAGCAATCCTTTCACTGACAGGAGGAGAAGAAAAAGGAAACGAATTCACCCTGCACAGTTTCCTTTATTTTGTCCTCGGGCATATGCTCCGTCTCCCTTTGTCCCCCAAATGCATTTCCACTGGACCTGACAGTGCTGGCATTGACCTTCTGCAGCCAAAATAGCTTGGACAGAATGAAACAGAAAAACAGGAGCCAGCCAGAGCAAGGGGCAACGCAGCCATGGCCACGGACCTGGGGGAAAACTGCTATAATTAGCAAGACTCACACAAAACCCACAGTACTCCTGGAGCTGCTGCCTTCCTGCCCTGCCAGTTGCATATTAGATCATTCAGAGCAGAGGGGAAAAAAGCCACCGCCTACAGAACTCTTCATACTCCCTGTCCTGAGGGTCACCTCACCATCAACGCCCTCCTCCACTGCTGCTGCTGGGCGTCCGTCTCCAGACTGCGCCGTGAAGGGCTTTAATTAAAGGTTAATATTTACTCCATGTTCCCCACCGCCATCTCGTTCCCTGCTCTCTGCTGTTTTCAGTTCCCCGCCCAACTGAAATTCAGAGCTGGCTGACCGTGGACATTCATTATTTTACTATTTCAAAACCTGCGACACTGGATGAAAAGCAGACCTGAGCTCCTCCCTGAACAGTGAATATTAGTGACAAATAGCCGACAGGAAGAAAACAAAAGCATCTCTTCAAGCTGGAAAGATAGGTGTTAATTACCCGTGAATAACCTATTTGTACTAGGTGGTAATGCTCAAGAACCTGAAAAATAACTATTTGAAACAAATTGTTTCTCTTTCTGCAATGTCATTATGCTGCCCTAAGCACTTTTCTTTCCACAGTTTCGGTACTTCTGAATATCACAAAGTCAGTAAGTTTTCTTGTTTCGAAATTCGGAGAAAGAAATGCCCTAAGGACTGTCAAAGTATGAATACAACATTCACAAACTCTCCATTTTCAATCATTTACCGAGTTAGATATGTCTGAAGTACTTTTAAGCATTTGTGAGACATTTGTTATATTTGATCAAGACACCTTTTTCCTATCAAACTGAAAGTTGAAGGATGTTGCCACCAACGTGGTATCATATAAAATCATATAAAAAAAATCTCATATAAAAAGTAGACGTCAGTAAAAGCCAAGTATAATTATTAAATGTAGTAACTCAGATGCCATTGAAATAAGCAGAAGTCTTCATCTGCTATAGCAAAACACATTTCAGATTCTTCACTAAATGTTAGAGTTTTTTCCCTTTTTCTTTTTACCAGTCCCTGTATTGAGCGGCATAAACTCTTGCTTTCTCTGGGTGCTCGTGTGGCTTACGACATTCCAGCTGTGGAAATGCTTCTCAGTGAACCCTCCCTTGTTGTTTTTCCTTCCAAAGCCTTAAGAATAGTTCTTAAACAAAGATCTTAAAATAAAAGAGTCCTGGCAGATGATCTCACTATGTGCCCTGGGGTTTGCATGGCATTTAGCGAACCACCAGTGCTTAGTATGTTTGTTGAAGGAGTAACTGGGAACAGCACTGAAATAATCCCTTTCTTCTGGCTTCGGGGTCTCGATGAAACCTGCTCTCGGCGATGGAAGGGGTATAAATGCTCACATGGGGACCTGGCTGTGCCCACGCAGCCCCACTCAGGAAAGGGCTGTTTGCTGGCAGTGGCTCTGGGCACGGGGGGACATTTCCTACAGTTACTTCTTTTTTGACAGTGTTTTAACCTAAGCCCTCAGACGCATCTGGAATACCACCTGTTACTGGATTACTTGAAGCTGTTTCTGTGTCCTGCTTGGTGGGCAGGAGCCGGCAGATGCTGCCTTTGACAACAAGCAAGAAGCCCAGGTGAATGGGAAAAACAGGAGAAACTCCCTCAAACTGTGAACAAGCAAGCGCCAGCTCCTGTCTTGCTAATAAAATAAACTGTTTTCCTCCAGATGATGAATGCTCACCCTGTTTTGCCCCTCTGTTGCAGGGGCACAGAGGGAGTCTGGGGATTTAGGGAGGGTATTTCACACACACAGGGGTTGCTGTGTGTCTGTGACTGGCACACAGCACCAAGGAAGAAACAGGGTCAGTGCTGCTGCTGTGCCTGAGACTCGGTGTGCATCTTTAGGGCGTGGGCTGGGACAGAGAAAGGACTCAGCAGATGACAATGGGGCTCAGTGTTTGCCGTACGATGTCAGCAACACAGCAGGGTTTATTTCTTAATGAAGTGAGTCACTTGATTGGTATCAAGTATCTGTTAACTTGAGTGATGGGGTGGATCCAAATGTTAGAGGACCTCGTTTTAAATATACCATTCACCACTCTGGACTGGCTTGCACTGTGTAAACAACATCAGTGAGAGATGGAAATACATTAGGTTAATTCCATCTGGGGTTTCGAAGTCTCCTGCTTCCTCAGATAGCTGAGACTGATTTTCCAGCAACACGAAATTCACCACAAAGCCCTACATCCCATCACAAAAAAAGCCTTCCCTTGGAAAGGGGAAAGCCAGAAGTACAGGGTAAGTAAGATCAGATGATCAGCACAGTTATCTGAGTTCTGCACCCCAGTTTACTCAGCTGAACTGGCTTGCTGGTGCCCCAGAAAGTAAAACTGTGGGAAACAGCAGCCAAGAGGGAATCAGAAAAGGAGTGCTCCCTCCGCAATACATTTGTGATGCCATCGGCTTTATCCTGTGCAGTTTCTATAGCTGGAGTTAAATCTTTGGGCTTTAAGGGTCTTGACATATGTATGTTTTGGTTTCAGGCCTTTTCATCCTGTTTACTGTCACTGAAATCAGCTGTGGTATTGCCTGTGACTTTTAACTGCAGCAATGTTGAGTCCTTTAATACTTCATTCCTGACTTTCTCCCTCTGAACAGCAGAGGAAACAACAGGAACCAGCCTCAGTCAGGGGTAAGAAATAACTTCATGTTATCTTTTTCACTGAGACAGAGAAGGGTAAAATATTGCTGAAACTGCCGGACTCCTTGATACACATCCAGAAATTGAATTTAAACATTGATTGATGCTCCTGGCAGAGAAAACCAGCTTGAAAAGTATGATAGGATTCCCTTGGGTTCTGCTGAAGTGCTCAGCTGTGAGGTAGCATTTGTGTGTGAAGTGGAGGAAGGAGCCCTGCTACCTGTGACACACTGAAAGAGACCTTTCCCCACCACTGCACTGGTGCCTTTGAGTTCAGCTGCCAGCCACTTGGTTGGATGAAGAAACCCAGTGTGTAATAATTAATTCCTCCTAATTTTCAATGATGCTAGTGGTAAACAAGGTCACTGTTCAGTCTTGCACAGCACACAGCGCTATTTTGGTTCTGGCTGCAGTTGCCAATAGATAGGAATCAATGAAGTGAGAGAGAATAGCTCATATTTTTTTAAAGGGAGACATTATATGTATTGTGGAGTTTTGACAGCAGAAGTGCTCTCAGTTGCTGATGCAAACCCTGTAAGTGTAGGCTGAGAAGAAAGAGCCCAAAATGGGTCAGGAGCAGAGAAGAGCATTTATTCTGAGATCACAGCAAACTGAACACTGCCAGCAGTGAGTCCTGTTCTTCCACAATCTGTTATCACGCAAGTGCTTGTGTTTTCAGTCTTTCTTTGCTTATAAATAAAAGTATTTTAGTTTTATTTTTCCTGAAAAAAGGTATTGAATGTATTTGGGAAGTAGGAGAAGAACTGAATCCTAAAGATTTTTATACAGTGTTCATGAAGGGATTTGAAAAGCTAAATCAAGAATTACTGATAGTTTAGCTTTTTCTTTGTCTTGTTTCAAATAAGAAGTTACGTTATTGATGAAAAGAATCCCAAGAAGTACCTGGATTGACCAGTGACAAAATACAACAGCAAAATGAGTGGGAGAGGGTTTGTAGCTCTGCTCTTTTCTACCTCGTGCTTAGTCAGCTTAATTATGTTAGCTAAGTTTAAACACCTTTCTTTTTAAAAAACTGGGGAAAAGTGTCCTCAGAAGTTTCTTTATTTGAAATGAGTATTCCTGTGGATGAATGGCTGAGATGGAAGTTAGAGGGGAATGTTTAAAATGTATTTTTTAGCTGCTGTTCAGTTCTTGCTCAAGGAACTCAAATGGAGGCTGTAGTGCTCCTCATGGCATCACTTAGGTGATCCTCCCTGCTCACATGGTCCTGAACTCCCTCCAAGCCCCTCTGGCAGCTGCAGGATCCTGCCTGGACTGGGCATACCCACGTGCCACATCGCAGCCCATGACTCTGAGCAATACGAGTGACTCAGGAAACAAACACGTGACACCTCACAAGCTGCTCTGTGAAGGCTTCCAGTTTCGCACTGAACAGACACATGACTCATCACCTTCTTCTGCTGATGGCTTCCTATGTAGAGAGTGGTTCAGTTAAGCAGCACTGGCCCTACATATTTCCAAATTCAAAATCCTGGTTTCAGGAAACTATTCTTTTTCCAAATATTCAACATGCACATGACAGAGGAAAAGGTGTGATAGGGAAATAGCATCACCTGCTGAAGACTGATTTGTTAGTCCTTAATGAAGGTTTTTGGATGCAAGAAGAGAAGCAAGTTATCCTTTAAGCAGCATCCATGAATGAGAAGGATGCTGAGGTCCTGCAGCGCCATGGATAAACAGCACGGGGTCAGTCCTCTGGCTGCCTTTTTCTTTTCCTGAGGGCAATGAAAGGGCTCAGAGTGTCTTGTGATAAACTACTGCCTGGAGCCCATTTCCATCTGTAATTGTTAGCACAGCTGAGTATTGTCGCTTTGTTAAAGGAATCACCCAATACTCCGGGCCCCTGCATGACTCAGCTCCTGAGTGCTATTTTGGGTGGCAGAGGGGAGAAGCTGCCAGGCTGGCATCCCCTCCTGTTCTCTTTGTGGAAATAGGATGTGGCTTTGCACGACAGGGGTTCGTGCTCTGCGAACTGTCTGAAGGGATTACACGGAGCGCAGCCGTGACCGTGCGCTCTGATATTGTTGATGTAAAATAAATGATCCATTATTCACCCGCTTGAGGAAAGCCAGAGGAATGGAAAACTAAAACGTGAAACTAGTGAGCACAAAAACCGAGCGAGTGATTCATGCTGTGTGGAAAACGGGCCTCACTGGGTGTAGGCCTGTAGTTCTGTAGAATGAGGTACAACCACAGGGGCTAATAATTTATCTCATTTACAACAACATTTGTCTTTCTCTCGGTCCTGAAAAATGCCTGGGCACAGCATATGCACCATGGGTGAGCCTTCACCATGTCTGCTTCCCCAGGTGCCTTTCAGCTCCCACAGATGGCAGAGGGAGGTGGAACTCTGTTCTTCCCCTGTGAGCAGGGGGATAAGGGGGCAGAGTAGATTTTGCTTAGCACACGAACTCAATATAACAGCAATTAAACCAGATTTGACTTGGTTTGTATTCCCTCTCAGCTGCAGTTATGCTGGGTTCAGAGGGTTTCTTGTTCACTCTTTTTTCTGAGCCCTTCTCATTGGGGAGTTCAGTGAGAAACATGAACACCACCACCTTGCTTCCTGCAGAGCTGCAGGAGGAGCTGGAAGGGCTGGACACATTGCAGAAGGGTGCTCAGCTTTTCCACCACGACCCCCTCATAGACAGCTTTCTACTTGCCTTGCTTCCATCATTTTCAGCTCCAAGAATAATTCTGGAAACACATCCATAATGCTGTGGCCTAGGACTATTCTTTCCCTGCATTAGAATATTTTTATAGTCCATTTTGCCAAGGAATCACAATACAAAAGCTGCAGATTGGATTTTCTGATTATTCTCTCACTCCTCGCTGAAAAGTTTCTCTCATCATTCTGCTGAACAGGGAAATTTCAACAGGGAAAAGCAAATGAAACACAGTTTATATTCAGATATAAAATTCTCACTCAAAGAGAAATGGATTTTTTTTTTTCTCGTGGGAGAAGAATTAATTTCCTCTCCTGGATTTTGAACTTTATTCCTTTCTTACAGATCCTTTGGTGAGAAATAAAGGACCCATTAACCATCTCCAAACTGATCATGCACCACAGAAAACCAGAAGCCCTTGGAGGCGAGGGGAAGTCCCCAAGCAACAAACTGAAACTTTAAAACTGGTAAAGGAATGAAGGAGTGAAACATCCCAAATGCCCAATTAGTCAGTTTTATTATCATATTGTGTGTGGTCTGTGTGAAAATCTGGCCACATCTCACAAACTCAGAGACCATCAAAAAGATGTTGCATGTGCACACCCCATAATAAAGCTATTAGAAACCCAAGAGGAGTTTTCTAGTGTGAGTCATGATACTCAGGAAGAGATGAGACAGAGCAGCCAATTCACTTTTAAACAGCAGCGTGAGCCCAGTGCAAAATCAGCAAATCCAGACGACCTGGATATCGCACACAGTGTTTTATTTACAGCCTCAGAAATGCCTAAATCTCAAGCTGAAAATCTAACTCTCTGCACTGATTTGGAGGCAAGAAGGAGAGTGCAGATGCAAGCAACAGCTTCAAAGATTTATCTGTAGTCTGTAGCACCCACCTAACCCATGCAGTAAACTTGGAGAGAGGAGGGCCAAGGGTTGTGAGACAAAGGAGTGACAGCATGGATGAATCGGTTCTCGGTAACTGCACGGAGGAGAAGCCTTGGTGAGACCTTAAGAGACATCTTGGGAAAGAGATTAGTTTCAGGTACAGCATGAATCTTTCATTTTCTTAGTTTACACTTTTTTAGTCTCAAGGAGCTTTTGGCTTTTTAGAAGGGAACAAGTTATAACAGAGCAGCATTGCAGAACACCCTTGGGGTGCCCACAAACCAGAACAGGTTTGGGAATCTGCAGCTCAAGGCCCACAGTCGTCATCCAGGGAGCTGCAAAAAGGAAAGTCACCCTCCCAGATGTTACCTACAGCCTTCCAGCAAGGCCACCCATTAATATTAAGAAACAGCCACTTTATGAAGAACAAACTGACCAGGAACTGGGCAGAGCAGAACAGTGCCAGGGCCAAGATGCAGAAAACATTGGGTATGTGCTTCAGACAGAGCCAACATGAGACAGGCAGGAGCCTGAAGCAGCCCTTTCTTCCCAGCTATGGCAGTATTTTTGTAGTTCAGTGGCCCTGCTTGTTTGGCCCTTAAAACTTCACTGTTTCTGGACAGAACATGTCCTTACATGTTCCCTTACAAGGGAACACCCATCCCTTGGGGCAGGAGAGGATGGCAGAACATCAGCCTCTGCTTGGGATCAATCCTGCAGATGGTAGGGCTGGAGAGAGGAGACAGCAGGTAGGAACAGGCTGGAGGAATTAAGCTCAGGTACAGGTTGGACTCAGTTAAGGCTCAGCCAAGGAGAGCACACCTTCACCTGGACTGAGCAAGAAACGTGGTGGAAACCTCCAGAGCCCTTGCAGGCAGTTTTCAGCAATACAGAAGAAGCTGGAATTTAATGTGTGGCACAAGGAGGAAGGGAGTGTTGGAGACATGGGTCTACTGGGAAATGGTCCTCTCAGGAGTGTAGCTAGGATATGCTCCTTGTGCATTTTCTGCCCACCACAACTGCATTTGACAAATCCTCTAGCACACAAGTTCATAGGGAAGAGCCTAAAGGGAAATTTTGAGCATCTCTTAATAGTAGATGAAGAAATTAGGTGGTAAGATTTCTCTAACCAAGGTGTCTCCAGGGATGGCCAAACACCACAATTCCCATTTTAGACCCCAAATGTTTAAAGAAAAAGTTAAGACTGACTGACCAATACACAGACACCCACAGCTGGTGATTTCAAAACTATTGTTATTTCCCTGGAAAGCCTGGAAATCTCTGACTGCTGAGCAAGTAATTTTCACTCAGGAAAGATTTAAGCTTTTTTAAAGTGGCACTTTGCCAGCAGAAAGAAAGGTGGTGCACATCAAAAATGCTGCTTTTAATTTTGGCTGTACCTGCTGACCCTGACCTGGTGACAGATGGAACACACTGAACGTTTCATAACGCGTAAATACTTTGTCCCTCTGCACAGGATGGACTCAGGACTTCCCACTGCATGACACACTGAACGGCCACCCTTTCTCCTGTACCTGCTGGCATCTCACAAGGCAACTAAAAGCTGATTTCAAAGCCACTGCTCCTGCCTGTGTGTCCCGCAGCCTTTTGCATCCTTTTGTCTTTAATTTCAAAAAGCCATTGCCTGCTCATTCTGAAAACAGGGCTATCCCTCAGGTTTAGGCACGTCCATGAGTTTGCCCACCTCATCAGTGATCACAAGCGATGAAGGACAAGCACAGCTGGTAGAAATGGGGGTGTAGTTACAGGCTTTTGCATCAAGTCACACCTTCCCCCTAACCTCTAGGCTGAGAAATCTGTGCATGCTCCAAGTCTGGAGAGGTGTCAGTCAGACTGAGTGTACTGAAAGCCAGTATGGGTAGATGCCTGGTTTAGGACCTTTCCATGATCCTTTGAAGTATCCGTACAAGACAGAACAGCAAGAATTATGAGAAAATTGACACCCTCAAGCAAAGACAGACTTTTATTCTGAAAAAACTACTTAAATGCAATCTGCTGCTGTGTAATATATATGCCAGAGGGACAAAATATGGTGTAAAGTAAGATCTCAGCAAGCTGAGATCCAGCTTACATTTTTGGCCTGTTTAATCCCAGGATGAAAATAATTACGCAAAGTCAGTCTAAGCAATCCCAGAAGGATTTGAACATATGAAATACAGTCACTGCAAGAAGCGGAAGGAAGGGAGAGCTTCACCAGTTGCAGTTCCCCTTGGCTTTCCTACGTTTGTGTGTGAATTTGGCCCAGAAAACTGTCTGGCACTGGGGATGGTGATCATTCATCCTTTCTATTTGCACAAGAATGTGGGAAGGGCTTAGAAAAAGCTCCTCTTCTCCCATCTGGGGGTCTGGGTGGGTGCCAGTTACGTTCAATGATGCATAACCATTTCAAGAAGCTCCTTGCCACTCTCTATTTTGCAGGCATTTGTAAAGAAAGCAAATGTACATGCCCCAGCAGCATGTTGGTTGCTCTGTCGGAACAGGGGGTATCTTTTTCTCTGCTTGTCATGACAGCAGTACCAGGCAAAAAGGAAATAAAATCAATTCATCACCTTAGCACACATCCAACAAGATTTTCAAACCCCAGCAGCTGGGGAAAAGAGAGAGAACAAACTTACAGCACAGGTAGAAAGTCTTGATGCGTTGTGTGCTCACAGAAGTCAGAAATTACATCTTCTTGAGGGCACCAGGTGCCTCTTCTCCTGCGCATCAGCAGCAAGGCAGAGGAGGCAAATGAACCAGATGTGCTGCAAGAAGTGAGCGCCTACCTGGAAGCACTGGGCAGGTTTCGGTCCCGGTGTCCCGGCTGACAGCTGTCCCTGCTGAGATGGATGAGGTGCTTTGGGTCATTCATGCGCCCAGGTCCCAGGGTGGGGCCAGCGGGGCGGCTTTGGCTCCAAACCCCGCCTCACATCATGTGAGCCCTTCCCAGCGAGGTCTTCCCAAAGGGTGCTCCCGTCTCCCATGTCTCTGTGAGCCCTCCTGAGGAGCCTCTCTGCGTGTTGAGAGGCAAATTGCAGCCAGCCTGCCTCGCCTTTGAGTGCTCGCCAAGGCTTTGTTTGTTTTCTCTTCTGTTTCAAACATCCTTTATGCCTTTCTGGCTCAGCTAATTAGCTACAATGCTCAGCTTCTCCAGTTTTTAAGTGCTGCCCAGATAATAGTTGGTCTGATGTAGAGAGACTTTAAAGCCTGGGCTGAAGGTGTGCTGAGTAAGGAAGGTGGTCCCTGCCTGTGGCAGGTTCATCCAGCTGATACAGAGAACATCAGGGAAGACACGGTGGCTTGGGGCCAGCATCACAGTAGGGTTTGTACCTTGGTTTCTGCAGTGCCCTGCAGCCAAAACTGGCATGTCTTTGCTCCTGGTCCTGGCACAGATCATTGGGTTAAGGTAACAGAGAGAAAACCATCGACACCTGCAGGTGCAGGAGGGGTGGCTGGGACACAGAAAGGATGACACCACAAACACACTGGTGCAGGGGAACATCTCCAGGGCATCCTCAGCAGCCATAAAGGGTGGGAAGCCTGAGAAAGAGGCACCTGGGGAATGGGAGGAACTGGTCTGAGACTGCTCAGGGGGAGAGGCAGGAGAAAGACAGAAAGGCCATGTATAGCCAAGAAAATCAGGAAGAAAAGCAGCTTTAGATATCTGGAGTTGTTCTATCAGATGGACCATCAAACTGTATTTTAAAGGTTTGTCTGAGCTTGACTATTCTTAGAGATCCATGATGTCACTTGTCTTTACCTACCGCGAGGCAGTTTGTCCAGGGGTTAAAACTGCAGTTTCCAGCCATGAGGCAGCCTGTTGTAATCCGTCTCTGTTACATAACCCAGGAAATATTTTGCTGAAGTTCAGTTTAATTGCAGGATTGATGGTGGTGAGAAGCATATTCTCCTCTATGAATTTTCTCCCTTTGGAAATCAGGATAGAGACATGCAAATGGAAGTTTTTTTCTCTGCTTGCCTAATCCAGTGGCCAAGAAAAGGCACTGTGTTCCCCCTCACACCAGTCATGTTTTGCTTCTCAAGGAAAAGGTTAACATCTCTATTTTCCCTGCTTCTCCTGCTGTGGCACATACCAGAGATCAGAGTGCAAGAGACAAACATGACACAAGTCAAGCAAAGAACTGGAAATAGGGTAGGGAGGAGGTGAGTTATCCTTAGTCCAAGTTAGGTGGAGCCCAGCTATTCTTGTGCTGTTTTGCTAAGGTTGCTCTGGATTAAGAGAGGACACAAAGGGGAAGGGAGGGAGACAAAAAAAAGTTTTGTTATTTAGCTTTTCCCTGAGACTGTTTATAGGTTACTTGACATCATTTCATGATCATTCATGGCGAAGCTTTCCCAGGCTGTTTTCTTCCTCCTCCCTTTAATGCCACTGTTGCTTTTCTGATAATGCAGGATCTGTGTGGCTCTTTCCAAATCTCATATTTTCTCCTGCTCCTCCTCATGTGTGCAGGGACTGAAGCCCATCCCTGCTTCTTTCTTCTCATCATATTGTTGGCCCTTCTGTGTAATACAGAGAACAGCTGTTGGAGGCTCAGAAATGCTCACTGTTGGGCCAGATCACCAATTGCTCTGCTCTTCACAACAACTTCAGATCCAGCTCTTTCAGATCCATGCTGACCCACCTTTGCCATCTTTTTCTGTACCTTCTTTTAACCTTTTTTTTTTTTCTAATCATAGCTGTAATCTCCATTTACTAAAGCTTTTTGTGGTCCAACTACCTATTCCAGTTACACTAGTGTGAATCCAGAGTAAATCTGCTGGTGTAGTTGGGATCATAAGATATGAGATGACTGTACGCTCCAGGAGCCAGAGCCAAAACCAATGTCACCATCGTCAGCATCTTTCTCGCTGTTGTTTCCAGTATCAAAGAGAGACTGTAGTCTCGGAATGGTGATATCAATCATCAGACTTGGAGTTAGGTTGCATAATTTACCTACTTCAACCTTCTCCAGATGTTTTTCAGCCATTAATTAAGTACAGGAGCCCAGCAAAGACAAGGGTTATCATTTTCAGGGTGAGGCACTAAGAAGGCAGCAATGTTCTCAAAGGCGCATATGAAGAGTCCCCCTGGCTCTGTGGTGAAACCCCACGTTGATTTCATTGGCTCAAAATCAGCAATAGGAGTAAAAAAAAAAAGTCCCTGTCTCTTGTCCATGTCCTACCAGAATGTTGATCCCACTGGGAAAATGGGTGCCAGGTGCTGAGTCTTTCCCATGCCAGATGTGTCAAATTTGGGATTGGTGTTTTGTTGGATAGGGTCAGAGGAAATATAAATGTCTGTGACAAGCCACTCCATACGGCACTGGCTTCACTGTGGCTATCACATTTCCCCTTCCAGCCTATGGCAGCAGGCTTCCAGGTCCCTCAGGATTTGGGGATAGATTTCCCCCTTTCATGCTACTGCTGAGTCCCAAAGAGATTTACTGATGTCGATCATCAGTCCAAGCTAAGCACAGCTTTGGTGCTTGCCAGACCTTGGAAACAAAAGTGTGGAGAACCTGATCGGTTCTGCATACATCCACATTCACAGCACCTCTCCTGAAACATGTCTGATGCCACAGTAGCTTAAAGCCTTCTGCTTCATGCTGTGTGTCATGAACTTTAAAAAAAAAAAAAATAGAAGGCTGGAAAACTTCCCAGGTTGTGCAGTGCATCTGCCTTTGTGCCCTAAGAAACCAGTGAATGCTGTTTCCTTTACTTTTCTTGGCACATAGGTGTGCATCATGTTCTCACACTGGGCTAGTCTGCTGGTCCATCCCAGCTGTGTGTTTCACTGAAAAAAGCTTGTATTGAGGTGAGATGGAGAACCCTATGGCAGCAGAGGACACATGAAACAGTTTTGTTTCTTGTCTCTCATGTATTCTATGAACACAGCATTAAATGCAGGTAGAAGAGTGTGTGTGTAATGGACCTGTGTAATTTACAATTAATTTGCTAGCATTAACTTACTAATATTTCTCCCCCAGTAATTCTAACAACTAGATAGATTAATTTTTTTGTACAGCCTGTTCTGACAGAGGAAACACACAGATAGAAATCTAATGGTAATATTGTACTAAAGAAAACTGGAAGCCCAGCCAGGACCAATTACTCCAACCTCAGACCTGGCTGCTATCCGCATGGTGAGGCTCTGTGCAGGCACATGGGCTGGCAGGGTTAGTAGGGGAACAAACTAGTGCAGAAACAGGAATGAAAGGTTACACTTGTGCAACTCTTATGGCCCTGAAGATAATTCAACACAAAATGTTACGCCAGCAAGTTTTGGTACACAGACACTACTATTTAGCTGTAGTATCTACTACTAGTAAGTACAAAGGGTTAAGGCAAGAAAAATTAGGATCTTGTGGGGATTTGTAAACTCATCTGTCTTGTGACTGAACACAGTTATGTAATTGTCTATGCTGCCATAAAGGCAGGCGTGTACCCTTGAGAGACCGTGATTCCTTGGGCATTTGAGAGTTTGGTAGCCTTCATTTCCTAGGGTGAATGGGCTCTAGCATGGGCTGGCCAGGATGGAGGAAGCTCCCTCATGCAGCTCCATGTGCCTTTTCTTTCACAGCAACATTGGTTATAGGAGCTCTTTGTTATCCCTCTCTGCACCTCCCGCACTAGCACATCATCCCCAAAGGTGCGGTCTCAGTTAGACCAGGGAGAAAATAACCCTGCTGCAACCTCACTGCCAACCAAAACCCCATGGGGATATCCCACTGCTCAGCAGTGCAGCCCCGAGCACCCAACACATCCAGGTTACCCATGGTGGCTGCACTGGCAGACGCTACGGGACAGACGTGCTGGGGATGGGATTGTGGTTGGGACAAGGGTGCGTGGCGCTGTGCCGTGGGAAACACGGACGCGAGGAAAACACAAGGTCCGTCTGCACAGGACACTGACACTGGGTGACCATGTGTGCTGCAAGCTTGGATCCAGAACTATTTTGCAGCCACTCCTCTGTATGGACAAGCCCAGCCTGGCTGTTTGTTTGAGTGTTTGTCTAGGCAGTGAGTCCTCACGTCAAACCAAGGGTGTCATTTATCTCCGGTGGTGGCAGCGCTTGCCAGAGCGAGGAGCAATAGCAGCAGCCCCGGAGGCTCTGGCTCGTGGGGGCTCTCCCTGGCCTTTGCTTTGCATTCCTCCACCTCTCACGCAGTAAGAAAGCCTCTGTAAAAGAGGCAGCTGCAGCAGGAGTGCCTTGGACAGAAACAGATGGTGCACAAGAGAGGAGCCCAGAGAGGTGCCCAGAGAGGAGCGCACTACCAAAGCGGACTTCAGATGTCTGTTGATTCTCCTTCCTTCTTGAAGTTTTGAAATGCAGCAGTAAAGAAAAATCAACATTTTTCAGCTGGTTTTGGTTTGCTGTTGGGGTATGTCCGTTCCTCACATGAATCAGAAGCTGTGGCAAACACAATGTGCTGTGCCTCTGACGGGTACATACCATCCCCATTTCTTGCAGCCTGATGGAGAACAGCAAACCCTTCATTGGACAGGGGATGGACAAAGAAAGCCTTGTTGCCTGTGGGGCTCTGTCATGCCGATGTTTCTTTTCCACTTGTGCTCATAAGTCACCAGAGGGCCCGTGCGTACCCATTGGAAATAGAAGTGTGAAACTAATAACTAAAAATAAAAACTCTGGAGGGAAGAAGATGATTCAGGAGGGAGGGATAACTGAGAGAAGCCAGAGGGATGCAATTTACTGAGCCTGATTCATGATGCTGGCAGGGAGCTCTCTGCCAGAGCCAGATGAATCAGATTCCCTTTCAGTCTGTGCTGGCACCACAGTTATTTTGGTGTCACCATGGGTAGAGCAAGAGTAGATACTGGGAAGCATTACTGGGCAGAGAATGTCTGCTGAAACTGAAACAGCTTGTCATCTTCACAATATACTCACTGAATGAAGTAAAAAGAGGGAAAATGAAACGTGCTGGTGTGTCAGGTCAGAGCCTCTCCTGAGAGGGAGGGAGGGTGTTCTTCACCCAAGCTGGGAGTCTGGCTCCTACAGGTGTTGTTTACCTCTGTCTCTTAATGGGGCTGGAATAGATGCTGTTGCAGCACATAGTCAAACATCTTGAGAAAATATTTCTAAGAAAAAAATGCAACTGAGCTGGCATTTTGGTTTAGATCCTCAGAATTTGTGGACCATATTCAGCAGCTCGTACGGTGGAATGGACACGCAGCCTTTGGCATGGCAGACAAGAACAGAGGAGAAGTGGTGTCGTTGTGCTTGTAGTGTTTTTCTGTCACAGCTTGCAATGGAGTCCTGACCGGGGACTTCCACAGCTCCAGCTGATCTCAGGATCTCAAGTGTGTTATTCTCACACAGTGCAAATATCAACCTGGCACCTGAGGAGCAGCAATCTTGTGGTCCAGGTGTTCATTCAGCAAAGGACTAAGGTACGTGTTTTATTTTGACCCTTGCTCCAATCTGGTGGCAATTATGAGGCCATATTCTTGTTTATAACAATACACATTTGCGCAAAGGTCTTATTGAATGGGGTCTTTTAAAAATGGCCATTAGTTTCTGGGGATTTAGGTCATGCCTCAAAACAAGGTAAAGAAAAAGTTTAGAAAACATTTGTGCTAGAAAGACCTCAATTTTTTAGGATTTGGCCAACTGCCACAGTTTGCTGATGGAGATGTTCTCCTACTTATTTGTTGTTCTGACTCAAAAATTATCTGTGTAAAACATGTTCATCAACAACTGCAAAATGCTCCCAGCCTCCTCCAGATGTCAGATACAAGTACATGCCTGTGCTTGCCTGGTTAATAAAGAAAACGGGGAAATTTTTGTTTATCTGTTTCTCACCTGTGTCATCATGACAGTCAGCTAAAGCAGGAGCAGATGAATATAGCCAGCAGAGACAGGAGCTTACAAAACCAGCCTATTTTTAGCCAACCTTCCTTCCATGCTCTGGAGGAAACAAGGCATTTAATATGCGCTGCTTGATGTGGGATCCATGGTGTGGTTTTCCCCACCCTTGCTCAGATGATCCTGCCTCATCACCACGCTGATATTCCTTTCTCAAACTCATATCACATGCCTGGGCAGCCAGCCAGCCTACCTGTCTGAGAAAAACAGAGCTGCTTCTCCCTGCCACACCCTGAGCTCTGAGGACGATAACCCATTGTCGAGAAACATCAGCAATAACAGTTTGGAAAGCAGATGCCTGTCAAATTCCACATGCAACCGTCTTTCCCTCCCACATCCCTTCCCAGACGGATCTTGTCATAGGTGCCATGGCCCCGATCCTGCTGGACACCTCCCAGGCTGGTGCCACAGCATGACCCAGTGTAGGAGATGCTCCTCTTACATGTCACCCACCACAGCATCTTTCACGGCATCAGAAAACTGGTACCAAAGAAATACCAACCTGTGTTCATGACGTGGGAGAACTTTGTTTCCTTAGCCAAAAAACCCCCAAAAAACCCAACCCAAACCTTTTTCTAATCAGCGAGGAAAGCCTGGTTCTCTGGAGTGCTCTGTTAGTGTTCTGGTTGTATTTGTTTCTATTAGGTAGCACCTAGAAGTCCCAAGCATGTCTCTGATGTGGTAAATAGAAAGAGTAGCAAGAGCCATAAAACTAGTTTGTTTGCTAAACAAGTAAATCTGTGCAGGCAGACAAACATTAAGAAAATGCTATTACCGGAAAATCATATTTACAAAAGAAAATACTTTCACCAAAACTATGTCAAAACTATGTATTTTGAATAAATCATATTTAAATACTATCAGAGTGTAGTCCTGAAATATTTGCTATAACCTTGCAGAGATTCAATTAGTTCATCTAATCACCAGGTAACCAGCAGAGTCAGACTGTATCTTTTGTTGAGTGGAGAGATATGAGTTATTCCTTGAGTTGTCTCCTTGATTCCAACAAGTCAGCTTAGGCAATAATAGGACTCAGAGTCTGACAAGCAATTTCTGACTTTCCATTGTTATGGAAAATATAATCCTAAACTATTTACAAAAGAAAACAGAAATAATCAGGCATTTAAAAAAAAAGAAAAAGCGTTCCACTTTTAGACTATCAAAATCTTACAGACTGTGTTTTGTAGATTGTAACTTCTACCAGAATAAATAGCTAGGAAATTTATTGCAGAATGTAGATAAACATTTTTTTTTGTATATTTTAGGGAGAAAAAGATACTGTAGAAATTTCAGATTCTTGGCATTTTTGTAGACACAACTTTAAGACTACAAGTTGCTTGTTTTAAAACAGGTCAATCTCTGCATAAACTAAAGAGCAGATTTGTAATTTATTGATACTCTTCTGCCAGATAAGCACTGTTTTGCATTACTCTTTAGACTCATTCCTCCAGTCATCACTGTTCTGCTTCAGCGATATTTTATATTAAAATGTGTATCTTTTCCCCTTAAAAAAAAAAAAATTAAATTGCTAATTTCCTCCTGCTCTGCAGGGAAACCAGGAAAATACGCCCTGCTTCCAGAGTGCCGTGTTGTCCAGCCGACAGACCGAATACAGAGCACAGGACACGTTGAATTTGCAAACATACACTGCACAGCACAGCTTTAGCCATTGTAAATGCCGAGTGGATTGGATCATGCAGGAATCCTGCTACTCTGAGAAATGAAGGGCAAGCTCGTGAATTAAGGCATGCAACCCGAAACAGGTCATTTAGACACAGCTTGAATTTAATTTGTTTACAAAGTCAAAGGCTTCTTTAAGCATAGCTTCGACATACGGAGGAAAGTTTAGAAGAGGTAACGACAGGCTTTTCTTAACTCTATTTTTCCTTATCTGATTCATGCAGCATCAGAGAAAGCCACACCCCAGCAGCTGCAGGGTTTGCCTGGGAGGCTGAGTCGCAGCAAGCAGAGCACAGGAAAGCAGAAGCAGAATACAGAAAAGTATAGAAAATGTAAGCCCACCACTGGCTGGAGATCCTTGCCAGTTAGGAAGAACTAGATGAAAGCAGTCACACATCTTGGTAGATTATGGTGGTACAGCAATAACAAGAGAGGAAAACTTTGTCTTTTCAGAGGATCTCGGTGCAGAATCAGTCCCAATCCAGAGGAGGAGACGGAGACTTTGTGATTCTGTGCTGCAGGAGAAGTGCAGCTAGACTGAAACTAAATGCTGACACACTCCCCAGCCTCTCAGTGGATATACATCCTTGGATGCCAACCAGATTATTCCAGGCTGCCCTGCATTGCATTATGCCTCACTGATCACTGCGTGCAGAGCTGGAGTTCAGGTCATTGCAGAGAGAGAAGAGGAGTGGTGAGGATGTTCCTTGCAGAGTCTGAACACACTTAGGGAGATTGATGAAGGCTGCCCGGGCTGCCCGACTGCCCGATTGGCTGCTGCACTCCCCGAGCTCCAGCAGAGAGGCCACGCTGACACGAGAGCACAGCAGCCTCCTGGTGATGGAGAGAGCCAGGAGGAGTGGGGTTGGGAAGTGTTCTGCATGCCTCTCTGAGGAAACACAGAGGAGCATGCAAGAAGGGCAAGCAGACCCTGGGATTTTCCCTTCCCTGTGAGCAAGGTCTGATGTAACTCCTCGCCCTGAGATCAGCAGATGAGAATCCCACTCATCTACTTAAAATTACATTCTTAAACATTCTTTAAAAATTACATTCTTTTAAAGAATTTTTAATTCTTAAAAATTACATTCTTAAACCCTGGACATTCATCAGCAGAAGGGGTTTGGGACACATCTTGGAAATGAACTTGTATTCATGGCCAGCTACTTACCACCAACAAGAATGAAAAAGATATAAATTATACGTAGATGTTCTGTGTTGAACTTATTATAATGCTCAGACACTTCATTAGTAATTTTTGAAATACAGGGAAATCATGCTGCCCATTCCACATGTAACCAGCCTAGGGCCAAAACCAGCTGCTGTGCAAGAATGTGCATTGAGTCTGACCCAGTGCCCACTGAGATCAACGGGACAAGTTTCCCTGATCCTGTTGGAAGCTGAGGAGAGGATAAGAGCAGCCGGTGAGAGCCAGGAGGCCAGTGCTGCTAAAGACAGGGAATGCGCCCGTACCATCACCCCTGTTTTCTGGCTGTGAGTATGGCAGGGGTACTGGTAAAGAGCACAGGGTGGGAAGGGACTTCAAGGCTTTGTGCTAGAGTTGGCCTCCTTGGCATTTATGGCCAGGAAGACAACCAGCGTGGCAGTACTGCTTCTCGCATCCACCTTAGATCATGCCTAGCCCTTAGTTCATCTTGAGGACCATAACCCCCATGACACCAGTTAGCCTGGCCCCACCAGCTCTGCGGGGATTTGGTGCCTCAAAGACCACAGGAGAGGTGACTCCCACCAGAAGTCAGGTCTGTGGACTTCTGAGGCCAGGGTTCAACTCCCACAGCTTTAGATGTCTGCAGAACCAAAGCTTCATTCTGTGTCCCATTGTAGTAAAACGACTGTAGTCATCCAGCGTTGCTAATTGTATCTCTAACCTTTATATTCTGCTAACTGTGCCTTGTGGCATAAATCCTTGAGCAGCAGAGCCAGTCCAAGGCCCCAGCTTGTCATGGCTCAAACATGGAGAAGATGGATCAGAAGATAGAGTGGTGACTAAGGGATTCGCTGTGCGCATAGGATGTGGTTTCTCTATATTTGCAGAACCAGCTGATCAAGGAAGTAGTGTGGCATCCGACAAGTGAATTATTTTTAGTGCAGTAGCGGGATAAAAATCCATGTGTTCTTTCCTACTGTTGAAAGCCCTTTAAAGAGACACTTTTGAACACAGTAAAATATTTAGTGAAGATGACAACAGTTCAAGTAAAAATGCAGATGCAAGCACATGTGCACGCACACACAGGAGAACAGCTCAGCTGGAAGATCTCCCTATTTACTCATTTCAGCCATATGTTTGCACCTACAAAGCCAAAGTACTTCTTGTGGCAGATATTTTTGGTTAGCTTTATTTTTGCTTCTGATATCAGTAGTGAATTCCTGTAAAATGCAGAAAGTGTGCAGAGTAAGGAATGCACCAACATGTCACTATCCAGCACAGGAAACAGCAGGGCAGGACCTGGAAGAGATCCATAACTGGGGACTAGATTTAAATGAGGTTTCAGAGCTTGAAGCATGACACGTGCAGAAATTAGTCCAACACTGCGCTGCCAGGCACCCCAGCTCTCTGCTTGGGCTGCTGCCTCGTGCTGAACACAAATATCCTCTGGAAAGACCTCATTTCTGTTGCCCAAGAGATTGGATCTCTCCCACATGGGCCCAGAGGGGGCTGCTCTGTGGGAGAAGGTCGGTCCATCTGGATTCCTGAGCCTGCTAAGCTGCTGGATCTCCAGAGATGTTTTGTTATGTACCCTTGGAGCATAATTTATCCATGGTAGCAGGTTTGGGTTTCTCCACCTGCAGTGGTTTAGGGGTGGCACCCACTTTTGTCATACCGCACCAGTCCATGGGGCACTCTCCTGGCATGCAGGTGGTCTGGGTTCAGTTCTCAGCTTGCTTTGTGAGGGTGAGGATTAGGATTCACATTCTCCTTATCCCAGAAGAACCAGAGACATAAATATCGAGCTTCACTGGATCTGGAAAACATCCTTTCTTGACACCATTAAGAAAGCTCTCTGTCTCTTGCTTGCTGAATGCACTCCATCAGTCTTCACAAATGCAGATGAAGGGAAAGTGACAGCCCCTTTCTGAAGGAAATGGCCATAAATCAGCAGCTCCTTGCCCATGGACCAGATGTCACCACAGTCTCTGCTGAAACAAGGTTTGAGGTGCTGATAGAAGGGACCAAAGATTTACAACTGCACAACCACACAGACCTGCTGGCCACCCTCTGCAGGGCCACAGCTCAGCCTGTCCTTCTTAGGCTCTTCCCAGCCTTCCTGCTGCTCTCTGCCAGCATTTCCCACCTGTAAATAGGGCTAATGCTACAGTTTTCTGATCAAGCCCTTTCTCTGTAAAATCCAAGCATCTTGTCCTCTGAAAATGTCCTCTCTCCATTTCTCATTACGTTCAGCCAGGTGGAGATGCCCTCAGGGCTGGCAGCTGAGTCTGATGGCCTGGGGCAAGTGTGTCACGGAAATATCCACAGATGGCAGAAGAACAGGGAAAAGCAATTGCAAAGTGCTAACGCTCCCTCGGGGGCTGCGAACAAAAATAAGATAAAAAGACAATACCAGACCTTTCTCGTGACATTTCATACCCGGGAAAGTTGCAGTGGGGGAGGAGCAGCCCCTGGTGCAAGTGGGTTGTGGTTTGGGAACTCCGCCTGTCGGGGAGCCGTTTTCCGTGTGCTGCTCTGTGGCCCTTCACTGCTTGCCATGTCCCCTGGACCAGGCTAAGTTGGACCAGGCCACCAGCTGAGTGATGTCCCAGAGCAAGGCAGTCACTGGCTGTCAGAGTTTGGTGGTGTGGTGTTTCTGGGCCCTTTGTTTCCCACTGTGTCTACAAAGACCCAGAAGTGAGGTGCTGGGGGAGTATGTTTGCATGACTAAGGAAGAGAGTAACTGAGGTGTCTTTAGTTTTTAAAGAGGGACACGTGCAGTGCCAGTTAATTTTCAAGGATTTTTTAATAGTGTCTGGAAAGAGCAATGCAGCTCTGAAGGGAGATTCCTCTAGAGATGGGTGTTGCAGACACACACACCTCTCCATTACTGCTCAAGGAGCCTGCAGGGTGGATTCAGTACAGTTTCTCCTTTTTCTTGTGTACACAAAGGTACCTGATGCCCATCCAGCCACCTTAGGGCCCCTAGACATCTGCATGGTGCTGGCAGATCTGACACAGGACCCAGGATAAACCTGTCCCCTTCCAGAGAGGCCAGCAGAGGCAAGGCAGCATATCCTGGTCATCTCAGAGAGCACCACTTGACTACGTGTGGACAGCTGAACCTGGCCAGGGACGCTTCACTTTGACATTGTTAAACCTAAGTCAACACATCTGTTCTGGTTCCTGACAATTCGAATAATGGATAGATTGAAATTGTTCAGAGATGGGTATTTTTTTTCTACATTCATTTGAATTACTCTTTCCCTTGAAGTTCAGCTCATCCAGCACAAGTGAAGACGGCTCCTCAGATGAGCTTGTATTTCTGTCCTGTGTGTGCTTCCTGGATAGCAACACCTCATCGGGCTTCTTTTTGGAAACTTCCTCCTCTGGACGTGTGACGGCGGTTCATTTCACAGGTAAGATTCCTCCAGTAGGATTTACGGCTCTGGCCTGGCACACCTTGTTCCCTCTGTGTTTTTGGAGGAGGGCAGCCTGTGCAGGAGCACAATGGCAGGGTGAGATCAGGGCACAGACCCGACCTCCTCCTCTAGCTGGTCAATTTTCACAATGACACCATAGTATTGCCAAAAATATAAATACTGCCAGAAAGTAGGGGCTAGAAATATACCTCCAGGAGGTATCACAGAATCATAGAATAGTTTGGGTTGGAAGTGACCTTTAAGGCCATATAGTGCAACCCCCTGTGGTAAGCAGGGACACCTTCACCTAGATCAGGTTGTTCAAAGCCCCACCCAACCTGACCTTGAACACTTCCAGGGGTGAGGCATCTGCTGCCTCTCTGAGCAACCTGTATTTCACCAGTTTCATTGCAAAAAACCTTCTTAATATCTACTATTTTAGTTTAAAACCTTTCTTCTTGTCCCATCACTACATGCTCTCATAAAAAGTCCCTCTCCAGCTCTCTTGGAGCCCTTATAGGCCCTGGAAGGTGCTATAAGGTCTTCCTGGAGCCTTCTCTTCTCCAGCTGAGCAACTGCTGCTCTCCCAGCCGGTGTTCACAGGACAGGTGCTCCAGCCCTCTGATCATCTTCGTGGCCTCCTCTGGACCCACTCCAGCAGGTCCATGTTATATCCGGAGCAATTCCTCCAAACGTCAGCTGGGTCAGCACTCACCCTGTCATTTCCACACACCAGTGTGTTCAGATGGCTTTGCCATAGGTCAGTGTGTACGGGAGGAAGAATTCCAGCTGTCCTTTTGCTCTGCAGTTTTCATACCACCGAAAGGTTAATAAGGCTGAATGCCTCCCTGATCCTCAAATACTTGGGCAAACCATGGGGAGCACAGCTCGTGCCTTTGAAACTCAGAGCTGGAGGAAGGCTGCTGAGCCACAGGCATCTGTTCTCGGCGGGGCCGGCTGTGTGAGTCTTGCAGTGTCTTCTCCAGTCCCACAGCTGCTCTGCAAGGGCACATTGCTGAAGTGGGAGCAGCTTCTTTGTTCCCATGGGCACGGGTGTCACTGTCATGCTGCGCTGTCACTGTCCAGGTCGCACAGGTATCTCCCAGCCTCCATTCCTACATGCATCCCAGCATTTGCGCTCCAGCATCTAAATTAATATCCTTGCTCTTCTGAAGGCCCAGATTCCTCTCTGTTCATTCCCTTCTTTCTTGCTCTCAGTGTCCTTCTATCCGTTACCATTGACCCTCAGTGGTTGGTTACTGGTCAGATGGTGCTGCCACTGCATGGGCAGTTATGGAAAATGGGTGGCAGGAGATTTTTCCACTGAGGTCTGATGGGATCAGAGGGGAGCTGCATTGCCCTGGGAAACATGTTCACATTGCCACGTCCGAGAGAAGGCCCAGCTTGTCCCTCCTCAGCCTCCCCTCTCCCCTTCAATGGCCTCCTAAAGTGTGCCTATTCTTATTTGCTAGATGTCTTCTGCTTGGATTTATACTCTGGCCAGTTCAGCTATTTGAGATCTGCAAGATCCCGCAACATCTCCTGAACCACCAATTTTCTTGTTATTTTTATGTGACTCTGTGATTTTTTCCTAGAGTGTTTTACATAACTTTGTAGATGGTTGGAGGCTTTAGTCTACGTGACATGGACCAGTTCCAGTGACTTTTCCCACCTCAGTTTTGTGATTTGGTATCTGCTGAGTTACACAATCTCCTCCGACGGTAACATTCAGCTCATCACTCCCCCAAGGTAAAAATCTGCTTAGGGAGCTGCTCTCATCTCAGATGCACAAACCTTTTCTGGCACAAATGCAATGGGAAACTCAGACAACAAGGTTCCCTGGAGCCAAATGGGTGTCATTCATTCCTGCCATATCTTGCTCTTTTAAGCAGTACAGCAAGAACAGAAAGGAGAGCTTCGGAGCAAGTTTAGAAGTTGTCTGAAACTGTTACTACAAGCAACTCAGGCAAGCAGAGCTAATAATTGTACATGGAAAATTAGATACAAAATATTAAAATATTTCCCCTGAAATAATTAAAAAAAGACTTCTCAACTTCAGCCTTCCAGCCCCATCCTTCCCTTTTAAATATGTCTGTGATTTGCTTTGCTGTTGGAGCTGTGGACATGGAATATCCAAAACGAACATGCAAGACACCCTCGGTTCCTGCTGCAGCCTCCCTGATGCAGAAGGAGCCCAGGTGCACTGACCTTTAGTGTGCAGAGTCCAGATGCATGATCAAATGGACCTTTCTAACAAAATTTGGGACAGCTCTTTACGCTGGTGTTTTCCTTCAGGCCTGAGGTCTTTTCCTTTAGTAGCTTGGGACCACACCATTTTGCTGGAATGAGTGAAGACTCCAGGATATGGTTCCTGACTGTAAAGCATCTTGCCATGGTGGTATGTTCTCTCTTTTAATGTGTGTGTGTTTGGTGCATGCATGTGAGCATGTACTGGTACATCCATGGGGCAGGGGAGGAAGAAAATATGCAGTGCCCAGTGAATTTCTGTAGGGTCAGGTTTTGATATCCTGACTCAGCTGTTCTTTTGGCCAAGCTCTACTGACCAGCTGTTCAAAGCTATTTAGACACTGGATGTCTCAATATAGTTCAGCATCTGTCTCAGGCTGCCAGAGGACTGGTCAAGACCTGTAGAGACTGATCCCTCCATGGTTATTATTTGTAAAGACATTGGCTTTTGCTGCTAATATAACTGGACCCTCTGTGCCTAAATTTCTTTCTCCTGGAGAATTTCTACTGTTGCTCTTTGTGCCTTTTAGAAGAGTCCCCTCTCTGCTCTTTGATTTTAGCCTCCTCCTGATAAGTCTTTAGGCAGAGATAAAGGCTTGGGCAGAAGTGATTTCACTGCTTGTAACAGGGAGAAACACTTAGGCCAGGTTTAGCCCCCTGCACTCTCATCACACTATAGTAATGCTAATGTGCAGTACAGATTTTCCTAGTAAAATACACTGGTTTTCAGGTTTCCTTTTTGAGACAATCAGGTGTCATATCTCAGTGTTTTATCCAAAAAGACTCTTAGTTTGGGTTCTATTAAAATTACTTTGAAAATTTAATTGAAATGTATCTGAAAATTTCCGAGTGAAATATGTCAACCTCAACCATATAAAAGCTTTCATTTTTATAAGAAACTATCTGCATACACTGACTTGTCCAGTTATGAGGATGGTTCATTTATCTCTTTCTGTTTCAGCCATTTGAGTCCCAGAAAATCAATTACTGAAATTTCTTCCCTCTTACAAGGACACATTTTTCAAAGTTAGTTTCCTTAGGCTATGAAGAGGTATTGGTTTCCTAAAATCTGCTAGTTTTCCATAGCTCTGTTTCCCAATCTCCTCTTCCCAGCTGAAGAAAAAGTATCAGTGCAGAAAGACCTCTTCTAGCACAATGGTCAGATCAGAGCTCCTCCATTAAGCAGTCAAAAGGTAATGATGTAATGATCTTTTAGCTACCTGGGTGACATGCATTGCCCAGATAGAAAGGATTTTAGAGACTGCAGGGCTGAGTATTTCAGGATTTTACCTCTTACATTTCTCTATCCAGTTCTGATTGGAGTCCTGTGGAGATTCTGGGAGAACTTGACTAGTGGGATTCACCAAGGCCAACAAGGAGCAATTCCCAAAGTTAACCTGCAGAAAATGGCAAGGAGAGTAGCAGGGACCTGCAAAGAGCTATAGAAACTTAGCTCTGAGCTGCAGAAATACCTGCTCTCACCTGGAATTTGTAACTATAGACTCTTCCTTGGAGATCATGTCCAAGCCACCCTTTTTGTCATAAAACACAGCTGGGGAGAGGCCCACCTGCCTTTGCATGGAATAGCTCAGTGTTTGCAGGACACTACTGGAAGGTGAGAAGCTGAAGAGCAATTCCCTCCATTTCCTGGAGAAGGGTGCCTGAAGGTGACCTCTCGCTGTGCAAGAGCCTTGTGAGTGTTGGTTACACCATGGAGTAGGAGAGGGGCACTGTGCCCTGCATGGAAACATCCCTCAACCCAGCAACAAAAGCATTTGAACTGGGCTCTGGCACGTCTGGGAAAATGCTTTGGCTGGTGGGCATCTCTTCCTTCTGTGTTGCCAGAGGCCGAGTTCCAAAGCTTGCTGCCTTGGAGGATGCCTGATGTGAGATTTTCATGACTCATCCCTGCAAAATAATCTCCCACATGAAAAGGGCCTTTTAACTCCAGGGTTTTGTGTGTTGTCCCAGAGCTGAAATATGCCTGGACCATCTTTGCTGTAGGTCTTCTCTATCTGCTGCAGACTTGCGTGTCACCTGTGCAGTGCCTCCCACTCCATTAGCCTGTGTTGTGTCTGCTCTCCCGCTCTCTCAGCTTCCTCCAGGCCAGGATCATTCCTCTGGTTCCTCAATGCTGGTTTTGTGAAAAAAAAAATTTCTTTTGCAGGGATAAGTTCATAACAAGTGGATCACCATCCTTCTGCCATGTCCCTTCTTTATCAGTGGGATTCCCAAAGGGACCACCGCTCAGAAGTGACAATGCATTAAGGTCCTTTCTAGTGTTAGCTGACTTGCACAGCTTGCCCAGTGCCTGGCATGGGGTTAGGGGCTGCTTGTGATTTCCACATTTTGCCTTTTCCTCTGGAAGGGGGTCTCATGGTGCTCCAAATGATGCTGTTTCACAAACAAAAACATTCGCTGGGTTCCTTTATCATTTCCTGAGCGGGCGTGTTCGTCTCCATCCTACTTGTGGCTGTCATCCAGTGCCTGGATCTGCGTAGGAAATCTGCCTTGAACAACACGTGAGGGCTGCCAAGACATGCATTGCTGGTCCCCACAGGCACCAGCGGACAGCGTTATGATTACTTATCCTCGAGAGATCAAGTGGTACATGGTGTTCTTCTCCAAAGACCGGAGCACGGTAGCTCTGCTTGGGAACGGAGGAGGGACAGTGCCTGGTGCTGCTGTTACACTGGGACACAGAAGGCCTGCAGGATCATTTTGGTGTTGCAACCTCCATCGCATCCTACTGAGCTGTTTGCTGTGAGCTCACCAGGCTCTATCACAGTGGAGAGAGCTGTGACTCACACGGGATCAGATATTTGAGCAAGGATCAACTTCCCGGAGACCAGGGACTGAGGCAAGCGCTGTGGCTGCTCTCTGTGAGCAAGCGGCTTCACCCTTCTGCTTGCTTGTGCTGCAGACCAACCTCAGGTCAGTCAAGGGTTGCAGGGAGAGTGTTTTTCTTCCAGCTTAAAAGAGGCCAAAGCCTGAAGCCCTGAAGGAGGTTTCATGCAGACCTCACTCTACTCTCCCTGGCAATGAGAGCTGTGTCCCTCCCAGCCCACGCATCCCCTCTCCCACCAGGATGGGGTCTGGCCGTGGCTGTGAGGTTTTTGCTCACAGAGGAGGGCAGGGAGAGCAAGTTCTGAGGAGGGGCACAGTTCTGAGTTGCCTGCTGATGTTTCAACCTGGTCCTCAATAAGGAAAGAGACTTTCAGCAGGGTTGCTGCTATTTATTTCATGTGTATGGTGCCTCTGTGAAGGCAAAGGGTGAGAGTGACTCAGCTGCTGCCACAGGGATTTACAGTTTCAGCCAGGCACAAGGGAGGGATGGCCATGCCACCAGAATGCAAGGACACACCATCAGCTGTAGTCACTGCTCTTCACCTGCCATAGAAGTTTGGGACCAGTTCCCACTCTGATGTTAACAGGTGCCATGGTTTGCACAGCATCATCTCTGAAAACAATCCAGCCATGAGGTCTCACAGGGAGGGCTGTTGCCCCTGGATAGTCTGACACTTCCAGGCAGGCTGCACTGTTTTCCAGAAAATAAGGACAAAAATTAAATGCATGATGCTCTTGAACTGATCTCCCTAGGAAAATACTCTGCAAGTGAACAGAAATGTCATCCCAAACAGAAGATGGTCACATAACTGAAATACGTGTATGGCTGGAGGAGAGAAGAGTTGGTGAGAGGGCAGGTAACTGCAGTACCATCAGAGATAATGGAGCCCCTAAGAAATAACCCCTGCTGCTCTGTGGGAAGTGAGGGCTGCTCAGCGCAGCACTGAGCCTTGCAGAGGCTGTGAGCATTCAGCCAGAGACTCTGTGCTGGAACAGACCCCTCTCCAGCAGCCAGTGAGGGTCTGCTGGCCACCTCTGCCCTTCTCCTGGTGCCCACCTGCAGTGGCCCATTGAGAGCACTGGCTTTTTCACACTGACTGTCAGTGGCTGACATTGCCACAGGTGTGCCACCACCCAGCACAGGGTCTTACCTGAACAACTGTCCCTCAGTGGGACCAGTGTCCTTTCCAGAATTGCAAGGAGACCCCTACACCCAGCTGGGATCCAACACCCAGGACCCTTCCCTGAAGGCAGGTGCAGACACACCACCACTCACAGACCTCACCAGAGCTGAATCTTTTCTATCTGAATTAATCCATTCCTCCTTTTCAGTGATTACGCAGAGTCTGAAGCTTTGGTTCAGGAACTGGGGGAGCCAGATTTGCTGAGTGATGGATTCAGATCCATGTTTACTCACCAAGGTAGTCCAGTGGGAGCTGTGGGAATTCCCATCACATTTCCTGAAAATGGGTCTGTTGTGCAGCAAGAAGCTCACACTGATCAGATAAGGAGGCACCACTGCAAATATGACTGTGATTTAGTGGTCGAGGTAAGTAGGTGGCTGCCAAACCTTGTTGTACATTTTGCATTAAATATTTAGCACATAAAAAAAGGAAATGGTTTTCTGGAGCAGAGTGCCCCTTCTTCTAGGTGAGTGGCTTGACTGCTAAACCATCAAAGTCATCATTTTTCCCTTGCTGCATGTGCTGAGGTTTTTTTTTGCTTTCTACAATCTGAAGGAAACAGAGTGACCTGTCAGAGGTAACTCGCAAAATATTTCACTGGGGAATACCAGAATAGCATTATTCAAACACTGCTCTTTGGTGAGCTTATGGGATTTTTGTCCTGGCTTCTGCTTGCAGGTTTTTGAGTTATTTCATGATGCAAGACTACCCTAAGACTAATGGAGAGAAATGTTCTTTCTTCTAAACTGCTTCACTGCTATGAAAAATAAAGGTGTTAATATGGCTGTTTTCCACTTTGCTTGTCTGTGTGGTTTTGGTGTGAACTCTGAGCCGCCAAAGGTACAAAGAGATCCCACAGCTTGATGGGAGAGGTGGGTAACTCCAGCTGCAGCATGGGGCAGCATTTAACAGCGCCTCTAATTACCCAAAGGAGTTTCTGAGAGAGGCTGCTGTGGCTTCCCTACTGCCTTAAGCCCTTAAATGAAGGCTGTTTTCTTTTGGAAATCTACAGGTTGCCCAGCATTTATCAGTGGGTAAGTGCCAGCACACGGGTGTGAAGGTGAGGAGACAGAGGGTGCAGGGCTGGGGACCACTCTGGGAGCAAGAAGGTGCAGAAGAGGAGAAACCACGGGGATGAAGCCATGGCTCAGGGAGGGAAGTGTACAGCCAACAGGCGGGGTCAGGGACGGACTGTTAGAGGGAACAGTGTGTTGGAAAGTAAAATAATTTGGCTTTTCTGTTTTAAAGAAAAATAGCATCCTCTGTGTAAGTCCGTGCTGGGATGCCCTGTCCGACCTTGCTCTGAACCTGGGTGTGTGACCAGACATTATCTGGTGGGGGCCTTCTAGAGGTCTGTTGTAAATACTGTTTAAAGGAGATATTCCTGCCAGAGGAGGAGGAAGAGTTGTGCCAGGAGCAGAAGTGAGGGACGGAGCGCCAGTGACGGTGACAATGGGGTAAGGGCAGGATGGTGGCTGCCCGGCTCCCGCACCTCAGGGCCACCCGTGCAGCACAAATGCACCTTCCCTGCGCGCACCCCAGAGCCCTGCTCTATCTGTAATTCGTTTTGCATGATTAGCTTGACATGATGTAACCCCTGTCCTTGTGACTCAGCACGCCAAATATAAGCATCAAATGACTACAGAGTCATCTGATTTACAGGAGTCTCACTTATAACAGCTCATTACCGAGCCAGCAAAGTATCCCTGAGCCAGCCAGCGGAGAGCAGATTGGAGAGCTTATGAAAGTAGATTTTGGGAAGACTTTCCTAGTCAGGCCTGGAAAAACATCTTCTTACGGCTGATAAGCAATATCATCCTGCCTTTCCTTTTAGGTTTTCCGTTCTCACTTCGCTTTGGCTCAGGAAGCCAGGTTTCACCAACCAAAGCCATATCAGGAATGGTCTAATGAGGCTGTTTAAAACCAAGTCGAAATGAAATCTGGCTGAGAGCTGGGTGGTGGAAGTAAAGTTTTCCACCAGCACAGAGTGAAACCAAAGGAAACTCTCAGACCTGCAGCTCTGTCGATGGCAGAATTTGCATGCAGTGTCTCTGCACCTCTGCTAGTGTGTCCTTTCATGAGTCAGTCAGTGGTCAGAAACTCCAGGGGGCTGTTAAGTATACTGTTCACTCACAGGTTCTCTGCATTTATTTTATTACTTTAAGATAGCCAGATCACCAAAAGTTTTTCTTAAATCCCCCTACTGTGCTTTACAGCTCGCTCCTAAAAAGCTACACTGGGTCAGTGACTTGGGTGGTCAGGCTACGATGTTTTCTGAATGATTGCAGCTAAAACTACTCCCATGGAATATCCCAGTCACTAAACATGCTATTTGACTGGAAAGCACCTGTTTGACATCACCTGTCTTTAAGGTAAGTTAGGAAAGGAAATGGAGACATTCAAAAGTGCAATGCCACTGGCATTGCCTAATCTGATCCCTGCTGTCATATATGTTTTTCTTTCTGGGCTGGTCCAGGTCTGCCTGTGCCCTGAAAGCAAGAACTTGGAGGGATGAGGCTGCAGCTGCTCTCAGAGAGTTTGTACTTATGGATAGAGAAGACACATACCCAAAGCCCTTCTCCACATGGTTCAATGCATGCACCTTTCTAACAGGGTACTTCCCTGACCGCCAGGATATAGGATACTTGGGATAAGGAGTTTCCAGGAGCTGAGTTGGGCACTCAAGTCTCTCCACAGATAGATGGGTGTAACTCCAATCCCTTGCAGCCACAGAAGAAATAAAAGTTATTTATTCCAGATCTCTGGGCTGTGCCCAGCCCCACTTAGAGGGGCCATATTCCCTACCTGTACATCTCCTCAACAGCAGATTGTCGTGATGCAGGAAACACAAGGAAGAGATTCAGTTTCTAAGGAAAATCCAGAATGTTTGCGTGTATGCTTATCCATGGGTATTTTTCATTCTCTCTCACTCTTTTTATGCAAAGCTGTCATGGAAGACATGTGACAGAACCTCTTGGGCTTCGTCTATGTATGACCATTGTTTGTACTTAAAAGAATAATCTCAGAAATGTTTTGCCTAGTGCACATGATTTATTGCTTCAGGATAAGATTTTCTGGAAATCTGTGAGATCCTCCAGGATCAAAGCAGCCTGGAGAAGGCAAGGTGCTCTTATCATTACGTCTTCAGTCGCCTGACTTTCCCCATAGGGAGAAGTAATTGTGCATGCAGTTTGTGTCTGGAGGCAGTATATTCTACAGAAATGCCACTTATTACTGCCCTGCTTTTCATCTGCAGGGGGGAAAAGTGATGTGAAAATGCCTGGAGGAGCAGGAATGTGTAATATGAATCTCATTTTACCATGCCTAAAAGAACCTCATGCAGACAAGGAGTTGATAAAAGAGAGTCAACGCTGAATAAAAATTCCCAATTAGAGCCCTATCAATAGCAGCACTTCTGTGGTGAGGTGGCTTAGCTCTCCCTGCTTTTACAGAAACCTGTGCTAATGTGTGCTTGCTTGGCTTTTTTATAACCTGTCTATACCTCTCCCATCTTGAAGCCATGGCTTTCTTTCCAGGTACCTGCATGCCACTCCCAGCTGGTGGACGGCCCAAAGCTCTGGTGTGGTGGTGGGTAACTGGGCAGGGGCGCTGCAAGGTCATTGCTCCGGGGCAGGGCACTGGAACTCCCCAGTCCCAAGATACAGAGGTTTTTTGCCATCAGGTGATGGCGACTCAAAGTGGTTTGCCATCACCTTAAATGGAAACATCCAGCTAGCCCTGAACCTGATAGAAAAGGGATGGTGGTCAGCAGCTCAGCCCGGGCTTGCGGCAGTCTGGGGACAGAAGTCTCATTTTCAGGCTGGGTTTGGAAAGCAGCATATGGATGGAGGAAAGGGTTGTTGCTGCTGCTGTGGGGCCCAAGGTTTTGGGGAGGGCTGGAAGAGTCCAGTTTTGAGGGTGGTCTGCTCCCCATGGGCTGGGCCACAGCGCTGGTTTGCACCAACCATCACACACCCCTTGTGCAGTGGGAGGGGTTTACCACCATCCCCAGCTGAGCAAGGGGCTCATGCTGGGATGCTCAACCTGGGATCTGGCAGCACTCCTTCTGCCCCCAGCTGCTGCTGGCACTGCGTGTTGGCTGCTTTTCTCACTCCTCACACCACCGAAACCTGGGGGGCAATTCCTCAGGCAGGGACATGAAGTTGCAGGTTCAATTTCACCCTTTCTGCCCTGGAGTCTGTCCTTGCAGTGCACTGTGGTGGGCCCCAGATTTATTCGCTTTGCTTTTTCCATCCCATTGCATTTAAGGGGGTAAACCATAAACAGCTTTTGCAAAACCATGCTCTATGCAACTAACCCCTCAGATCAGCTGAATCTTTCCCCCCACACACCTCCTTGTTCTCAGCACAGAGCCTTATCAGCAGAGCTGACTAATAAACCAGGGCAGTGGCACTGGGGGCTGTGTTAGGTGCATCTTGGCCACACACACAGAAACACACGTGTGTGCACACATTCCTGCCAAGCAGGAGGCAGCAGTGAAGCTTCCAGTGATCTGGAAGGGACCTGGAGAGCTCTCAGAGAAGAACTGAGCTTTTAAGAACCCCTTTGCATTCAGCCTCTTCCTCCAGGTAACAGTTTATTTCTAACATCTGATTTTCCCCTCAGCACATTCATGCCACCTGCTCCGACATTATTTCTGATTTCACCCAGTGTGAATTTCTGCTGGGCCATTTATAACTTACCTATCACAAGGTGCCATAGATCCTGCTGTCAGAGTGAGTGCACACCTGCTTTATTTGCTATGCTTCTGTTAGGAAATTACTAGTTTATATTTGGGGAGAAAGTTATATTTTTTCTTCATCCTCTCAAGTTTTATCACAGCACCATCAGAAATAAGGGCTTGAAAGGGATTTCTGAAAGTCATCCAGCCCTGAGGCAGAGCCAGGACAGACTGAACATTTAAACTCCTTTGGACTCTACTTGGCCCCAGTGTAAAGGCACAGCCACACAGTCACAGCAGAGTAACCACTGCGCTGTAGTGGCAATTTGCAGGGATTGCCTCACCTCATATTTCAGGAGCTCCAGGGCAGACCTCCCTTCGTACCAGCAAAGTTTTCGTTTTACTGTGTGTCTAAAGTAAACACACCTCCCTCAAATATGTTCCTGAAGGGAGGTTTCTCTGGAAATGTTTGTTGTCATGAGATAAGAGCAGTGTCCACATCTCCACGCGCAGAGTCCTGGTGGTCACAGGGGTGTGGGAGCAGAGGCACAGCGGTGTTTGGTGCTGTTGGGAGTTGCTGGATGAGCAGATGTGGCAGGAGGGAGCTGTCACTGGAGGGAAGGGTGCTCCCAGCCCTTCGTCTCAGTCAGCTCAGCAGGACCACTCTCTTCTCAGTGACAGACACGCTGCCACACGGTTACACCACCAGCATCCAGCACACGTGCTGTGAGCAGCCGGGGAGTGGCTCCCACGTGAGGGCCTGTGTGGAGAGATTGGTGCCCACGGTACCGCTGCCTCCATGCCAAAACACAAATCTCCTTCTTCCTGCAGGAGGATGAAGATGTTTAAAACAGTCACAGTGTTCCTGATAAGGAGTGCATCTTCTTTACAGTCACCAGGTTTCCAAGCAGATGTATTTTGTAGTTTCTACAACAGCTGGGTGGGAAGCTGCGAGTTGCCAGTGTTATTGCTGTGTGAATTCCTTTTTCAGGCATTTATTTGTTTTGCCAGTGTCCTTAATGCGTCCTTGCTATGGGTGTAGCTTTAGTGCCAATAAAAACCTCCCGAAATTTCAGCAAGGGCATCTGATCCTATATTAGGTTGCAGGAATAATGAGTGTTTTTCAACTGATACTTGAACTGGCAAACTAATCCTGATTTATATCCTCCTTTTCAATCCCTGTGTCTTTCCTTCTTCCTTGGGAGTGGTGGCATGTCTGTGCTGTGGCATCAGTCAGTGGCTCAGGATGTCAGGGGAGCACGTCCAGATGATGCATGCACTGGTGAGCCCAGGAATCTTTCCCTGGAGTTTGTCCAGGGCGGAGATTCACTCTTTTCCAAAGTAATGTCCCGCAAAAAGGGGAGTTGTGGGGAAGGTTATGACATGTGGACAGGGGGCAAAGTTAAGGGGGGACAGTTGTTTCAGTCTGCTGACTCTTCCTGTAATTCATGGAAACGAACAGTTTGGCCTCGAGTGTGAGGTGTTGTTGCTTTTCCTCTCTTCTGCAGTTTCAGGACCAAGAACGTTTTTTTATCTGCAATTTAATATCTACAGAGAGTGCTCAGATCACACCAGTCGTATTAGCAATGCACTGCTGAGGGAGGAGGCTTTGCAGTCTGAAGCACACTTAGAAAAGTACATAAATGTGGGGAGGGGAGGAAAATCCCTGAAGGCATCGCTTGTACAACTATGCAACATAAAAATTTACGCCGCCTCAATAAAGTATACACAAATAGTTTACAGTCTGTCTTCAACCGTAGCTGCTCTCCTGTGATTTCTAAATAGAATATGATTAATGTTAAAAATAATCCAATATATGAATTCTGTCTTTTGGATTGTTTTTAGCAGGTCAAAGGCTGTTATTGCAGTAATTGAATAATCCCACAGCCCTTTGCTCCAGACATTCACTATGGAAACTAAGCAGTGAGGACAGGCTATTCTATTTTCCAGTTATCCAGACAGCATTTTAACGGGAAAGAAAAATCTGATGCAGTTAAAAGCCCCTCTAAAAGCAGATTATGGGGAAAAAATAGATGCTCAGATGGGATGGAGGCTGGTGGTTCACTTCAAAATACTGTAATTGTTAAAGACACTGATAATCACTTTGGCAGGAATGCAAAGACGTATAAATGCTTTTTTGCCCTGTGTTCTCTAGATTGAGAGGCAAGAGGGAGGGCTGTTTTCTTTCCATGAGACCAGTGAAAAGCACATATTTCTAAAGTAAAAATCAAGGTTTGTTCTGAGAGTGTTTTAAGACTCTCAGATGAAAAATACTCTGCTGTTAGAAATGTTGCATGTCATATTTAGACAACAGTGTTTAATTATAGGATAGAATCATCTAATGACTCCAGCTGAGATTGTGACATACTGTGCCAATTATTATATACACATCATACAGTGAAGTGTAAACACAGCCAGGGACACCTCCAATCTAAGTAGACTTGTAACTGAACACTGTTTATTTCCCCTGTTTTTACATCCTTGCAAATCCATTGACCCCCGTTGAGATGCTCTTGACTTAGCTCAGCTTTGGAGGGAGACAAATATAGGCAAATTTTGTTATTTTTTCTGAGAAAGGGGCAGGGAAAAGGTAACTTATTTGTCTGAAGTCACAGGAGGAATCTATAGAAAAGGTGGCATTGACTCTGGACAGTGTCCTGGATGCATAAGACTATTTTCCTCCTGTAAGAAATATCCTAAGCTCATTTCAAGATGAGTGAGAGTAAGCAGAAACACCCAGGCATTGTTTGGTGGTGAGTCTCCAACGCTTCTCCTCCCTCCCCCTGGAGTTTTCACTTGTGTCCTGGAGGGTTCACATCCCCTGTGGTCCTTCCACAACCACCACAAAAGACTCTGTAGATCTTGAGAGGTCCAGGGAAAGCAAGTGCAAACCTAAATGCAGACACGAGGCACGATCCAAACCTTTGACCACACAGGGCTGCCAGCGTGGCACTCACCAGGCTGGTTACTGAGCCAGCCAGCCTTGGCTGCTAAAAACATAATGGGATTTGGTTGCAGAATTTAACCTTTAGAAGCCCAGCAGCTGCTCCCCAGGCCCTCTGGAAGGCTAAGCAGTCAGCATTTAAGATCCCAGATTTGAAGCACTGCAGATTCATTTTTTTATGCATCTTCAATAACCTAAAAAAAGCTAAAGGTCTGATAAAAGTGCAGCTGCATTACCGGGAGAGAACCATTTAAGATCTGGCACAGGGAAAAGCACATGTTTAAAAGACAAGTCTATCAGTCTTTAATGAGGTTATATGGGGACTGAGTGGTCATCTCATCACTGAGTAATCCTTAATGCAATGTGCTCTGAATCTATAATTAAAGCAGCTTCCACCTTTATCTTGCATACTAAATCTTGATTTCTCCCAGTTCTTGCCAAACCCCTCTCCATCTTAAAGGTACATCTGGCGTGTCCATGAGCCTTGAAAGGACTCACCTTGAGTAGCCTAGCACTGTGAAGGGCTCACTTGGAGCTGAGAACGAGCAACTCACATCCAAAGTGATGTTTCCCACCGAATGACTTTCAGCAAAATAAACCAGGTTTCAATAGACTGAAGCACCTTTACCAATTGTTGTTACCCACTGTCTCTTGCTGCAGTGGGCTCCTGCCTGCTCACACTCTTTATCTGTGGAGAAAATATTCTCTGCTTCTTCTTCAAAAATTCGTTTCTCCACCCAGAGGCCCTTCAGATCTCCCAGGAGGCTCCTTGCCTTCTCCTCCATTGAAGTCTTTCCCACCTGAGCCATTGCAAAACTCTCCAACAGCACCTGTTGCTGGAAAAAAGGCAGCTCAAGGCAAAATAATTACCTGTATTTCTAGAAATTACATCTTGGAAGCACTCACTCAGGCTTAATGGCTGCCAAGATACCCTCAGGAATAAGAGAAAGAAGGAACCTATATGTCCTAAAGGGCAAATTCTCACGGAGCAAAGTTGCCAGACCAAACCCTCTGCCTCTTTCTTGGGCAACTGTGAAATTGTTCTAAAAGCACAGTAAAGAACATGGTCAGATAATTGCCCTGTGGTCCAGGCACTGCTAAACAATTTGGCACTTTCTTTCAGTTCCTTTCAGTACCCCAGGCTCCCAGTGTGACCTTCAGCAAGTTGCTCAGACTAAACTCCCTCTCTCCTACGCAGGTTCCTAATTCCCACCAAGTTAGGTCAGTATCTGCCAAGGACCCTGCACTAGTCCAGCTCAGCCTCAAGGCCCAGCCCGTGCAGTCCTGCCTTTCTCCAATGACTTTCTTGCTCATTTAGATCCATTGGGACTGGGTGGCAAACACTGTGTTTTCTGCAGCATCCACCAAAGGAGATTTCCAGCTTCAATCTGGGGCTCTAACACACCTTGAACAACAACACAGTAGAAATAAACTACAGGTGGTGACAAAGCTTTCATGTCTACACAAGAAGTGCAGGGAGCACCTTATCTCCTTGCAGCAGATAACCTAAATCAGCCCTAGTTTTCCCCCAGATACTGAGCTGGAAGTGTGTGCCAGGAGCAGTTTCCACAGAACAGTGATTTATTTAATCACGTAGAGCAGAGCAATGTGGATCGCTGTCTCAGCACAAAGAGACAAACATGTCAAGAGCTTCTCCTGAAGGAACAGCAACATTCAGGCTTTGACTGTGGGAACTGTGTTGCCTTCACTGAGAGTTCAGAACTGGTGTGATTTCACAGCACCTCTTGTACACAAAATGAGAGGCATTTGAAGGCACGTGAGCTGAGGGCATCTTTCTAAACATGCCAAGTGTTTTCCAAATAACTCCTGAGAGCTGCAGCCAAGTCCAGCTGAGCTCTCTGCTTTTTGTGCACTGTTCCTTCTGCCCAGATGCTTCAGGTGACATCCAACAGGTGGGAAGGGCTCAGCCCTGAGGTCCGTGGTGCAAACTACAGATCTTTCATTTCAGAGTGAGACTACAGCATGGTCATCCTCCTGTGTTCACTCTGCCCAATTTCTGCACAAATCCCAGGCTTGCAAAGCTGAAGGAGCATTGTGGTATGCTCTAGTTTAGAAAACCCACTGCTGAGGGGACATTTAGGTGGTGACTGCAAAAAGGGAGTCCCACAATCTGTGAGTACTGACTGTGGCCCTTCACAGGCTTGCTGGGGAGGGTCTGAAGGAAAGGTGCCCACTGGAGCATGGGATTTGGTGAACTTACCAGAACAATATTTAAAAAAAGGAGAGTTGGAGAGTTGAACATTTTAAGCAAAGGTAGCATTTTTTTCCTCTAACAAATAAAGCCATCACAGCTCAATGCAAACAGAACCCACAGCAGTATTTTTGCACCTCACTCTTACTGAAATTAATGGAAATTAGGCATTAAGCAGATAAATGCATTTTTGGCTCTAACCCTAATTTTTGTAGTACGTCCAGTGCCCTATTAAGAAGAAAAACTCATTCAGTGTCACAGAGCTTCTGAAACAGAGGTGACTGATGTGTTGGTAAATTGGAAATGCAATTCACTCCATCTTCAGCTAGAGAACTATGTCCTGCGTCTGACATTGCTTCATTATATTAATGTTTTTCTTTTTCTTTTTTGGAGTTCATGTTCCCAGAGAATTTGAGTCACAAATAGATCAACCTGTCTTACATGTCAGTTCAGCTTTTTCTTATTAAATTGAACAAGTGCTGGAAGTTAGAGTTTTGGGAGAGAGCTTTCATTTTAATGCAGAGCTTGAACTAGTCTGATACTCCAAACGAGTGGGAAGGAGTAAAGTTCCCTCTGACTGGCAGCCAACAGCCACTTAAATTAAGGAAGAATCAAGCTTTTTGCCAGTTTCACAAAATGTCAACACATCTGCCTGAATTATGAAATAGGAATGCTGAGCTTAAATAGAAAAAAACAGACAAAAAATGGACAAAACCAGATCTGGATCTCCAGTTTAGGTGCAGAGGACTGAACTCTGTTACTTCCACTTTTATGTGTTTGTCAAAACAATGTTGAAAAACACCTCTGCTTAAATAGCTTAAATGCTCATTGAAGTACTAATAACCCTGGAATCCCTTGATAGTTTTTCTTTAATTTAGGCTTTTCTTTGTTGGTTTGCTTACACTAAAACTCCAGCTTGAAATTAATGGCACTTTTGCTCTATACTGAACAAACTTGCAATCTTCTGGATTACTGGGAGCTGTTGTGTATGTTGTCTCAAGTAATGAAAAAACAATGTAATACCAGTTTTAATTATAATTAAATTATGACGTATATGTGAATTATAGATATATATATATAATTTGATTTTAATTTCATTATAATAGCCATTACCAGCCCTCTAGGTAACATATACTATGAGTAGGCTTCAAAGCATTTCACAGAGGGAGTAAACATATAATTAGCACTGCTTTACAAATGGGGAAACTGAGTCAGGAGGTGGCTTGGCCAGAAGAAGGCAAAAGGTTAGCACCAGGTACTGCATCTCAGCCCTCTGGGCCCAGCTCCATGCCCAAGCCCCAGGGTTGGTCAGATGCTCTGGTATCTTTCTGACAGCATGGGCTAAACTGGGTATTTGGGAGCTGTAACTCCTTTTTCCGAACCCTGCTTCTTCCCTGCAAAATCCTAGACAATATCCACCTCCAAAACCTAAAGACATTAGGCAATACATGCTAATTATTATTATGGCAAAACTTTCTGTCTCTGGCAATCAGTCAGACAAGATGCTGTCATGGAAGGCTGGTACACCTTTAATCACCTCTCTGGCTGTAAAAAAAATACCTCTGAAGTCACTCTCCTTGGTGAGACCTCTTGAGGCTTCCCTTGTCCAAACCAATGTCCCACTTGTGAGCCTTCTGCTGCTGGGACATTACTGAGATCCTTCCTGGCCACTTTGCTGCAGCTGCTGCTCAGCCCTGCAGACAGACACAGCCAGAGCTCACCGTGTGCTTTGCCAGGTCATCATAGCAAAGAGATAAGCAGATCTGGATTGCTGCAAGAAATGTGTGGGTGAGGAATTAATCCTTGCTTAATTTGCTGCTAGTAACTCCCTAGGTGAAACATACTCCATAGCCAGCACTAGTCTGTACAGTTTCAGACCCTAAGAAAACAGAAATACATGCCTAAACCACAGTGTGATCCAAAAGGTATGAAAAAGAGATGTGTTTGTAAGGAAAAGGAAGCTATAAAATAAAGAATTGTAATGAATAACTGAGAATATATGTATAAAAAAAAGAAACAAAAAAGACGTAAAGAGCTTGACTGTGGCAGTCTTTTTGAACCTAACTGGTTTTGTGATCCCTGACTTGAAGGTTGTTGTTGATGATTTCTGTCATCATAATAGTCACAAAAAATTAAACTGAAATATTATTTTTTCCCCTTTACTTAAAAAAAAACCCACATTTTTTCCTCTGTACTGGTGAGATGACAGGGCATTCTCTCGAAGAAAGAAGAGAAAGACACAGTTCAAATAAATTCAAAAGGAATGGGAAAAGTGTGGAGTAAAGATATGTCTGAATGAGTCATACATACACTGCTAGGAGAGATTAAGTTACAAAGAAAAGTTGGCATGTTTGTGAAATTTCCTACCCAGATTGTGCCAGCAGAACTCACATATGGGCTTTTGAAACTGCAATAGCCCTCATGTGTCCATGCCAGAGGCTTTTGTCCCTGCAACAGTCTCTCTGCTGTTTTGAACAACCCTCCTGGTCCCAGGCCAGAGGGGAGGGTGGCTGCAGACTCTCAGCAGGCAATGTGTGAAATGTGACCTGGGACTTCAAAGTAACTTTTGTTATTCTGGGAAGGTGAGAATTGAGGAAAAGGTTTCATGCCATTTTGTTTAAAGACCTACAACAAAGAGGAGTGCACTCTAGTGTAGGATCCCTGGACTGGAATCCTGGCTTGCTGGGTGACTTTGGACAAGATCCTTAACAGCCTCAGCTTGCCCTTCATGCAAAGGATACTGCCCTGGCATCTTTCATGGAGCACTCCCAGATCCACTGAAGAAAATGACATTTATGTTGTTATTACCTTCCTTTAGCATTTCTGAGTAAGTGCCACGGGTGAGTCGTGTCCAGCAGAAAGCAGGCTCTGGTCCAAGTGTAGTACATTTAATTTCTAAGTGTGGTAGCATGAATAGAATAGAATAGAATAGAATAGAATAGAATAGAATATTATCACAACTACCTCATAGCCGAAGTGCCTGGAAGTGGGAGGATGAGTGAAGCACACTTTGCAGTCAAAACCCTGTGCAGAAAGCCCCCCTGCTATTCCACTCACAGCCCCAGTCTGACCAGGAGCAGCTCTGCAGCTCCCTCAGCTTTTCCTGTGCTCCTGCCCACAGGCACCTTGGTTCCCATCACAGAGGTCCAGAGCTTCCCTCCTCCTGGAGCATTGTTGTTGCCTAATTGTGGTGAAAAGTTCTGAGAGGCTGGCTCGTGCACTCACCTCATCCAAGGCCCAGGAATCATGGAATCATAAAACAGTTTGTGTTGGAAAACTGTCTAGAAAGGAAGTAGAGGGGGAAAAGTATGGGAGAAGCACAGCACAAACCGGCAAGAGAGAGGAATGGCATGTGGGTCTGTATTCATGGATTAATGGAGGAGCTCCCAGCACACCTCCTGGTGGAAGGGCTGGTATGGAAGATGGCACAAAGCAAGGAAAGGGTGAAGGACACAGGCAGCACACCTGGGCACACATGACGCATTGAAAGCCTGAAGGGAAGGAAAATATGGCCTAGAGGCAAGAGAAGAATCCAGAGGGTGAGTGAAGAACTGTGACAGGATAAGAGCTGGAGTGTTCAGGGGTAATCAGAAGAGAAAATCTCCCTGGGATAATATTAGGTTATTTAATAAGTCTAAGCATTACATCACACCACTGCCGCCTTGCTTTCAGCATAGCAGTTACTGACCAAACCCTAAATTCATTTAACACAGAGAAATACACAAATAAGCTGCCTACAAAGACCTGTAGGATGCAGCCGTGGGGCAGCTCTCACTTGCAGGCAGCCCTGGGTTGATGGGCTCTGGGGAGCCTTTGCTCCTCATCCCTGGGACCAAGTGGACTGCTGGCCACGCTGTGCCAGTCCCATCATTGCTGTTGGGTGCTGCTTCCAGCCCAGGCTCACTGTTAACAGCAGTGGTGACACCCTGCTGGCCAGAAGCTGGAGGACTGGCAAGGAAGTGCATCCAGGAGGTGAGCTGTGCCCTAAGGAAAGGTCTGAGTCTCATGAGACTGAGTGGGGTGAAGCTACAGGCATGCTGGGACGTTCCAGGAGGCTCAGAGGCCCATTGTGGACCCCTTGTTGCTTGGTGCTGGGAAAAAGGAAGGAGAAAAAAAGACAGAGAGAAACAAAATAAATACTAATGTTTTTCCCAGACCACAACTACTACAACTTTCAGGGTCAGGACAGGAGGTCAGAAACTCTTTCGTCTTGCACAGCCCTTTCTCAGCTCTCTGCCCTCCCTAAGATCATTCCAGAAATCTCCTGAGGAAGACGCCACAGGTGTAAATACCTTAACTCCCTTGGCTTTGGGTGGAGATGGAGATATTGCTGATTTGAACCAGCTGAGGCTCTAGTGTCTCTGGGCCCAGAATAGTTTGACCTGAGAATAAAATGGCATCCCAAACACAAGTGCACCCCAGGAGCAGTCTAACAGGTGAATGGTGTCTTGGAAACTCAGATTTTCAGCAGTAGTTACATCATCTGTATTTGTTATTCTTCATCCATTTCTAAAGTCTGGGTTCCAGGATGTCTCTGTTCCACTGATAGCTAATGGGGAGCCTGTGTATCTCAGTGAGATGTTATTCATTCCAAGTGAATACTTGTTAGCTTTTCTAATTGCCCTCCTCATGTTCTCACATAAAAATGACTCAAAAAAAATTGTGTTTCCTGGAACAGTCATTGACAGCATGTTTACCATCTTTAATTGATCACCCATCTCAGACTCCTTCTCTGCCACAACCACTCAGTATTTCAGGGCCAGGCCAAGAACTCACATTAAGTAGAGAATATTTGCACGGTGTGTCTCCAATGCAAGAGGAGCCCTTTGAAAGGTTAAATGCTGGGGTCTGCAGCACTCCCAGTCTTGGCTGGAGGCTGAGATGCTGCAGGCAGGAGTGTGGGACACTGCAGCAGCCCTCAGCAGGCATAGGGACTGCCCGCTCAGCAAGGCTTTGGAACTGGAAGCTGGAGGAAATGGGAGCAATCCTAGTTAGAAGGTGATTATGACAACTTATGTTTCTCTTCCCACCCAGCACTCCCACAGGAATTTTTTGAATCTCCAGTAAAACCCTGTTTCAACAAAAAAATTGAATGGTTTTCTTTATTTATTTTCTTCCTCTCCAAGTTCCATTATTGCCATATTGGAGGACTTGGGATGAAAAAGCAGAGGAGGAGGAACAGCCACACAAAATCTAAACAAGTGAAAAATGCGAAAGGTCTTGAAACACCAGGAAATGTTCCATTCTGCATCAAAATGGAATAAAGATTGGGTTTGCAAGTTGAGAATGCTGAGCAATAAAAAAATAAAATTAAAAAAAGCAAATAAACAACCATAGCTCTTGTGCTATTTGAAAAGTTATCTCTCATTTCAAAAACACTGCTCACTGACAATACTTCAGGTTCTTACCATAATTTGCCATCCAGATTCCTATGACACATAATGTTCCTGGGCTTGGGCTGAGTCAGACTCCAGGAGCTGGGAAGTGAGATATTTGGAAACACTAGACATTCCTTGCCCTGCATGGCTGGAGCATCACCGGTGGCTCCAACCCCAGTCCGGACATGACCCCTTGGTGGCAGTGGCTGAGCAGCAGGATGGCCTGGTCCAGGGTCCAGGGTCCCGGGTCCCAGACACAAGGGTGTGTGAACTGGGCCCCCTTCCAGAGGCAAGGATGTGTGCCTGGTGGGGGTGGTGCTGCCCTCAGCCATGCAGGGCACAGAGAGCTCGGGAATTGTGATGAATCAGTCCAGAGCCAGCGTGTGATTGTTCACAACATGGTATTTCATTAGAGTCATTTACTGTCAGTAAAACAGGTTGGTGAGCAGCTGGAGGTCCCAATCCATCCATTTCTGGGTAGGCTTGTTAAGTCCTTTGTGTCCACTGGCATGAATTATCCATGGCTGGCTGTGCAGGGGTGTTGTAAAAGCAAACCTTTGGACATGGGGACCTCCACTGAGTTGCTTTTGAAGAGGAGATTCAGGGCATTTGTGTGCAGTGAGATGTGAGGGAGCCAGTCAGGCTGGCAGGGTGGTACAGCATGGCACGTACAGCACTGAGAGGGAGCAGGGAGCCCCAGGACAGGCACTTCCTTCACTGGGGCTGCACAGCCCAGCTTGCCAGGAAGGTGCTCCCACAGGAACAGCACTGCTACAGCCCGGCTATACAGCTTCCAGTCCTATAGCCTGCACACCCTGTGCTCCTTCTGGGTCCCTGCACAATGTCTGTCACACGGACAGGTTCGTGCTTTGTCACCAGCATCGTACAGGTCTTGCAAAGCTGAGCTCCTCGAGTTTCAGTACTTCAGTAATATACTGGGAGCAGTAGGGTAAATACTTTGCGCAGGAGTTTCGAGATTAAATCCATCAAAACTCAGGGTACTGCTGAAAAGAGGCCATGTAAGTCCCATCTCCAGTTTCAGAATTGTGTTTGATTCAGGTCTTATCTAATCATGATACTGCATTCAGAGAGAAGTTCGTTTAATGCAAGAAATTTCCCAGCAAGAACAAGCTCCAGGTGCTGATCCTGTGTATCCTGATGCTGAGGAGTGGTGTGTTCCAGCTGTACAAGCAATATGAACTTTTTCACTGTGCGTTTAGCAAGTCCCACCTGAAATCCCTATGAATACATTGTAAAAGTGGAAGGGGATATCCTTTGATCCACGACGGAAGTTCCCTGCCATTTTCCTGCTTTTCTGGCTTCTAGTCAGTCCCTCACCTGGCAGTCAAATGATCCCTTTGCCAGAGATCCCAGGTGAGTCCATCAACAGTTTAAATCCCCCTTACGCTATGAGTCAAGCACACAACTCTCTGATCCAGCTCCTACTGGGCTTAGCCTTGGTTTTGCCCATGGTTTATCCTGGAGCAGAGTCAGGTCACTCTGAGGATCAAACTAGTCACCCCAGCACTGCCCCTTAATCACCACCCAGCAAAGAGCTGAATGCCTGCCGCCCTCCCTCCCTCATCCACTCCGTGCCTCCCCACATCGATAGCTCCTGAGCAGCTGACTTTAGCATAATGCAGTGATCCAAACACAAGCAGGCACAGCGGGATTTACTGGAAGACGTTGTCTCTCACAATCCATTATTTATAGCAGTGCTTTATGATTAAACCTGAAGCCATTACAACAGCAAAAGCTCAGGCTGGAACTGTGTCAGCTCACTCAGATGCACACAGGCATGGCCACACCAGAAAAAGCACGTTCCCCTGTGCTGCCTGTGGGATATATAGGGAAAGGGTGAGCAAGCAAACAAGATGACAGTCTCAGGCTGCAGGGATTGATTCTGATCTTGTGGGAAGGCACCACAGTTTGTGTGGGTAGTGCTGGGGCTGTTTGTGGGGCTGGCTTGTCTGCAAAAACCTGGCTGGAGGTGCAGCACCCTCCTTCTCCCTGGCCTGGATGCAGGTGCTCTCTGGGGAGGTGTGGCAAATCCCTGTGGGACATCCACACTCTGGTGGCCTCCCCCCGGCCTCAGCCCCAGCAGTGAGCTCTGCAACCCTCCCTCCCTCCCCTGGCACAGCCAGTTATGTATGGATGTGTGCAAAATCCTACTGCTTAATCCTGCTGCTGCTGCATCTACGGAGAGCTCCTCTGAGGAAACCCCCTGTGAAGGCATCAGCCATGGCTAGCAACTGCAGCAAACACTTCAGGCAGCAATACTGACAATATCCAGAGCACCCAGGATGCACCTAAGTCCTGGCCAGTGCAGTCCTGCGGTGGTTTGGGTATAGCTGCCTCCATGAGGGAGCACAGGGGAGGCCCATTCTCCCTCGGGGAGACGCTGCCTGGGTGTGACGACAAGGAAAAACATTCCTCCTGGAGGGCCTCTGCTTGGTCATCACCCTGCCACACCTCCCTGCCACTGCCCACACTACAGATGAGTCTGTGCAGTTGTTAGGGTCAGAACCCTGCAGAGCTGCTCTTCAGCTGAACATCAGCCTGTCCTCTTTGGGGCCAGTTTGTCAAAGCTTTCTCCTCCTGGAGGGCTGTTCTTCCCATACCAGAATCCGTCACACAACTGCACAGATCAGTGACTTTTCATAAGCAGAGAAAATACTCTTAGCCTGATGGAAGCTTTCCCATACCATTTAGCACAGGCTCTCAGCTCCCAGATGGAGCAGGGCTCTTAGCCAGCACTTGCCTTATTTAGGGGAGAGCAGTGGAGGTCCCAGAGAAAACTAAAAAATCAGCCTTGCCTTTCCAAGCCTTCTCCATGCACGGCTGCTCCCAATCCCAGTGAACCAGAGGCATGGGATGCTTTATCCCACTCCACAGCAGGACCTCCCAGAGGATCTGGAAGGGGTGTGGGGGTGCAGGGGCAGGCGAGAGGAACTGCAGGTTTTCCCTCTCTCATGTCTCAGCCCTGGCAGGCAAGCAGGGTTGAGCATAAGCATACATGGTACTATAGAGAAAATTAACTCTACCCCCACCAAACTAAGTCTGCCCTCGAGTATGGTGAATTAGGAGAGACAGACAAGGAGAATGGAAAGAAGGAATTGAGGGAAAAGCCCCTTTTCTTCCCTGAGAGAACAAGGGCTGGCAGCTGTAGAGCAGAGTTCTCTGACAGCTCCCTGCCATCCTCTGGGGTCCAGCAGGAGAGCTGTTCTGACAGGGCTCCACACCAGACACAGCAGCAACAATCTTCAGAGTCCTTCAAAAATATTTGCAATGATGCTCTCCAGAGCCATCTTCCTGGTATCCCTTGCTTTGACCCCTTCCTTACCCAGGAGCTGATCCTGAACTGCTCCATGTGCAGATGGGGGTTAAAGGTCAGAAACTTCCAAACTCAGAAAGAAGAATTGCTTTCTCCACCGAAGAAGGTAGAAGGGGAAAAAATACCAACCAAACACCCTGATGGCAGCAGTTTTCCAGCGCATTTTTAAGAGATTCCTGATTTTAAGGGATCTCAAATTAAGGGATCTCTCTGTGACAGGCAAAGCATCAATATGGCATCTTTCTCCATTGATAAAGAGTTACAGTTGTAGGTCCATCATAGATTTTTTCATAGCTGTAGGTCAGCCTGTGACACTTCACCATTACAGCCCACGTTGTTTGGAGCACAAGACCTGTTTGGGTGTCACAGTTCCCTTCCAACCCTATATCAAATGTTCCCTCATGGAGAATCCCCGCACTGGCAGTGAACTCCCTCAGCTCAGCTCTGTGCTGGTGTAAATTAGGAGTAACAACACTGTGGTCCAGTGAGATAAACCCATGATGAGTTACAGATTCCCTTGGATTTCCTTATCTCACTGCTGTGACCTGACTGCTGAAATGTAACCTCAGCCCATCGCTTATGGAGAATAAATTCCTTTACCAAACTTCAAGCCTGGAGTCTGTCAGTCCCTGGCCATCAGGGTTAGGAGATTACACTGCCTGACCTCTGACACTATTTAAGAGCTCATCTACAGCTACCACTATTTATAACAATTTAATATTTTCGTATTTCACGTATGTGCTTTAATCTGCCTGGCTGCAATATTAACCAGTGTGCAAAAACATAGTTTTGCTAAAATAGCTGCCTCATAGGGGGCATAGTGGGCAGACATTTTTTCTGCACATCTATCACATTCCTTTGGTATAACCTTCCTTTACATCAGTCCTATGGGGTCAGTCCTGTGTCTTATAATTATTTCAGATTGCGTTGTCAAACTGTTTGGAAAGAAGAGCGTCCCAGCTTATTAAGTGGTCACGAGATGCCAGTAAACATGGCAAGCCTTTGCTTGTTCTAATAAAAAATCCTGGCCCTGTGTTGGACAATTAGCTAATTTTGTACAGCCCAAAACCATTTCAGGTGTTGCTTGAGGTTCATTCCACTGTTTTAGCAAACCCTCGAGCCAAAGGATGCTCCAGTTACCACCCAAAGGCATGTCTGCTTTCAATAACATTTCCACGCCTCAAACATCCAACATCTTATATTTGTGTGACTCAAAGACAAGCACAGTCATGTTGGTGAGAACTGGGCATCAGTTTTCTCCTTTGGATGCTGTTGAACTGTACTTTGGACTAACATGCCCAAGGATACCTTGTTGTACCAACAAAATCAAGGTGTTTGGGCTTTTTCAGCCAGGAGATGCAGTTCTGTCCCCAGTGTTCAAATGATTCACCCTGCTGAGCTCAGTTTTGCTGTGGTTAAACTACTGTAACAAAATGGGTTGGGCACAAGAACCGGTCCATTTAAAAGTAGATGAGGGGTGTCTTCCTGCAGGTTTCACCATCCTAAAATGATACACCTGGGAATTTTTTTCATCTTTTCATGGGTACTTTTGCCTTTGGGTCATAAAGTGATTAATCCACTTCATAAGGATCATTATTAGTTCAGGCAGAAAATGCTGGATTGCATTTGAGGACACTGGCCTTGTTGGATTCCTGGTATTGAGGCAATGAATAGCAATAAATGGGAAGAACATGAGGAATGATTAAAGAGGGAGAAATAAAGAGGGTTTTACAGTCACAAAGAGAAGGTGGTTGAGGAACAACAGGGCTTTATTTGTCATACATGAGAACTGAAGGGTGTTCGGTGAAAAGAGCAAGTAGCAGATTTATTTTAAAATAAACAAGGGGAAGTACTTGTTCACACAATGCATAACTGAATCGTGACTCATTGCTGCAGGATGTTGTGGAGGACAAAAGCCTGCACAGGTTTTGACAAACTCAGGGAGAAAAAGTCCACTGAGAGCTATTGAATAAGATAATTCAGATGTTCCCTACAATTCACAGTCCCTAAAGCACTGGTTGCAGGGATCTAGGCTGGAATGGCATAAGCAGGTAACTCAGTACGTGCTGTATTTCCTACCTCTTCCCTCAGGAATTTGCTTCTTGTCTCTGTCAGAGAGAACTGTCAGAGGACTTTCTGACCTAGCAGGCATTTATATTTAGCAACACGAGCTTATTTGTGAAAGAAATTGTGGTTGTATTGATGACTTGCCTATGAGGAAGATTGCTGTGAGAGGTCTGCTGTGGGTGTGAGATGTGTGTGTGCCTCTTGTGTGGAATAAATCCACTGCTCATCTGCTTTGCTTCCAGGCTGTGACAGGCTGTAGGGAGCACAATCACAATGAGGAGTGCTACTTTTGTCACATATTCAGGGTTTTACTGTGAAGGGGAAAGGCAGAGAACTCAACCAAGGGCCTGAGTCCAGTTAGTTTTGCTGCTTTATGTTCTTCTAAGAGGTGAATGAAGGGAGGAAAGGCTGTTATGGCACTTAAATCAGTGATTTATAATAGGCTACCTAAATACAAGCTGATGCTTAGTGTTGGAGAGCACTCACAGGACCCTCACAACCGTTTTGCATATCTTGGTTTTCCTCCAGCATCTCTGCCTGCTGGCTGGGCCTCTAAAACACAGAGGGGTTCAAGTGATCAAATTAGTGAGGAGGTTCTTGTTCCCATCCACTGAGCATCCTCTCAGGAAGATCACTGCAAATTTCATTTTTGTGTCTATTTCATCTACTTAATCAAATCTACAAGTTCTTGTAAAGCTTTTATATCTGAAGTTGTCTCTGCGTGGGGAATGGGGGGATTTGCAACTGGGCTTGAGGAAGAGTGAGAATTACAAAACTGCTGCTTTTATCCTCCTGAAGGAACTTCACCGAAGTGTATCCAAGTTCCCACTGCAAAGTATGAGTATGTAACGCTAGGGAATGGTGGCCAGGTAAGTGCAGGGTTAATAATATTATAGCCACCACAGAGAGCAAGCCTCTAATATTGTCCTAACCCAAACATCCCTGCAGAGCAGACAGGCCTTCAGCTGTCAAAAATACTTTCTTTCTGAGTTGCACTTAGAGAGTGAGGTGGAGAGACTGTAATGGCAAGGAAGGTGTGAACAAGCTAAACTCAGGGGCCAAAGTTGAGAACCAAGCAAATACTCCTGTGAGGTTGCTTTTCTTCCGCAGAAGTCTGTGCCATTGCAGTGATGATCTATGGTAAAACATGTTCTCCTCTCTTTTCCTTGGCTCATTGGATGGAGATTACCTGATCCATCCAGCTCTAAAAGCATTGAAACTTCATATTTTTTCCTGTGTTTTCATTCTCCTGGCCTTATGTGAAGAAAAAGGATATGCCCATGTTTTATTGGGCTTGTCTCTTCTGTCAGTTCTCTGAAAATATTCTAGAAATTGGATCTGGCCATGTTTCCCCCTTAAACTCTGGAAAAGATATTGGATCAGTCAGATGAAAGAAGCTGTACAAATTAGCCATCAGCTGCTAAATACTTGGCAGCCTGGACAATGCCAGTATCAATCAAGTTAAGAGTTCAGTGTTTTTCTCATTCTGCTGGATTAAAAAACTGAATTGTGCTGCTCATGTAAGAAACCACCGGAATTCATCTTCCCTGTGCTTGGGTTTCTCTCTAACCCAAGGAGTCCTCAGTAACATTTTGGTTCTAGTTGCTGTGTTGTGGAATTATGGCTATCTCTCTGTGCTATCTGAGAAGGTGATTTGTTATTCACTACTTTGGTGAGATGAAACAAATTACGGAAAATTGAGCTCAGATGGATGGATGGGAACTCTGGCTGACACTGGGTGGCACTGAGTCTGTGCTGAATCCCTCAGGTTTTAATTAAGGGGCCTTTTAGCTTCTTGTTCAATTTCCCTGCTTTAAACCATATGGAATTAACTGTCCTTGGATGAGGGAGGAATGAGATAAGAAACTCCACCAGCTTTGTGCTTTTCTTGTCCTGCCAGAGCTGACCCCTGGAAGGCATCACAGGTCTTGCTTTCAGTGGTCTCCTTCTCTAGGCATTATGAAGTGCTGCACTGTCCTAACCCTTGTCTTTAAGTCCCTAAGATGAGAAAATCATTAAAGAAACACCTTGCACCAACAATATATAGCAGGACTATATCTTCTTGGGCAATTACTACCTGAAAAAACAATCCCGATCTGTTGGTCCTGAACTGAAGACCATGGCAGAAAATCTGGTCCTGGCAAAGCCAGCCAGGGAGACTGAGCCTGTCCTGCCCATGCCCTGCTGCTCCCACAGAGTCTCACATGCAGCTCCTGACAGAACAGCACCACAGCAAGGACCTGCCACTACCAGCCAGTTCAGAGCTGGAGGCCATCAGCAGGGAGAGGATGTGGGAGGACTGATTTTTTTGGAAATTATCATCCCTTTTAGCATTATGCCCTTCCCTACATAAAAAATACTCCTTAAAACAACAGTTCTACAACCTTCCTTTTTATGCTGTTCGTACCAGCAGCTCCACAGAAAGTCCCTAACAAAACATCCACAGTCACAGCTCCCAGCAGCTTGGTTTGAAGAGATCTTGTTGAAAGTGAAAGCTCTTACTCAATAAAAAGAGGTTTGAGTTAAAGACAAGTAACTTGAGCCATTTGGGAAGCACATATGTGCCTTACCATCTTGCTGATCTAATGGATGAACTGCTTGCAAAGACAGGATGGGGAGGCACAAACTGCTCCTATCTGCCCTCTGCTGCCTCCAGAGCCTGCTCACTCCAACACAGTGAGCACAAAAACCCCACAGACAGCACCCTCAGTGACTGGAATGTTGTACACTGGGGTGCAAAGCCTACAGAGACCCCTCTCCAGCCACCAGTTCCTGGTATCCAACTGTCCTGGGGCAGCTCTGCACTGTAAGATGTGCATGATGCATCATCCCATGAAGTCTTTAATTTTGTTTCCTTAAGCTACACTAAGACCCCTTTAGACTAGACATGTGTGGCTGTCCTTTCTTGATGGGAAAAAAACTCCACTACATTTTTTTATATTGCTTTTTTCTTCAGGTTCAAATGTTACTTGTTTTGTCCTGTAATGCAGAATTTTACCAATTTGAACCGACTTGATTGCTTATCCAGTTGCATAATTGTTTCGACTACAGAAGACTAAATAAAGAGTTTCCAGAGATTTTTATTTTGCTATGTTTAAGTAGGTTTGAAGTGCTAGAATTCAACTGAGCTTTAAACAACTCAAAACCCCCTTATGCTTTGGAAGATGTTAACTTTGGCTCCTATAATGGACTAGCCATAATACTAAACACATGCTGTCATAACTCAGGAAAACAGAGACACACAGACTCTTTTTTTCAGTGATTTTGGACATTGTCTCCATGTGTAACTTTATACATAAATAAGAATTCTTTCTGCCTCGCTCCACCCATGCATTTTTAATATTCTCTCTGGAAAGGGTTTCCTTAAACACTTTAGGGAAGCTGCTTCTTCTTCAAAGACTTTTTCCTGCCTCCTCGCTTAAAACAAGAACTTGGGTGGCCTCTTTTCTGATAAAGGGTGTCAGCTCTGTGAGCTTTGGGGTTTCAGCTCTTTCCCTCAGCATCTGTCCTGGCTGATGCCTGCACACACAGTGAATGAAGCAGGTGCTCTAGAAAGACTCCAGGAGAAAAAGTTATGCCAGCAATGTTCCCGTAGCAATAACTGCAATGAGCAGAAATTTAGAACTACTTTGGCAGCCACACTCATGAGCACTTTGGATCCAGAGACTGCTGCATTTTAAAAATTGCTGGTTGTGGAGGAATGTTTTGGAGCCCAGAGAGCTCTGACAGTGCCCCAGTAACCTCAGTGCAGTTGTTCCTCTCTCTAGTAGGGCACGATTTGACAGTGGGTCACTGTCCAACTGGACCTATCTATCCTTGATTAAAAAATGACTGAGAAAAGAGGGGGTTCAGCAGATAGGATGAGTGGGTGTCTGGAGAACATGATGTACAGGGAGGGACTCAGGGAACTGGGCTTATTCAGCCTTAAAAAGCAGAGGCTGAGAGTGATTTTCCTGCTCTCTTCAGCTACCTTGGGGTAGGGTATTGGAAGATGCAGCCAGTCTTTTCCTGGAGGTGCAGAGCAAGAGGACAAAACACAATGGACAAAAGTAGGAGAGTGAGAAGTTCACCTACAAAGGAAAATTACTAGGAGGACTGACAAGCGCTGGGCAAGCCAGAGGATGGGAAATCTCCATCCTGGAAGACAGTAAAAACCTAGACAAGGTCCAGAGAAACCTGTATAGTTGGCCCTGCTTTGAGGAAAGACTTGAACTACATGACAGCTAGAGGTCCCTTCCAACTTGAATTTTTCAATGTTTCTGTGATTTTTCATCTATTATTCCTTTTCATTTTCTCCTGTGTTTGTAGCTTTGTGTGCTGTGCCCAGTCATTTGCTCTGAAACATGCATGAGAAACAATTTTGTCTGGCCCAGATATCAGGATCTACTGAATGATGATTTTGCGATCCAGAAGAAGTGGCCAATATTTCACCATCACAAATATCTCACTTACATATCATGGCTTGCTTGTTTCATTAACATTCCCACCCCTATGAACTTCTGTTGTGATACCAGAGTGGTAATAAAAAAAAAGTTACACAGGTTGGTAAGAGGAAAGGAGACAGTGTCACACAGTAGTAGAAGATCCTGGAGCAGTTTCATTACTGCCAAATGTGAAGATAGGGATCTTGAACAGCCTCCCTTACCTTAGTGAAATCTGTGGTCTAAACCAGCAGAGTTTCAAAAGCACCAAAATATAGACCCAGGAGGAGCCTTGTCTCACAGAAGTTGGAGCGAAGAAGAGAATAAAATGGACTGACAACATTGCATCCAGCCAAGCCAGGAAGGCCAGGCCTTTTCCGAAAAGAAAGCACACAAGGTTCACTCACCTTTTCTGCTGCCATTGGTAGGAAACATGCAAATGTTCCTATTCCTTCCTCCACATAAACATTTCCAATAAAATTAAGATGGGGATATAGGAGCATGAGTTATTACTATGCTTGCCAAGTACTTTGATATCTTTGGGGGAAAAAACAGTCTGTGAAGGTTTTAGCCATTATTAATTAACATGAGTATTGATTTTTGCAAAATACTGCCAGCTTGGAGCAGTGTAATGTCACTGTAAGTGGTACAATAGTGCAACATAAACCAGAGCGTGGTGGGTGTTTCTCAGGCCCATGTGAGACACAGACACACACAAACATCCAGGGCAAGTGCTCTGTGATCCGGCCGTCTGTCCTTCCTACCCTGGCTTCAGGGCAACAAAGGCAATATTCAGGAACACCAGCTGGTTCCAGTGGGCATTTAACATCTCAATAACCAACAGAGGAACTGATGGGCCAAAGAGATGAGTCAACAGTAGTGTGTTTGCTCAGTCAGTGCCTAACAACTCCTCCATGTGCTCAAAGAGTGCTTTATGAATAAATTGTGTAATTTCCTACTAAGTTTGCACAACACACTTTGGTTTGGGATGTAGACCTGTGGTTTGTGTTGGCTGCATCCAGCCAGCCATTTCAGCATCCCTGCAGCACTACAAGCTCAGGAGCTGGTGGAAGTGTGTCACTATCATAGCAATGTGCCCCCATAGCTCACAGAGAAATCAATCACCAGTGCTGTGCACTTGGGCTCCTCAGACATGGGGCACGTCCTCTATGTGCAGTCCAGGATCACCAGGTTGCTGGGGGAAGAGCCAAAAGAACTATATAAACTTCACCCACACACAGTAATGAAACCCGTTCCTAGAGCTGTTAGCCTGGGCCTTTATCCATTTGGGATCCTTATTCTGCACTCTGTCAAGAGAGGGGCCTCAGTCCCCTCAGGGACTTTTTCTTAGGAATAAAATTGACTCTTTTCTTTCAAAATATGTAAGTCAGCATCATAGGGAGCAAGGTGGTGTATGCACTCTTCCATGAGGAATATTCAGAGCACTGAAGACAGGCAGCAGCCAGTCCCTGACTCAGGTTTGGGACAGTCTAAGTGACTTCCAACCTGATTTTCAAACCTCTTTCTGGGACTATTTGTGCACTACATCTGAAAATCATCTGCACAAGCAGATGAACAGGAACAAAGTTTATACTACAGGATTCCTGATTCTGAAGGCATTACCTTAATATTAACATTCATACGTGCTCTCTTCCTGACAAAATGTATCTTGAATACCTTTCAAGTGGAAGCTGGCAGAGACATTCTCTTTGAGGACACGGTGGCTTAGATGAAGGGGTCTGCAGGAGCAGTGTTGGCCCTGGTAACTCTGAACATGGGCAGGAAACTATGCCATGGTGTCCATCAGCAGCTTAATGAAGAGGATGACCAGGTGCAGTGCTCAGCTCCAGGCCTTGTCCTGTTTACTCACAGAGGATGATCCTTTAGCTCAGACTACAAACTCATACGTCTGTTTAAGGATGTGCTGTGTTTACCTCAAAGTGTACCGAGGTCCCTTGGGAGATGTTCTGTTTCTGCTGCACTTCCTCCCAGATAATGATTGACGTATTTTCTTTATTTCCCTTTAGTATTTACACCTGAGGGTGGATAACAGGTGTAGCAATGCTGGCACAGCTATGGGCACAGACTGTCACCCACACAAATGTAATCGGCATTTCAGGTTATAAAGTTTTTGATGGCAGACAATATCTTTCTCGTGGTTAGAAAGGTACTTTCTAGCCAAACCAGTCTGAACCCTCACCAGCTAAGTACAATCCTTCTGACCTCTCTATCCTTGTCTCTTTAAGTTACAGGGTTGGGCATGTTTCACCTCTGAAATTCCTGGAGCAAAACCTTCAGGCCCTGGTCTACTGTGATTGCTGAGGGGAGGGTCTGCATCTCCAGAGAGCTCACCTGAGCAAGCTTCTGCCCAGGTGGAGCTCGGAGTCAAGAGAGTGAGGGTGACTATATCTCTGGAGCACAGATGTCAGCATGGAGAGGCCAAATCTAAAAATCACTAGAACTGTTTCATAAACAACATGGAGGATAATTAATGACCCCATTATAAAGACACAGCCATGGAAACAATTGCAAATTGACTTTTGGCAGACATTTTTGGCAGAACTGATACGAAATACCTCACAGGATTGGGATCTGTTTGCTGCACACAGAGTTTGCCTGTTGATTCCTGGGGAAGCCGAGGGACAGAATCACAGAATGGGTAAGGCTGAACTATCCCACAGAGATGGACAATATCCCTTTTATGTCTGCAAAGCACTCACTTGCTCTTCCTTGAACTCATTTCTGCTGCAGTTCCTTCAGCCCCACACTCTGTGCCACAGTTCCTTCCCACGTTTCACAAGTTAAGTTTCATGACTTGTTTGATAGGCTCTGTGACTGCTTTACCCTTGTGTGATCCAAGGACAACAATTTTAAGTGCCTTGACATTTCAGGTGCTTCTAGGAACTTTTAGGATTTCAGATGAAGACCCATTAAAAAACTCAGTTCCTTCAGTCTTTTCATGCTCAGAAGCCTCAGCCTTCTGATGCAGTTTGCATTGTAGGTCCCAAGTGATTAACTGTCTCGTCAAAAAACAAAACAAAACACAAACAAACCAACAAAACAGGGAAAAAAATAGAAAGGAAGATGATGCTTATGTGTCTAGGCAAGGAAATGACACACATCCACCTCCTTCCTCAAGCAAACAAGCAGCTTCAGAGAGGTTGTTTGAGTCACAGCTGCTCAAAGAGAGCTGAGTGCTGAGCTGCAGACTTGCTCAATCAGAGAGATGCCGTCCCTTGTAACCAGCAAGCAGGGATGAACCAGTGGCAGTCTGACCGCACAAAGATACAGATCTGTCTGTCACTTCATTCTGCACAAGCCCATATTTTAAGTAGCTGTACACAAAAGCAACTGCAGCCATAGCAACACTTTTTAAACAAACTGCTCCTCAATGTGGTTTTTTATTCATTTATGTAACCCCTTCTTAGGCAAATGTAGGGGGGGGTGTCTCTATAGTTAGAATTTAAACATACATATATACTGATAAATATATGAAGATATAGATAGATACAGGCACATACATGTAGTGCAGAATTATGGTGATGCCCTGTAAGTCAAAGCTCTGTGAAGATGCTCAGTGACTCGAAGCACTGCTCATCACCCTGTGAGGGGGAGCCCTACATAGAGAAGGCCAGGTCACCCCACTGCCAACTCAGCCACCAGCCTGGCAGCAGACTAACCTAGCAGGAAAACAGGGAATCTTTTCCTTCAGTGTTAGAAAGCTGGTGTGGCTGGTGGGAAAGCCCAGAGAGTATAAGAGCAAGCTGGAGGGAGTGGACAGACTGGAGGAAGGGACATTGCTCTTTCAGCATCTTTTCACGAGATCAATTGACTGCATCCACAGCCTCAGTTTCTCTCCTGGAAAAACCTTTTTTCTATCTCCCTTGACTGTGGAAAGAACCCAGGGAAACAAGTCTTCCTTGTCTTAGCCTTACTAAACACCCCTCATATTGCTTACACCAGGATTTACGACAGCTTAACTAAACAGATCGCGGGACCGATTAAAGCAAATCCATGGCATGCGGGACACATGAATTTCCACAGCTCCACCACATCAGCTGGCTTTAACTTCTTCTCTGTTCTTGTCCTCTTTTGCAACATGTCCAAAGGAACATTGCATAGCCCTGCAGCTTGAGGGTTCTTCAAGCTGTTTCTGTTATTTGAAGACAACTTTTAACAGGAGGGTTTCAGAGGAACAGCTCAGAGAGAATATTAACACGCTTCAGAGTGGAATTATGTGGCTGTGACAGCGAGAACAGCTTGGACATTTCACCCCAGGCCTCTCACAAGTCGGAAGATAAGAACACAATTCCCCCAAGGCAAAATACCATAACATTTCTTACTTGACACCCTGTACCCACAAAAAATGCCTTTCAAAATTACTCAAATAATAGCAAAATAAACATTAAATGTTCTTCAAACTTGTGTTTTCCTTCAGATGACTATTTTGCAACTTTATATATAGACTGTGAATAACTTCGTCTGATTATTTAAACTGCTGCATATATACCTACTCTTTTAGCACTATTAATCCACCTCAGAAATGTAAAAATCTGGATTAATTCATTAAAAAGCGCACCTTGCAAGTCTATAGAATGACTCCATTCATTTTTCTATTACAGCAAAATTAATTGGGGAAAACTGTTGGATCAATTGGAACAACCAAAGTTTGGTATGAATTCATCATATCATACAATTATTTCATGTTCTATTAGAGCAAATTTCTGCCTAGGAGAAGGGAAGAATTTTTAGAATGGACTTTGAAAATCTTTTTCCTGATCTTAATTATTCCAAAATTTTGATTAAGTTGGTAGAAAATCTGAGCAAATGAAGGAAGGGTTTTTATTGAAACATACAAGGAAGAGCTCTGTGGCCACAGAACAAACACAGTATTCTCAAATCTCTTGCTGAGCCTTGTTTCTTAGAGTGTCAGGGGCTTCAGGGCTGATCTCTAGAAAGCAGAGTAGTAAAATCATGGATTTTGTGTCTTGCTGAAAAGGTTTCTTCGGCTCCTGGGAAAAGCACAGAGACAGAAAGGGGTATAGTGCTAGAACCAAACTTCGCTTACGTACACATATCACTTCTGCTGGTTGTAATTGATTCAAGACTTCATCCATGCTATAGACCAGGCATTTAAAATGAGTAATTTTGTCTGGTTCACTGAATGTTGAAATCCTTGCAGTAAATGAAGCCAGGTTAGCTAAGACTCTGAAGATTTTTTTGATATGCAGTAAAAGAAAAGGGTAAAAGTAAGAGCAAAACCAGGACAGAAGAAACAACTGCCTTACACAGAGTACTCGGAATGGCAGACTGCTGGCATGGCTGTCTGAGGAATGAGGTGCAAAGCATCTATTTATGCCCTTGGCTGAACCACCATCTCATGGACAGTTAAGTTTGAGAAGAGGAGCAAGTGATGGGTAATCATGTTTTTACCCTCATGCCAGTGGGTGAGAAGGGAAAGAACATCTTGCAGCCCACCCTCAGGGTGGATGGACACTGAGGGACACCGGGCACGGCTGGGTTCACAGCGTCCTCGTGCAGAGCTGGGTGAAACCTGGGCAGCAGATGACAGCACTCTGCACAAGGAGTGATCCACCAGCAGCCACCTGCTACTGCTGAGCAGATGGAGCACAGATTCTCTCCAGACCTACAGCTCATGCTCTGCTGGGTAAGCAAAATCCTCAGCGTGGGGGCCAAAACAAATACACAGGCTCCAGCTTGTTGGGGAGGATGAAACAGGAAAGCCTTATAAATATGATTGCCTGGCAAAAGATTTTGAGAATATATATATATATATATAAGCGAGACTGAAATGAAGGCAAGCTTTGAGATACCAAGCCTCAGTTACTGAACAACAGGAAAACAATGGTATGGCCGGCTGAAGTTAATCCCCTCTTGACTGAACAATACCCTCTGCACATAGGCAGGTCCAAGGGTCAGAGCAGACCCCACTAGCCTGGCAGAAGGAGTCCAAAGAGCAGTTTTTAGGGTTTAAAATGTAACGTAATATGGTAATGCAATGATTCTTATAGGCTGTATGTAAATGCTATAGAATTTGTATCTTGTACTAGATTGGTTAGTGGAAATTAGAATTTTCAGCATAGAAGAAGATTTATTGTATTGTACCGAGAACTTCGCTCTCTTAGATACTCACTTATACTCTTGCTCTTATGCTCTTACTCTCTTACACTCTTATGCTCTTACTCTCGGACTCTCTGACTTTCTTACTCTCTTGCACTCACTCCTGCACCCACACCCTTTGAATAAACTGCATACTCCAAGACCTGACTCCAGAGATCTCTCGTCTCCATCCATCTCGACCGTCCAACCAACACCAGCTCCTACACCAGCTGAGCTAACCAGTCTGCCCAGTAGTAACCAAGCCTTGTTCAGTGTATCAGCAGGATGGAGGGATGGAGGGATGGCTGCTGGATCCAGCTCTTTGGATGCTTGTGACCTAAGACCATCAGATTTTGGCATGTGGCTCACAGGATGAGAGGGTCAGACAGCTCCCACCACCATGGCTCCATGGCTAAGCTGGCATTTCCCTTGCTCCACTGACCTTTCCCTTGCAGCACTGTGTCTGAGGATCGTTTTCAGTCTGTGGAACCACCTGAGATGCTTTTTCCTATATTACAGGCTCTACTTTGCTGCTTTTCTCTTCCCACAGCATTACTGGCCCTTCTAATACTCAGCAGTCCTGCAATGAGATTTTCTAACCATAATTTGCCCCACTGGGGGAGCATGGAAAACAGTATGCTGTAACACACACACAAAATACATCATCAGTCTCAACTGAGGGCTGATGAAAATTGCACTGCTGTCCTCCATGAGGATCCAACCTGGAAAAGAGCAGCTTGAAGCTGGCTGTGGCTGAGAAGGGCCCCCTGCAGCAGAGCTGTTGGGATATGCTGATCCAGATGCAGTGACTGCAAGCATTTCCCATCTAGTGTCACTGACTTGCAAGCCTCTCCTTGGGGCTCTCTGGAAGTTGCTTTGTGCTGCCACAGCCCTTCACACAGATGTTGCCAAATGAATTCACAGCCCTTACTTACTTAGTAAGGAGCTCCCGTCAACTGGAACTAAATTTAGCCCAGTATTTCTGTGTTGAAAGATGCTGTATAGAAATGCAAAATGAATACATTAAAAATTAAACAAGGCAAAGATCTAAAATACTAACCTTGCCACAATATATTCAGTTCAGTCTTCCCTGTATTCACAATATTTTTGCCAACCAGCCCTTCCATATAAATTTATTTAAATATGGAAGCCTTGGTGTTATTATTTCAAAAGAGAGGACCCAATTTTTTTTCCAGTTATAGCTAATGAACTGATCTCACTGACTGTCAGGAGAACAACATCCAGGTGTTAGCAATAAACTCAGAAATCTGAAGTGTTCTAGTCACCTTATTCTGCAAGGTTCCACTCCTAAACAGCGCATGTAAATAGCTTGCAGGAAAAGAGCAACTGGTGAATAGAGTGACAGCCTAGTGTATGGTAAAGTATTTTAGAAAATTTAATGTCTCACTAGATTTACTTTGAAAGAGGCTTTTATTTAACAAAATACCTTTTCTTGACATGTTTCTATCCATACATAACTCGTGTTTTTCCCTGACACATTCATACCCTTGTAAATCATGTCTGTATTCAAGCTAATAATAAATTTATATGCTTTTATACAACATTCAAAACTGGAAAATTAATACAAAGTATATTGAACTTCTCAACAAATGCTTTTTTTTAAAAAAATGAACTATTGGTGTGTCTGTGCGTCTCAAGTTTATATTTTGCTCTATTATTAATTGACATGAACTGTGTGCTTTGATGTCTGAATTGAACAGCCTTCTACTGCAACTGTTTCCTTTAATGTAAAATGTGTGTGGCATAATTCTCATTGCTAATTGCAACCTTATGATAATAGTCTGCAGAGTCCTGCTGACCTCATTTACAATAGCATAAGAAGCCGAGGCCAGCTGCTAATAGCTGTGTGCTAAGCCTTTTCTCTTTGGTGGGGTTCTTTAGCATAAATAGAAATGAGCAATATCTAATTCTTAAAATGCAAGTCCTTGGGCACTTGGAGAGAGTTTGGATCTAGACCCAGACTTTGAATTTCCAGGCCAGACCCAGGTGCTGCAGCAGAGGTTCCCTGCTTTTGCCGCTGATTTGTTTTGCTCTCAGAAATGTGACCTCAGCATGGAGCAATATAAACCATTAAATAAAACACATGCTGCCCTCTTCCAGCTGGAGCTGTGATAGCGTCGTTAGTGCAGGAGGGATTGGCTGTGTTCCCTCCTCTGCCCTCTTTTGATTTTTCTGTAAATTGTCCAGCCTTATATTTATGGTGTTACCGACACGGAGCTGGGAGCAGCCGCCTTTCCCCAGCCAGCTCCTGGCTGTCAGCTCCAGCCTCGGAGGTTTAAACAGTTTTCTCTTTGCAAAAACAACTACCTTGTGATCCGTTTAGCTGTATTTAGTTTTACCACTTGCAGTACAGACAAAACGAGGCTAAAGCCTGCCGTCTTATGAACTGCATGCTGCAAAGAGCATCTGGAAACATGGCTCAAGGAGGTGCTTGAATAAGGCTTTAATGCAGTCCATATGCTGCAGGCACAGTTGTAAAACAATTGTGGTGTGGCACACACTGTGATTTTAGCTGTGAGGGGAAGGGATAGACAAGGTGAGAGCACATGAAGGGTGTTTGCAGCAAAGGTGGGAGAGAACGACTCGTTCCCATAGACCCTTCCTGCACTCTCAGGCACATGGGGTCTCATTCCTGGTGTTTTCCAGTGCCGGACCAGGAGCTGGGCTAGATGATCCTTGTGGTTCCTTTTATCTCAGGATATTGTATGATACTATGGTTCTGTGGCAGCCTGCCTGGCTGCTATGGGCTCACCTGCATCCCAGCGTGATGGAGTTATTGCAGCTTCACCAGCTGCCATCTGTCACCTGTCCTAGCCCTGGGACACACATTCTCAGCTCACCCAGCTATGTTTGAGATAGCACATTCCCACCTCCCAGGGGCATAACCAGGCAGAGCAGAGGTTTGGAAGTACAGGGGGCAGTTCAGCTTCAGAAATTGTCACCTGTTTTATTTGACAGCTAAGCCCTTGCCTTCTGTCTGTATTGTAGCCATAGTGCTTTACTGGAGAGGTGGCACTATCTGGTAAGAAAGGCAGGTGACTGTCTTACACACATATGCAAAACTCAAGCAAATTCTGTCTTTTTGCTATTTAATTCCATGGGGGTTTTCTCTTGCAAGGATCACAGAATCCCAGAATGGATCAGGTTGGAAGGGACCACAGTGAGTATTCTGGTCCAACCTCCCTGCTCAAGTAAGGCCATCCCAGAGCACATGGCACAGGACTGCATCCAGATGGTGCTTGAATATCTCCCTTGAGAGAGACTCTACACCCTCTCTGGGCATCTGTTCCAGTGCACAGTCGCCTGTACAGTGAAGAAGTTCTTCCTCATGTTCAGGTGGAACTTCCAGTGCAAGAGTTTGTGCCTGTTGCCTCTTGTTCCATAGCTTGGCACCACCAAGCAGAGCCTGGTCCATTCGCTTCCCACCCTCTCTTCAGGTACTGATAAACATTGACGAGGTCCCCTCTCAGCCATTTTCTCTCAAGGCTGGACAGGCCCAGCTTCCTCAGCCTTTCCTCATAAGAGAGATGCTTCAGTCCCTTCATCATCTCTGTCACCCTCTGCTGGACCTGCTCCAGGTGCTCCATGTTTCTCTTGTCCTGAGGAGCCCAGACCTGGACACAGCACTTCAGATGTGTCTCACAAGGGCTGAGCAGGGGCCAGGATCAGCTCCCTGACCTGCTGGCACTGCCCTTCCTAATGCACCCCAGGACACCATTGGCGTTATTGGCCACAAGGGCTCACTGCTGGCTCGTGGACAGCTCCTGGTCCCCGGGACACCCAGGTCCCTCTCCACAGAGCTGCTTCCCAGCAGGTCACCCCCAGCCTGTGCTGGTGCCGGGGCTGGTCCTCCCCAGGTGCAGCACCTGCATTTGCATTTGTTGAATTTCAGCAGGTTCTTCTCTGCCCAACTGTCCAACCTGTTGAGGTCTTTCTGAAGGGCTGCACAGCCCTTTGGGACACTGGCCACTCCTCCCAGCATGAGACGACAGCATGTATCTTTCATTCATACTGCAGTGCTACATTTTAAGCAATAAAATGACACCTTTACTGACAATTTAATTTCACAGGGTTTGGGACATGGAGACTTCCATCAGCGACTTAGTGTCTTCTTTTAGGGGCAGATAATTTAAACTGTCTTTAATTGTGTTTTCCGCTGTGCAAGGCAGAGCAGTGATGTTTCCCCCGTGCAAAGTGCAGTGATGAGCACTAGTGCACCAAGCTTACAGCCCCTGCAGAGCTCACTTGGAGAACGAAGCAGCAAGATCCTTGTAATTAAGGAGATAGGAAGATGCTAATTATCATGATTTGGGATTCTTTCACATGCAGCTTGAAGTGGAGACTTGAGTTGTTAAAATATTTTTATGCTAATGCTTTATTTGAATTTTTTTCCTAGAGATTTGTTCAGTGTCAAATGTAATGACTTCAAGTTGAAGCACAGCACTTCTAATGGAGTGTGTGACCTTTCCACAACCTCACTGAACAGCACCGACGAAATTTCCAGGCAGCTAATTAATACACTGGTACAGCACCAGGCGGGTGGACCTCTATCAGCTTAACTCTCATCCGAGAGGATGAAATCCTCCTGCCCTCCCCACACCCACATCTCACTAACAATGATGGATTTGGGACCTAATCAGGCATTAAAACAGAGGATTAGCAAGCTGCAGATCACAGTGATCACAGCTCGGTTTACAGGGCATGCAGGGGACTGGCAAAAATTGCCAAGCATGCTCCCACTAAATGAATGTCTACATACCTGAAAAACCTATGTGGGCAGCAGAGACTGTTGGGCTTAATATAAAAATGTGATGATTTTGAAAGGTCAGCAGAAAAAGCAACACAGAACAGGAGCTTAATGGGAAATTTTAATAAAGGAGCAGGTACAGGAAGGTGAATGTGAAGCACTGAACACAATCCAAGTGTGGTACCACACCCCACTGCCTTGCATTTAAAGCCCCTTTTTGAAGATGTGGCTTATGTAGCAGGTTCAGGGAGGGTAGGACCCACTTTCACCTGTGTCCAGAAAAGGTACCACAAGGAGAATATATGGTCCTAGTTTTTCTGCTTTGATTACACTCAAGGCAAGGAGAAATTGAAGTAAGAAAAGAACAGAGCATGAAAAGAAGCAGGAGTTGGAGGTTTCAGAGCTAAAAGAAATGTATAATTATTTGCTTTAGGATCCTTTTCTTGGCTGAGTTGATCATAAGAAGCAAGATATTTAGATGGCCAATGCTATGCCTGTGATAACAAATCATTTGGTGCAGTAAGTGCTGGGCTTGCACATCAATCATGGGAGTTCTGAACTCCTTCCACCTCTGGCTCCTGCCACAGGCCTTCCTGCGGGATGTGTGTGCAACAACTTGCTGGCTCTGGAGGACACTGTTGTGGGGCCGTGTCACCTCTCCAGGGCCCCTAGAAGCCAGTCTGGCACCTTGGATAGCTGCCAGCCCTGCCAGTTGAGGGAAGGAGCCATCCCACCTTTTGTTTTACACAAACACGGCAACATTTGCTGCATGGCTTTGAGGCAAACCCATCCATCCTGGCTCAGGGCTGGGCAGGCAGATCTGATCATTGTTGGTATTTTCACGTAGCTGTTGTGTGAATTATTTCTCCTGCAGCTCATAGCCCCTGTGGAATTGCTTTTAGAGGTATGCCGGCACTCCTGGACAGTCTGGTGATATTCATCACTTCCCCGCAGATCTGAGCCCAGAGCTGAAATTCCTTCAGAAGGTTTGCCCCCCTGCCAAGCAGCTGTATAGAAAAGCAGCACTCACTGTGTTGCAAACAGGAGTGTGGATACAGGGTGCTGGTCCCAGCCAAGAAAGGGAGGAGGTGAAAAAGGCATCTCACAGTACGGCCTTGAAGGGATCTTCTTTGGGACCCAAGAACAGCACCCTGGAGCCACATCAAAGCACTTCTCCAGGTCCTCCGGCATGGTGACAGAGCCCATGTGAGCAGCTGCTGCTGTGTTGTGCTCTCACAGTAGGTGTGTGTCTGCTGTGCCCTCAGCGCAGCGTAATAGGACTTCAAGAGGATCACCTTTATTCTCTGAAATCTGTTGCTGGCCAGTGCTCTCATACTAAGAGCAGTCATAACATTAGCAATCTCCTGCTTCTACCAGCAGATTATTCTGCTGCCCAGGAAACCTTTGTCCCTCTCACGTCCTGCTCACTGAATGAACAGCGCCACCACTTCCATCAGCGGCCCAAGCTGCAGCTCTTCGGAGTTTTCAGGAAGCCGAAGGCAGAAGAGAGAATAGTTGGCTAATGGATAGCAAGAAAAAGATCTGATAAAAAAATCGAGGGGTTCAGCAAGTGGGACTGACAACAGAAGGGAAAGCAGCTGAAGAGAGGAAAGAATTTCGAACTAGAAGTGTCAGTGGATGATGAAGTGGTGGCAGAGTGGAAGGTGGGCAAATGCTGGCAAATAGGCAGGTGCTTGTGGCACTTGGCCCTTTTCATATAGGCACAAAACCCACTTCGGGATCTTGTGGGAGCTCTGAATGGTTTGAAAGTCTTCTTTTAGCACATGTGCTGTGTGAATCGCTGGGGGATCTTAGAGCAGTGCAGCCCACATGTGGATTTGGAAGACGATGTTTCCATGAAGTGCCAGAGTGGAATGATGTTTCACTGCCTTTCCCCAGTTTGTGCTCCCCAAAATCACTCTGAGAACCAGACTAACCATCAAAGCAGATGTGAGCTTTGCTTTGGAGCCACACTGATGGGCAAACAAAAGCACTAAAGGCAGCCACTGAACCCAGGGCACTGATGCCTCTTGCACATCTCGCTTTTTTCAGAGGTGGATTACAGCTCCCTTACCTTCCACACCTGAGACAGAAAGAGAGGGACCTAAAGTACATCTTACACCTCCTGGCACAGGATGTCACTTTCTTTATGGGTACATCCTTCTACACTGACAGCCCATCAATGAGGGGGTCCCGTGGGATGGATTTTCTGTGGTCAGCACACAAAGCAGGAGGTGCAACACCTTTATAATGTGGAGTGTAGAGGGGATTAATTACTTCCCCTGCTCAGGAGAACTGACAGATGTGTTGCGCGCACGAAAGAGAGACAAGGGAGAGCTGCCATCTGCTGTTGGGAAAATCCTGATTCGTCTTTTAGCCCAGGCACTGCTAGGAGCTGCAGGTGGCTCATTCGTGCCAGCAGCTCCCATCACACTGGTTTAGCACACAGAGCAGTATTCCACAGGGGGACCAGGAATCTGCACCTGCCGCGCACTGGGGAGGAGTCAAGTTTGCCCTGAGGATCTGCTGTTCTCATGTGTAAATCAGGAAAAAGACAACAGATCTACCGACCTTTTGAACCACCCATACCAGCAGCAAAGCAAAGGGGGAAGAAGACATGGCAAACCCACTGTGCCTCCAGGAGGGACTTCAGTGGAAAAATCAACCACATCTTCAAATGTAAGCCACAGATAGTCAATTAGATCAGAATTTAGACCTGCAGTATTTAGATCTGCAGTGGATTTTCAAAAAAGCTCAGCATTCTGTATTACTATGGAAACGAAAGAATTGGTGATGTCCTACACATCTAAAATCTGGGTACTTAGGGTGAAAAAAAAATATTAATCATTGAAAAGGCAGTTCATTTATTGACATGTCATTTTGAGTAATTCAAAATTATTTATTTGCTTCTGAAAATGTTTATTTCTATTTTCTAAATTACATTTTACATCAGTTTAGCTAAACGTAACTGTATTATTTTTACAAGAAAAGACAACCAAGTATTTAATACAAATTAAAGTAAATATTTCAGTCCTTTAAATAGCAAGGTAATCTTGTTTAAAACTTCAATTAAAAAATCCAAACAAACAAATTTGAAAATTCTGCATACAAAAGTATCATTTGCTTATATGTTTTTTCCAAAAGAAAAAAATGTATGAAGAAAAAAGGTATCCATATCATCCTGGTCATTTACAGGGGAACCACACAATTCAATAATCCACGACCAGATCTTTCACAAGCAAACACAAATTTATAATACAGCAGCATGGTATTGATTTGGCCTGAAAGTAAACACTTTTCAGTTATTATGTTGAATTTTTCACTGCTATTTTTCTACAGGATGAAATGAAGAAGAAAATAATTCTAGAGTATGTGTACTAAAATCAAATGTTTTTTCCAGTAGGAATGCTGGGAGGAGCAGTACCAGTAGTTAAAGATCAGTGTTCAGTCAATTCAGTTGTTTGCACTGGTGAGTTTTTGAGTAAAGATATTCTGCTCTAATAGATGCATACACGTGTGTCTAAATATAAGCTTATAGTCCATTTTTGAAGCTTTTGACCTATTTACCTTTTAAATAATGACTGAGTTATTTAAAAAAAAAAGCCAACCCAAAAACCCATGGTGATAGTTCAAAAAAGAAAACATTGATTTAATGCAGTAATTATGCACAAGGCCTGGTTTGACAAAATTGTAAAATTCTTTTTTTCCCCCAAACAGCTAACAGGAATTTTATCCCACTGTACTTCAGAGGGGAAAATTCTTAATCCACCTGTGTTGATGCTTCTAACTTAAACCAGTGTCATTTAAAACAGAAGCTGGTGATCCCAGCAGCGGCTGTCACACACTCAGCTGAGTCCAGAGGAGTGAATTCAGACAGGGGCAGGTGAAATCCACTTTGCAAGGCGGCTGTACTTCACACCAATCCCTTCTGAAGTGAAAACCTTCCAAACCCACAGGTTTTTCATACGATTCTGTGGGTTTTCAGCGGTGTTTGCCTGAGAGCAGAGGCAGCAGTGGGTACACCCAGCAGACCGTGCAGCCCATTGCTCCTCTGCAGGGACCCAGTGCTAGCAACTGGTTTTCCCAAGGTGGGTTTTAAGGTGTGCTGGAGAGACACAAACAACAGCGTTGTGTGGCCAGCCCTTAGCAGAGTTTCTGATGTTACTCTGGAAAGAAGGTGTTAGAGTTTCCTGCTGTTCCCACACTCTGGTTTTTAAGGCCTGCGGCAGCTTCTGAAGCTCCCCAGCTCTCCCACCGCTCCTTGCTCTGCTGCAGAGACACCTTGACCTTGGCAGGGTTTGCAAAACCCACGCACCCCTTCCCCTCTGGATGAGAAGCGTGACAGAGGAGAGGAGCATCTCAGCCTTTGTGCCGTCTGTTTGTGGCCTTTTCCTTCGAGAAGACAAAGGTGAAAATGTAAAGCTGAGAAAAACAATCTCAGTCACCGCAAAAAAATGTTGATCTCCCTTCAAAACTGAAGAGAGAGCTGGAACCCCTGAGGTCCCCACGGCACACACTGACTGCAGCGTGGGATGGTGACGCCACCCCAGCCAGTGTCAGACGCTTTGGGGCTGAATCACAGTCTCGCTGAGCCGGTCGGATATCCTGAGAGCTGCAGGCTGCCACGGGATGGCCACGCAGGGCAGGAAACTGCTCCAAAGCAGAAAGAAAACAAATTAAAAAAACCTTTCAGACAGTTGCCAATAAAGTTTCCTTGGCTCTGCGTCTGGGCATCGCTCCCAAATCCAGCCTCTCGCCCTCGGATAAAGCACTACAGCCTGGAACGAGAGTCAGATGCGTGGGAGGAGTGCATGTGTCTGTGTCTGGGCTGGAAAACATGTGTGCCTAGAAAAAGCTTTTTACTTTGGGCCTTGCTCCAGAAAACCTCTTTCCTTGCTTTTACAACTGTCCCCTGTTCCTTGGGACTACCCAGATGTTTAACCCAGCCTGAGGACAGGGAGCTGAAGAGTTTTCTCTGCCAGTCCCTCTGACCCGCAGGCCTGGGAGCAGCCAGCCTGGGGCAGGCAGCCTCCAGCCCACACTTCTGTTCCTCGAGAGGCGGGTGGAGTGGGACAGTCATCCAGGCTGTGGGGTGACCCGTAAAATTTAGCACTGGACCCACAGCTTCTGGCTTTGTTGAGGGGATCAAGCCTCAGTAGAGAGGGGGGACAGCCAAATACCTTGAAGGGCAAAAGAAGAGAGGGAAGAAGAGAGTTGTTGCTGGTCCATTCCTACTATTTTATTCTGAGGTTATATTAATGGGTGGACTGATTGTGACTTTTTAAAAATCCATATCCTGGAACTTTGCAACTACGTGGGAATTCTAGCTAGTCTCAAATGAAAGGCAAACAGGAACCGCCACCATCAAACCGTGGGTCCTTAGCCTGCCAGGCTGCAGCAAGAAGCTAGGGGAGGAAAAAAAGTGAATAATTTTCTTTTTCACATCACAATTTTAACCCCAGTCTCTTCCCGGCGGGCAGGGCGGCTGTAACCCGAGGGATGCGGGTGCGGCCGAGGCGCGGGGGGGAGGATGGAGAGGCGCTGGTCGAAGCAGAGCGAGGGGAGACAGCGGGGAATGCGGATGGGCTGCCCTCGATGGGGCGGAGGGATGCAGGGCTCGGCTGCCCGGGCGGTGC
>WEIT01013373.1:105141-134019 GCA_013389985.1 Dryoscopus gambensis
CCTGGGGGCGGGCCGGGGACCTGCCGCACCCCTGGTCTGTGCCCGGCCCGCCTACGAAGGAAACCTGGGGGAAATACACACTTTGGTTCTGTTAAGCACCGCGGCAGGTCGGTGAGAAGCGCGTTTAGTGAGTGTTTTTTAACCCGCCCCCCCAAAACAGCTCGGGAAAATGAGTGAGGAGATGGGGTTGATCTAACATGATAAATGCAGCGCTGCCTGTAGCATTTACAGATGCCAAGCTGAATTTATTAGATATGACTCAATTACCTAAATAGTTGGAAATACTATATTTTTACAGGATTCTAGGCGCTGGAATGGGGCAGCCCGTGCGGGCAGAAATAGCATTATTTGAGTGTGCATGAGGTGGATGAAGTAGTTACAGAAAATATTTTTAAAGTGTTGGATGTTGAGTATAGTTATTTTGGTTTGTCTCCTGTGTACTCAGTCAGCACTGAGTTAATAATCCAGCAACTTCTGTTATGTATTTGCTGAGTATCGTTCACTAATTTAATGGGTTTCTTGTGGTGTGGGCAGATAGTTAAGTGTAAATTTTAAATAATTTTTCCTACAGCAATTTTCAGTGGATAATACTGGAATGTGTTTATTTTAACCCAAGCATTCTTTCTCCTACCTTATCAGCTATCTTTATTCCTACACAGCCCTTATCACAGGGGTATTTATTTATAATCCTTTGCAGGCTTAATACTCTACACAGAAAGTGAGGCCGAATAACGTGCACATGCCGAGTACTGGAGGAGAGGCTGAAGGACATCCTGTTTTGTTTCAGCAGTGTTGTTATTCTTTGGGGTGAAATGAAGAATTTGATTTTGTTTTGGAAACACTCATATTTCTGATGCAGCTGAACTTCAGTAACCTTTTTGCGGTACAGATTTCAACAATTTTATTTTTTCTCTCGAACGAAGATGCAGAACTTGTCGGTGGTGGAAAGTCTTGCTAATACAGACATATCACACCATGGGTCTCCAAAAGACCTGGCAGCTGAGGCAGGTGGTGTGTCTCTCGATGAGAGTGCTGGTAACTGGAATGAAAGGACGTATAATGAAGAAATTGTTCATCTTGAAGTGATGCAGCAAAGCCTCCCTGTAATGAGCAGCAAAGGTAGAAGCTGTGAGGGGTTTTCTGAGAGCAGCTTTAGTACCTCAGAACCCAGTGGTTCCTGGGGTGATTTTGAAGTCTTCAAGGAGCCCTTGGACAAATCAGAGAGATTCAGTCATAACCTTGAAGTTTTGGTGAAGTCAGCAGACACTTCTGGAGCTGACCTGGACCTAAGCAGCGGCGGCTGCAGCACCTCTGCTGCCCACTCGTGTGCTGAGCCACCTCTGTGCCGTGGGATACAGGAGGCTCCGGGCTCTCTGAACGAGGTATGTGCTCACAGCAAACCAAGGACCAGAAATGTTTGTGTTACTGCTTCCTACGCCTCCGGATTTGTATCTGTCTTCTTTGTAGAGGGTAATGCTGTACATGGAGAGAAACTGTCCAGCTACTTTGCAGCTACCTCAAATGGAACAAAAGCAACTTCTTTACAGTGTTTGACAAATACTTAAGTTGTCCTGCTGGAGAGCTTTAAAGAATGTAATGCACTACTTTGCTTCTAGGCACTGGGAATAAGTAAGCACGTAGGCACCATGAACCTTGCCCTGAAGCACATGCAGTTTAAAAGCTGGAGAAAGAGCATAGGAAACAACAAATCGGGAAGGTGGGTGACAAAAGCAGGGTGGACAGAAATTCTGTGAGTTGCAAACTTATTGAACTAAACCCACATACCATTGAGTTAGAAATTGGCAAAACCGTGACTTCTGTTATTTATTATACTTCCGGAATATTATCAACAGTTTTTCTGGAATTTTAGGCTGATGGTGACACACAAGAAATTAATAGAAATTATTTAATATAATTCATTTTTCGCATAGGATATTACATTCTCTCTTTCAGTGTTAGAGCTAAAATTCTGAGTTAATAATGCAATGAATCCTTATCAGCACAAAAAAAAGAGGGTCAGGTAAAGGGTTACACCTTGTTGGGATGAATGTATTTCCATGTGGACCAAACATGCATCAGCAAAGGGAAGGAAAGTAACAAAAGGGAAGGAAAGTAACAAAAGGGAAGAAAGAACATAGAAATACAGAACAAAATCCCCCTGTTCTTACTACTTTTATCCTAAATGACAGCATTTGAAAAAAGAGAACAATCAGCTAAGACTTCCATGGGGTTAATCTGTATCAGTAATAACTTACTGCCTGTAACCTGTTGGGTTTTAGTATGTGTAGGGAACCGAGGCTTTTCTGGAGACAGCATTTCTTGCCCTTGCCTAGGAATATTACTTGTTGCAGAGGTATTACTAGGGAAAGCACAAAGAAGCAGGTGGGATAAGCTGCCTGCACTGACTGAGTGTAGATACACAAAATACCTGGTTATTGGTGTGCACAAACAGAGAATTCTAATTTTTTGTAATGCTGAAAGTGGGGGACAAGAAGTCTGCTGCTGGAAAAAGAGAACGTTGTAATGACTGAAGGTGAAATGGAGTATTAGCAGGTTGCTTGGTTTCTTTCCAAATGCAATAGATCTTAATCTTACTGAAGCCTTTGCTTTATTTTGCATTTGTTAAAGGCAGAAGGAAATGTCCAGTACGAGTTAAATAAGTTAACCATGCTTAGAGTTTCAAGCTGTCTTTTCTCATCTCAAGGTAGAGAGACAGCCACAGAGCTGCTGCAGATTTCTTGGAGTGTAGAATGTATGTGTAGCTTGTCCTTTATCCCTGTGCTTTTTGTATTGTTAGTTTGAGATCATAAACTCTTCGGGCTGGGGCTCTGGCTTCTGTATGGTCAAAATAGAAAAAAGGCCAGGCAGGTTGGAAGGGACCTCTAGAAATCATCTCAGGTCAGAGGTCTGACCTTCAGTATCTATTGCCTCAGTTAATTAAATGATGTCAATTGGGATCAGAATTATGTGGTTTAAGATGGAAACAATAATTAATTTCCTTGCAGTATCTGGGTGTATTTTGCCTTGATTGAACATTTTAAGGATGTTTCATGTGCTCTTTAAACACTGGCCTTTGAGAGAGGGACTGGTGTATGTGTTTAAGCCATGGGGTATTTTGATATAATAGGATATAGAGGATTTATTCAGAAAGTACTGATGTGAACTTTGTACACTGATTTTTTGTAATTAGCACAAAGCCACGAGATAAATGGAAATATACCCCAAATTGGTTTTAGAAAAATTCACTGAAGTAGACAGTAATAAAGATAATAAAAAATCTCTTACTTTTTATCTGTCTTGGCTAAACTGTAAGTCAGTGACTTGTATGTGTGTTGGAGCAGCACCAAGGCTCTGCGGAGAACTGGAAATGATACGTATCAATTCATTTAAGTCAACAAGTTGAAAACTTGAGTGGAAAGTTAATTTCTCCTTAGCTATTTAAAATCATCATCTTTACAGATGTCTATTAGGTATTTTTTGCTTGCAATTTGATCAGCAGCTTGGAACTCATGTATTAAGATGCTGCAGTTGTGGCAGAGCTGTGCTTCCCTCGAGGCACTCCCTGGGGCCGTAACTTTCCCCATCCCAAAGCCAAGAGCAGCTGCCTGGATTTTCCTTGACTCCCATCCCATTTCAATTTTGGTGCCTACCTGGAAGTTGGTTTTTTCTTTGACCAGGCATGCTTTAGCAAGTGTTACTTCACAGAGTTCTGCTTCTGGAGCATCTGTCAGGATCGTCCACGTTGTATCCCTGTTGAAATAATTTACAAATTCATTGAAAGTATTGTGACACTTTGGGCAAGATTCAGAGGAATTTACCCAGGAGTCTTTGAATGTCCCAGCAATGAGTCATCAGGACAGGCATTTTAGCAAAGCCTTACTTCAGGAGGGAGCAGCATGGGGCACAAATTCTATTCCTTGAAGCGTGGTCAAAAGTGCAGAAGCCTTCTACCAGCTCTGTTGATTTTGCCCATTTATCCTTAGATTAAATCCATACTCCTGTGTTCACCGCACTTCTCTGAGTTCAGTGTAACAAGACTGTGGAAATATTTCAGCTGTTTGAATTACAATTAAATGAAAGTATAAAAATGTGGAGTATCCATGCTTAGGGTTTTCAGACCAAACTGTTGATTGCTGGGCAGAAAACCCAAACTGTCTGGTTCCGTTCTTCGGTTTTCACAGTGTTGCTGCTCCTGGGTTGCAGTCCCTGGGCAGGATGGTGGAGTAGATTAATTGCTTTCATTTAGAAAATTGCAGTAATTCCTCCTTTGAAGGAATAAAAGTATACAGCTTCTGAACCAGATGGCATGCTAACATCCCTCTAGGATAGGGTGCAAATTATGCATATTTTTCCTTGTATATGTATTTCTTAGTCCTCAGATAACCCTGTTACTTCCAGTAGCCCTGTTTAGATCACTCCTGTGCTGTGGTCAGTCCTCCAAACCTCCTCCTCGTCACTGCTGGAGGAGGAACAAAGATTTAAATCTGACTCTGATTTTTAACATAGGCTGGAAAAAGTTTGGTGCAAATGCGAGGATACAGAAACATCCTCACCCCAGCTTTTTTGCAGACTTGCAAAGTGCAAGTATTTATTGGTAACTGTAGCATGTGTGTTACATTTGAATTAGGAGTGTTTGAGTACTGAGCAAAACAAGCTTTTAAATTGATGTGTGCATCAGATTTGACCTGGACTGAATTAGCTGAGCAGAAGGAGGAGTCATAAGTGCTAAATATGCAAACCAGTCTATGACTGAAAAGCCGGAAGTTAAAGACTAAGGTTCATCAGACACTCTGGGACTCTTGCTTCTTCTGATTCTAGGTAAATTTCTAGGTAAAGTTTCAAAATACTGAAATATGAGCTCAGTCCCTCTGCTATTAATATCAATATAAATACAAATTCTAAAACCAATAAGTAAGACAATCTCTAGAAATATTGCAGTCTTTGGACTAGGTCCTTCATGAGCTATGGGGATGGCCTGTATGGTGTATGTAATAAAACTCTCCTTTTTTCTAGGCAGACCACAGCTATGAGGAGATATTTAAGCTGGGCTTTCCAGAAGTCTTTGTACCACACTCCAAAGAGAGCATAAGAAGCTTAGAGCAAGTTCTTGGTGCAAATAATGAAGATGTTGGGATTTCTGAACTTTTGAAGAATCAACTTTGGTAATGAGCGTAGATTAACAGTTTAAAAACAAAAACCAAACAACAACCACAACAACAACAATAAAAACCACAAAAAAGAAAAACAAAACAAAAACCCCTCCCAAAAATAAAAACAAAACAAAACAACAAAAAAAGGAAAAAGTTCCTTAGCAATTACACTGTTTATTTCATAATTTAAAAATCAGTTGTTCACTTAAAAATCTCTTTAGTACTATGCTTTTCAGTGTATAGATCTTACCAGTTTTGTAGCACGTTGTTAAAGGAAATGGATGGTGTCTTAGCCATTGGAAAACAAAGAGGGAAATATATCAAAATTACAAATTCCTGCTTAGGGTTTTTCCTGCTGTTGGTGTGCCTTCTTATGACTAAGCCTCTGGAATGCCAGAACCCAACAGGCAGCCTGCTCTTCCTGTTTTCTTGTCCTTTCTTTACAGCACATCCCACTTATTTCTTCATCATCAGAGGCTGCTGCTTCTACTAACAAACTTTCTTGCTGTTTCTTTTCTCCCACCTCAGTTTTCCCAGTTGGTAACTTCTTCTCATGTTTAACCAGATGTGCTTCAGAATCAGTGGTACATCTGGCTTCTTTCTTGGGCTACATTAATAGCAATTAGTATCATTAACTAAGCTTTCTCTTGCGACAGCTGGAACACTTCTAGTTTTGTTACATGTTTTTTTAAGGATCAGCAGCTTCTGAGCAGTATTGTAGTTACTTAACAGTGTTGTAGTTATTTTTTCATAACTCTGAGGCTTTGTGTCTAGAAAGCTGTGTCAGACCATATTTGAGAAATGTCTTAAGACTCAGAAGAAATGTAGGTAAAACTTTTAGTGTGGGCACCCATTCGGCCAAGTTCCCTGAATATGTGTTATATTTTAATCAGCATCAAACTTGCAGAGAAATATAATTGTAAAGGGGACTGCACTATTATAGCATAGTACCAAGTAAAGACAAAAATTCCCTGATCTACTGTGGTGAATAATTAAGGTCAATGACAAGTGTAAACTAAGTAAAGCCCAACTGAATTTTTATATGTGATGAATGCAGTGTAAGAATCCAAACTACCACATCGAGGGAACTCTGACTGGTTCATCAGTGAGTGCCTTTGGCTTGTTTTGTAGGACAGGTGCTGCAGAGGTGATGTGTGACCTATGGGATGGAGAAAGACTGGAGAGACAGAAAAGGCAAAGTGCAGAACAAACAGGGCTGAACTCTGCCCACATCTCACAGAAGCAACTGAATAATGTGAGCTGTTGGCAGGTAGCAGTCTCTGAAATGTGCTTCCAATGCCCTTCTTATCTGAGGAGCACAAACATACAGTTATGTTGACTTACTGCTTCCAGTAATTGTCATGTCAGCTAATTAGTATGTTGGGGTGATAGTTTGGACAAGTGTAGAAAGAGTTTTAAGACAAGCTGCTTGTTAGACCAAGGTTAATATAGAGCTGTATGTAATAATATAACTGTTGTATACGTTCACTGGAAACCTCGAACAGCTCAAAACCTCAAACTGTGTTTTGTTTCCTAGCATGGATTCTGGAAATGTATGGAGAATGCTCAGAGACTTTGATAATACCCGCAGCTTGAGACATCCCTGGAGTAAGTCCCATTGCCAAGAAAACCTCNCTCCTGAGTGTTCTCGGAATAGATGCAAATCAAAAGGTAATTGAACGATGTTTTTTCCCTTCTGCCAGTATAAACACTGTGTTGGGAATCTGATCTTCTGTAAGCTGTACAGGCAGATGCGTGAGGGACTAGATCTGGGTGGGTCACGAGGTTTTTTTTACAGAGATCTTTTTAGGATGATAGCTTAGTGTTTTCTCATCTTTATGTGTAAGTAATTCTGAACTCGTTCAGGACCCAACTTCGATTCTCTTTATATTGAAGTCTGCCAACACAGTTCCCTACTGTTAGGTAGTACATTCAGCGTTGGTATAGATGGAGAAGTAGCTTTCAGGTGGTAGAAGTGGAGAATCAGCTCCCAGGTATGTGTACAGTAGGATTGTTTACTTTTTTTGCTCAGGGTGCAAGAAAATTGTTACCCTTTAATTTCCTTCTGTTAAGTGAAAATCAGATCTGAATCAGAGAGGCTGTTACAGTAATTATTGGATGTTTTTACTCTGTGAGAACTGAAAGGGTGTTCAACTTCCCCTTTGCTCACATTATTCCTCTGTCTTTTGCAAGGCTTGAGGGAGAGTGTTTTAAATTGGATGGAGACCAAACCAACAGGATTGAAAGATCTCAAAAAGAAATGTCTCTGTTTAACAATCTCCTGTTTTGAGAAGATACAGGTGTCAGGGATGGTTTAGTGTTCACTCATTTAGTTGGGATTAATTAGTTACATGTAATTTTCAGAAGTAATCATTTCAATTGATTATTTGAATACTGAAGCACGGAGTTAGCAGGGTACTGATTTTATGGGCATATTTGACTTTTCTTGCAAGTTATATACAAGCAGAAGGACAGTGCTGAAGGTAGAAACCTATTCTGCACTTGAAAGTCACTTTTATGGAATTGTCATTTAACAGAGACAGAATGAGAGACATTTCTCCAACATAGTTAAACTCCCATTCTGTTCCTTTCTTGCCCCCCAGCATTAAATCAATGCCCAGGCAGCTTTAACTTACATCATTACTTCTTGTCTGTTAAAGGAAAATTGTACTGCTTTTAACAACACAGATTGGGATGGATTTCTCAGCAATGCTTTGGTGTTAATTAAGGCTAATTCTAATTGGAAATGGCTGTTTTATTAATTGAAGTCACAGACGCATGTGTGTAGGTAGAACTGGTTCTGGCATAAAATTGTTTTGATGCAAAGGGGGACACATGATAAAATACAGTTTCAGAAAGTAAAATTTAGTGGTTGTTATTTGAGGGAAAATTCTCTTTAGATTATATGCATTGAAATCGGATAGGAATGCATAAATAAATTCATAAATAAAATGTAAATTATGGTTTTTTTAGGACATTTCAGAGAGCCAGGCTGATATTTTTGAGGGATCAAATGTCAAAGATAACGAGGACTTAAGATTTGATGGATTCAGTGTTAATGACTGCAAAGCATTGATCCAGACCAAGGTAAGAATTGCTCTGGAAGTGAGCACTTAGAGAACCACAGAGTGTATTTAGCATGTTCCTCTCTGCTGTTCCAGCACATGCTCTCATGTAATGGTTTGGTCCTGGTATAATTTTTGGATATGGAGTTGGTTTTTGCTCTTTGAAATCTCTCTGACAGCTTCAGAAAAGGAAGCAGTGGTTTCTTTCTTCTTACAGCAATGCAAGTTGGAAGGAAAATTGTGTTATTTTCCATTGCTGTAAAACACCTCAGTCACCTCAGTCTTTTTTAACAAGGTATTTTGGAGGAATACCCTTAAGCCAAGGTCCCTTCCTCAGTGGAGAATAAAACTGAGCAGCTGTTGTCACTGTGGAGAAAGTTTGAGACACACTCTCATTGCTCTGTTTTATTCTATTTACTGCCTTGGACAGTGAATGTGTACAACTGTTCTGGGAACCTTGTACATTAGAGATGATAGGCTGGAGAATTCAGAAATAAAACTTAAAAAGAGTGCCCAGCTTATTCCTTCTTAACTTGGTTCTGGTTTCTTCAGTGAGTACATAAGGGGGGATCACAGTGGCTGAATCACACTGGAAATGTGTAAAATACAGGAACTGGCTTTAGACAAAGGAGAAGTGGTTTGAAACATGAAGGAGGAATGAAAGTGAAAAGAATTGTATACAAAGTTAAGGTAAATGGACAAAAAATTTCTGGAATAGCCTTATAAGTGAAAGAACAAACCCTGCAGTCTGGGGTCTCAAAGAAAAATTCATTACACAACATACGTTGCTATTTCTAATTTAAAGTAAGTCAAATCATATAATGGGATGTTTTCCATTTATCTTCCTAGTTATGTCTCTCTTGTTTGCTCTAAAAATTTTAAATAAATGTAAAAAAAAAAAAAATTAGGTTGGAATACGCAAAATTATTAACTTCTTGTACGATGGAAAAAATTAACTGTGTTTTTCTTTTTCACTTAGCTTTCTGTGTCACCGGACTCCAGACATGGTCATCTTTTCACCTGCAACCTCTTTTTGAAGACCACGTCATCAAATGAAGACACACAGTGTATAACAATCCCAAGGAAGAAGCAGATTTTTGCTACACACAACCTAAAAATGAAATTTTTCGGTAGTGATATTTGTTGAACTAAATGCACTTTTTAGCCTTTTTTTTTTTCTTTTTTTGAACTGAATGCAGTTTACCTTCATTTAGTTACTGACTTGGTACTATAGAATAGAGATGTTCTTTAGGAAAATGACATATTGCTGCATATGAGGGACCTAAGGCCACGTTATTAGAAGATATTTCTCCTGTTTAGTTGTGAAGTCAAATTTTGTAATTTTGTCCTGCTGAGATTTCCTGCAGAGTTGTGTCCCTTACAGTAAATTCTGCAGCTGCAGCCATGCTTAAAGATAACTCTGGTGGACTCTCCTGAACTACTGACCTTTCAGGCCTTAATGCCTCTTCAATCAAAACCCTCCTTGCCCTGCCAAAATCTACACAAGTCTCAGGTGTGTTTGACATGTGCCTTGCCACCATCTGTCCTACTTGCTCCAGTTTGGATCAGCTGAGATCTGTTGCTTTGCCTCTGCTGGGTGTAATGAGAGGAGCCTTCTTCATTTAGGGACTTTCAGTGGGGTTTAGCAGAATAAAAGTGTTTTAACTTCTGTCTGGTGAAGCCTGCTGTGGTGATAGGGGTGGAGGCAGCAAAATGCTTTGTTCTGGCATTGGTTTCTGACTGAAATAAATCACCTCGTTGAAGCTGATGGTCACAGGATGTGTTGGGTTCATGCAGCCACACTTACACCATCCATACCCTGCTTGTAAAAGCTCAGTAGCGTCGTAGTTTGGGACTTGCACTGCAAAAAGGTGTAAATTCCTGCCCTTTAAAAATTTTATAGTAACTATTGACTGTTGCCCATCTTCCTGCACGCTTGAGTGCCACAGGGGATGTACTTCACTCTCATTCAGAGAATCTGTGTTGGTTCCCTGTCAACTGCAACAGCTTTATTTATTCATTGGCAGTAACTTTTACACAAGTTACTGATGTATTTGCTGCTCTGGCCATTCTGAATATGAAAATTTTATATGGCTTTTTATTTTAAAGAGTTGCTAAGCACTGCAACTAATATTTTATGTGTTGAAAGCAGGGAAAGTTGAAAGTTGGGTGTTGAAAGTTGGGTGTTCCAAAACGAAGTCAGTTAATTATTTAATGAGGTGCCTATTCTGTTCTTAGAATTAAGAACACTATAAAGCACTGACAGACTTCAACCCTTAATCTAGTAAACTGTTCAGCAGTGAAATTACAATTGCTGAAATAACCTCAGTAATGCTCATGATACCTTAGTGCTATTAGCATGGGATGAACTGTGTCCTGCTTACTCAGTAGATGGAACAGGGCATTTGGAAAAGTGCTGTCTGAAAGTGGCTCTGCAGCTTCCCTGGCCCTGGAGGGAGTTCTGCAATGCCAAACTGGAACGTCCATGTGGGTACAACAGCAGGGTTAGCTTTTTCAGTTAACTCTAGATTTGAATTAATTTTCAATTTCTCTTGTATTCTTTCAGAGCTCTTAAACATGTATTAAATAGGTTGCAGTCATAAGCTCAGAAAATGTTAACTTGCCAGTAAATGGTAAATGAATAGTTGAGGTTGGTAATAAACATTATTAAAATAAATTATAATATTAAAATCCCATTTTTATGCTTTCAGACAAGCAGGGGCCTGCAGAGGGGCTTGAGGGGGCAACTTGTAGTGTGTGTAACACTCATTGAGGCATCAGAGCCCTTGTTTCCTCTGGGTTTTCAATTTTGCCTTTGCTTTTTGCGAACATTGGATGAATGTATCAAAAAATGTTTTGCACTGTTACTCTGGGAGAAGGAAGATTATGTTATCTTTCCCTCATATTAGCAGATTTTACAGCCCTGTCCAAGGTACAGAATCGAAAGAAAAAATGGTTCAGCCCTTATGATTCAGCAGGGAAACAAACTCCTGGGGTTCCAAAGGTGATGGGCTCCACCTTTCAGGTCTTTCTCTTTTGGACGCTTTGGGCCACCTGAGCCCTCCCTACCTGTAAGCACTGGTTGCACAAGGCAACTGAGGGACCTTGTAACTCCCATTTCCAGTCTGGGATGAACAAATTCACCTTTCCAGGGGAAAAGACTAGCAAAATAGGAATGAGACAGCAATTCAATTCAGCTTCAGGGTTAGGGAGTTCTGGCAACCCTCCAGCCCCCATCAGAATTTGTACATGACTGGAATATTCGGGGGTACCCACAAAGACAAAACTGTCAAGAGATCAGGGAGACAAACCAAAGTGTAGCCAGCCATCTTCAGGCACATTTCGTAGCAAAAACGTCGCCTCGCCTTCCATGGTTATCCTGGGAAACGAGGGGTGCCGGAAGCGCCTCTGACGCGCTCTGCACAAGCGGTGAGCGCTCGTTTCCTTGAGTCATTTCCTCGTTCCTGCTGTCCCTGGCAGCCGGCCCGGGGTGCCAGCACACGCTGTGTCCCCAAAGGCATGCCTGCACCAGAGGCACCCGCTGGCTGTGCTCTGCGAGTGGTGCTCAGAGGAAATAACACTTCGTACCTCAGCACGTTTTAAGCCATCAATTTCACCGCTTCTCCTCTTAGTTAGGAGCTCTCAGCTGTGAAATCCTGAGTTTTGATGAACTGAACGTGTTACTGTACTCTGTGTTTGCGGAAAGCAAATACCACGGACTTCTGACATTTGCTTAGGATTTTGGAACGGTGAAAACAAGAGCAAGGCAGGAGTTTTGGACAGCAGAGCTAGACAGGAATGCCTCTTTCTTCTGCTGCGATTAGAGGGAAAACATACCCATAGAACAAAGTTTTACAAAGTTCCAATGTAATTACTGAAATGCTTCCTTTGTGGAAGGAATGCTGTAAATAGCTTTGCAAAAAAACCCCTCAAATCAACTTCATTGTGAAAGACTGAAGATTTTTCAATGCATATTCTAAAATGTGGAATTTAATTAACGATAATAATTTTTAAAAGACTCAAGAAAAGGAGGAGGGGACAGTCAGACTGCAGGATGATTTCTAACTATACTGTAAGCCCACCATTGGTTGCATATGCAGAAGATGGAGTGAAAACCAAATAAAAGAAATCTTGTAAAAGCGTAATTTTTTTTCAAAATGCAGGGTCATTACAGGATTTAAAAGCACTCTGGTATTTTTTAATGATTAAGATCAGCTTTAATAGGTTAAAAAAGGGGCACTTCTGGAGTACTCCTACTCAAGATAGCAGAGGGAATTTGGCTGAAACTGAGCTACCTTCAAATTAATTGTTAACCTCCAAATTTCCGTGTGGATCCAAGTTTAACTTTTCAGATCCCCTCTGGAAGATTCAAAGAGAAAAAGTTTCTGCTCCTTCTACTGAAATATGTCTGAGAACCTCCTAAATTGCCTCCCACAGCACAGCCTGGATGCCAGAGCACAGCCAGCCTGCTGGGTGGGATAAGCAGGCCCTGATGAGGGAAAAATGTATGGAATGAAGTTGCAACATTTTTTGCTTTTTTCAATCAAGGCAAGATGCCTCTGAAAGCTGTGCAAATCCTGAAATGCCAAAAATCCTCCAGCTTCCCCAAACATCTGCTTTATTAACATACACTTCGACAGACACACTGCTGCATCTTCAGAGCTTAATTCCTCACTTCTAACATCTTGAACACCTCAAAATTAGTTTTGCCACTAATTTATAACTCATCTTCCTCACAGAACTAATGGATAGGTTATTTAGTTTTGTGTGTTTCACTGTTGCTTGTGCTGGAGAATTAGTCTTTTAAAGTGTCACTTCCAGCACACAGATTACAGGGCTGGACAGAGCACTCTGGGTAGCACCCAGACCTCCTCAGCCAGTTTGCAGCAGCCCTTCACTGACTTGTGCTGCTCTGAATGCTTTTAAGTTCAGGTATTTCAGCGTGGCTAAAATTGATGCAAGTGCATGAAAATCTACACCGTCTTTAAACAGTCTCGGCTTGCTCTGAAAGCTTCAAAAATATTTTCTCAGAACACTGAACTGCAGCACACCCTCGTAAGGCAGCGTTTTCTGCTGCCACGGGCACAGGCTCAGCTCTGTGCTGCAGCATCCGCAGCAGCTTCCTCAGGAATGAGTCAGTGAAAGAGCTGGCGGCACGGCGGTCACACCACCGGATCTCTGTGCAGTTCCTTCTAAACCTGTGCTTTTCACACCGTGGTCAGCAGGCTGCAGGGCAAAGGGAGGAGGAAGTCTCTACGCAGCAGCCAGTGCGGTCTCATCAGTGAAAGTTGCTGGAGAGTGCTCTGTTATGCCTCAGAGTACGTGATACCAATGTTTTCTCCCTTAAAATGGAGGGAATTTTGTATAACTCTTTAAACGGCACATAAAGAGGTTCCTCTCTATTGAAACACTTAAAAATGAGGGGAAATGATGATTCCACCTCACTTTAAGCCTTGAAGTTCATTTTAGAAGAGTCAGGATCTCGTTTTAGAAGTCCACAACAGGAAGAGGATGGAAACCTCTAAACCTGAAGCTGCTGGTTTGATTTGTGCAAGCAACCTTTCACTAGCCCAGAGTGGCGGAGATTTTGTCCAGCCTGACAAGCACACAGGTCTGAAGAGTCCTCACTCCTGTGTCAAGGACACTGGTATCTGACACTTGCTTTCAGGTACAGCAACCCCTGAAGGGACACCAAAGCTGCAGGGGCTGGGAGCACCTCGCAGGGCACTGGAGACAAAGCCCAGAGCACAGCTAAGTGCTAAGAATACGTGTCACCTGTTCCCAACAGGAATCCCCCCACCCTGCCGGCTGGAAAAACGCTCTGTGGGCCATCCCTTGCTTGGTTGCAAAGGGGATGTGAGGGTGTAGTGCTTTTTAGTGAAAACTTAAGAGCCAGAGCAAAGCTGCAGCTTAGATATTAACAGCTGAAGTAGACAAAGCCTATGGAGTGTGGTAAATGACTATAACATCATTACAAGATTCCAAATTCCAAACTGCAGACCCAGGCTCCCGAGCTGGAAGGGTGTGATGCTGTATAAGACAACGACCACTGAGCAATGGAGGAGCAAAGATCATGAAGACCCCAGACCTTACCATTATTAATGGTCTGGATAATTATTATTATTATTATATAGGCATAACTGCCCAGGAATTTCAGTGTTCACAGTCACTTTGTGGAGGTACCCAGCTCAAGCTGTGGTGCTTCCCTAAAGGAATCCATCCTTCAGGGTATGTGGAAACCTCATGTGGAACCCTGTTATGGTGTCTGGCATGTGTAATTTCTGTACAGGTTTGTAAGGTGTTTAGTATTTCTGGGGACAAAGGATGGGGAGACGGGGGTGCATGGAGAAAGACAAAAGGTACAAAAGCCTAGGGAAAATGTTACATCTTTGTGAGTAAAAGACCAAAGGAAAGGTGGCAAGGTACCATAGATTTTTTTTATGCTTTGTTTTTAAAGCAGTCAAATACTGAAGGCTCCAAAATGTAACTGGTTTAAATGCAAAACTGTGGCTTTTATTTCCAAACATACAATAAATAGGTCCACCACAACTAGCCTCTAACTTCATTTTACATGGAAGGATTTTAAAATTAGTTTGTGCATATTTAAAAATTAACTTCCCTTTGCACATAATTCCAAACATAACCGAACTGCATTACACACCAGCTCATGGTCTTGGCACTGTGACACAAGCAACCAATTAGAAACAGAGCTCTGTAGCCAGGACTTGAACAAAAATTGCATTTTGAATTGTTGATAAAAGTCTACCAACAATTTCATCTTTTTCTGCAGTATACAAAAAATTTAGTACGTAAATGCTGAAAAGCAAGCTGTCTTCTCTTCCGTTTCTGTAGAGACTGCAAGGTAAGTGGAATTATTAAGTGTTCACTATTTGCTATATGATACAATTTTCATACCAAAATATCTTTACTGCATAGTAACATTCCATATTTTCAAATGCAAAAAGAGATTAGATGCAGTCTTTTTATTTTATCCCTCATCACTGAATTTAAAGACATTTTTAACCGCATCTCTGTTTCATCACAGTGCAGAAGGCCCTTAATATTTCAAGGATTTATTCAGTCATATTTTTAATATAAAAGTAGAGGCTGAGGAAAAGCCAGAGTAGTCTATACACAATGCACAATCTGTGTACATTCTGAAGCTGTACCTCTTCAAGAACTAGTTATACACTCTTCAAACAAATCCCTTTATCCAGCAATTCAAAATACTTTAGATCAGAAGTTTTATATTAGAATCAATACAATATATGCATATAAATACATTTATACCCTTCGGTTGCTAAACAACCCAGATGGCTGCGAGGATGCGACCTGAAATGGTTCTCCATTGGCCCGGGATACCAAATTATGTCGGCAGCTAACTGTTAACCAAGAGAGTCACAGTAAAAAATGGAGATCTCTGCACAAGGTAGGTGTGCCACAGCATCAGTTAAGACTAGAAATACCAGGTGACACCCTGGCCCCTTCAACAGGGCCAGGATTTCAACTTCTGTGAGATGCAACACACAGGCAACATTGTTTCCCTCTGCCGACTCTCCGTTCATAAAAAGTCTCAGCAGAACAAAAACCCCAAAAATACAACAAACCAAAGCAAAGGTTTTACAACTGCAAGTTTCCAAGACAGGTGCTGCAGCTTTCAAGAACAAAGTAAAAGTTTTATAATTAAAAAACAAGGAAAAAAAAATAACAAAACCCAAACCAAAAAGCAATGTGCAAGTGTGAAACTCAGAAGACGATAGCAGGGTTGGATCTAGACCTTGGTTCAGGCTGAAACACAGAACCCAAACTGCCTTATGGAAAACCAGTTCTCACTGCAAATCTCATCTCCAGCTGAGGAGGGTGTTTTGTATATCTGTAAAAACGCCCCTGCCCCACCCAGGACAGCCTGGGGCAGCAGCTCGAGGGTTCCAAAGCCCAGGTGGCCCCAGCCCCTGGGAGGGACAGAGCCCCCAGCACCGACTCCCCACAGCCCCACGGGTGCTGCAGGGGCTGTCACAGCAGTGGGCGTTGCTGCAGCAAGAAGTGTTCTCAGCTTGGCTTCTGGAAGGACGCAGAACTGTTGGCTCTCTGAGTATCCTCCAAAGGTGCTAGAGGTTTTAAGTTTGAAGCATTTCTTCCCACAATGCCAGGTATACAAACGTGTATCTTTTTAAATAATATTGCACATAAAAATCATCTTAAAATCTGTAGTGAAAGCAGGGTTGAAGGACAGTGTTTTCCAAAAGAGAATAAAAAGCTACCTGTACACAGTAAGTTTTAATTTAAAGAATGCCAAGATTATTCAAAATCTAAGCACATAATACTGACAGAAAAATGTTAAATTGCACAATCTACATATAAATTAATTTGTAAATACTTAAAAGTTTTTAAACATTGAATACCCTTGATTTCACAAATCAGCTAGGTCACTGTCAAAGGATCAACTTAATGAGTTATAAAGTACTTTCCCCCAGAAAAAAAAACAGAAACAAAAAGATTTGCAGTCTCAGATGAAGCACTGGAAAGAGTTAAAGCATTTCAGCTCAGAGGTAGTGCTAAACACATCCAACTAGAAGTCCATTATATTTGAACTATGATGAAATAACGTAGTAAAATGTAGAAAGACTATAAAATTTACAAAAATAAATAGTTCTGAATGCTTTAGAAAATGCAAGAGACTTTGTTGGTATGTGTCTTGATCTGCTTTTCCGACCAAAAGAAAGCAAAGCGTGTCTCATTTTTAAAATATACCCATCTCTAGTAATGAGTCTGCAATCCACACAATCTAACTCTGCAACTCGACAGATGCCAGCTTGGCATAGACTTCGATATTAAAAATAAAGTGGAGGCTTTGTAAAAGATCACCTCATATGAAATTTGCTTTGCATGTAAATTCTTCTGTCAAATTAAAAATTGCACATAAAAAAAGTTTATTGAAAGAGGCATGAGGGGTGATGAGGGTATGTGCCCACTGTTCCACATACGCCCTGGAAGGAAAATGATGATTGCACAGTTCTGATAAATAAATTTCTTTTTTAAAAAAATCTGCCACTTTTTTGGTTCATAAGTTTTGGAATTATTTAGAAAATCCTACTATGGACAAATTATTATTTAGTTTGCTTTTTAAAGAATTCTTTACAACTTTTCCAGTGGCTTTAATCCTGAAACCAAATGAAAGTGGCAGTTTAAAAGTATCTTTGGGTAAAACAAGTATCAGGATCCAACGAGAATTTCCATGATGTGGTCCAGCTCACTCAGATCTGTTCTACATATCTGAATGTTGTTTGCTGAAGAAGAATTACAAGATGGAAAGGTTTTCAATGGTTCTTCTGTAGCAAGAGATGGTGATCTGGGCGGCATTAGTGGAGGGCAACAGAAGTCTGAATCATACATTGAAGTGTCAATATCTTCAAAAATGTCATCTATTGCCAAATCCTTCAAGTAACTGGTTGAATTTGAAATCTCAAAAGAACCAAACACACATTCGGCTCCCTTCAAATCCTGTCTATCATCTTCTAGTTTCAGACCAGTATTTTCTGGAAACTTTGGCTGGTCATCTCCAGTAGGAACCAGACAAGTAGGTGGGCTTATATCTTCTACAAAGTCTAAATCCTTCAGAATAGATGAAATAGCAGATGACATGTCATCGTCTGAAACGATCAGCAGGCTGTTTTCAATGGGGTCTTCTACAGACCGCAGGTCACAACAGTGAGACTCCTGCTGACCAATACCTGAAGGCAACTGAAGGGGAATCCCAGGTGACTCCATCCCTGCGTAGCTGTGAGAAGCAGGAGCAATGCCAGGGCAGATATTCACTGGCTGCTGGTTACTCTCTTGCCTCATCTCCTCCTGAATCTGCCGCACGGTGTTGGCGATGAGGACAGAGCGGTGCAGGTTCGGCTCCACCAGCATTTTGTACGTCTGTAACTTGGTGAGGCACATGTTGAGCACCAGCTGCCTCTTGAGTGGGTATGGCAGACTTCGACTGGAATCAAAGGCACTCGAGAGACCAGCCATGTTCTCCTCATAGTCACTCAGCTTGCGCTTTAGGCCTCTCCCCAACATGAACCTGGAAGACAGAAATTATAAATTAACCTTGGGCAGGCCCAACAGACAATTCTGAAAACCCTGTAGTGTACAATGTATTGGTTAACTTGGACTTTTGATGGCACAGAACATCAAGAGACAGAATGAAATCCTACACAATACTACTTCCATTTACAAGATGCACTTTCCAGCTATATTGTTTAGCAGCAACTTTTTTTTCTAAACAGAAAACATGGAAGAAATACACCAACTCTTTTATTAAAAAGCTATATACTTCTAAGTATATCTGTCCACATGAAATAAAATAGATGCTTCTATTAAGGATCCAACAACTATACAGAATATTTAATCATTTCCATTTTAACATTCATTCTTGGGTACATCAGGTAAGATTTCAACGCTAATTTTCAACACCTATTTTGATCTTATTAAGGTATTCTAATGTCTTGCCCAGTGTCTCTGAGAACTCTCTATATGACTGATTTTTCTCCTTTTTCTTTGGTGATCCAAAATTGTTTTACAGCGAGACCAACAGCAGGGCCTCGCACGGGATCCTTATATCCATTCCACAGCTTGGTAGTTTGGTTAAATGGTGGGAGGAAATCTGGCTGGGCCACGGAGCTCACAGAGAGACAATCACTGCTCATGGCTGCGGGTTCACAACCTGCTACTGACTTCACGCTAAGAACATAAGGCAGGAGGCTATCAAACAGCATTTAAAAAGTGACTAATTTTGGTAAATAGTTAGGAAAAAAAGTAGAATTTAGTTACTTTCATTCTGCTTCGTGTGCTCTTGCACTGAAATACAGTAGGTCTAGAACAATGTGGTACAAAAACTGTATACACACACATCTAAAATGTAAGTGATCCAAACAAATACCTGCTTGGATACTTTGCAATTGCCATCCCAAGTCTAAAGTGTTTCATTAGGGACAACAAGCCCTATGCAACCACGCATAAACACAGAAAAGGAGTATACTGTGCACAGAAACACTGATAAAATCTCAGTTACACACATCCTAAAATGTCCGTGAATACAGACACCTCAGACCCAAACAATTAAAAAAATTAAGCAATCATAAATTAGACACCAGTGGCAGATTAAGGGCAGATCCTTCATGCACAATGATCCAGACCCTGCATGCTGCCGAGGGCCTCCCAACTTCCTTTTCATGTGAGCACTGGGTTCTGCCAGCAATAGCTCAGCTGATGGCCGCAGCTGCCAGCTGCTAGCCTGTTGCTAGACTTTTGGGGACAAGGAGAAGGCAGCAGGATAAAGCCTCTTTTACTTTCAGGATTTCTCCAGATTTGCAGGAAGCATGGCAGGGCTCCATGGCTACATCCATCTGCCCAGACAAGGCTGCTGGAGAACTCAGCTCCTCTGGAGAAACAGAAAGCAAGCAAGCAGCGCATCCTCCTCAGCAAGACGCACAAGAGAAAACAGACGGCTGCTACAGGAGTTCAGACTTCTCAACTGTTCACACTTCTTTTTTTTAAAAGGACATATCTGGATGAAATTCAACTTGTCCTAGGACTGCATTTTTACTTAAGAGGGAGTAGTCTGGCCTATCTTCAGTACACTAACATAGTCACTCTTTAAACAGCAACATAGTTTAATCACTTGTAATTTTACCAGTGCTGCAATTTTTTAACGTTGGAACTCTGTTTTTCTCCAAAGTTTTCTGCTGAACTGCCACAGCACCAGCTGAATCTCTTTAAAAACCAGAAGGATGTGGTGTGCCTGTTCACCTGGGCCATCTTCCCACACTGATCATGTATCGCTCTCCCACTCTGGCATCCTATTAACAGCCAGCACGGAGCACTCCATTACAACAAAATCAGAACAAATCTGGATACAAAGTTCAGGCACAAAACATAGTAACTAAGTATTCTGGGGAGGCGATGTTTGTGTCAGGCATCCTCAGTCAAACTACGGACAATACTGTCAATAGCTGATAATTTTTGACACAATCTGTGGAAAATCACAATTATGCAGGACAAGTAGACTGTTGCTAAACATACCAACTCTCATCATGAAGACAATCATTTATGCAAATCATAGAAAACTCACAATAAAATTGTGAACTCTCCATTTTAAGTAGCATTTAAATGTTTTATACTACCTAAGGCATTACCTCATAGCATCACTATAAGAACAAAAATTATGCATCAAAAAGGCTGTTCCTTCATTAAGCACCATCATTCTCATACACTGCACACTAGTGGGGGGTTTTTTGTTTGGTTGGTTGGTTTTTTTCCCTGTCAATTAATTAAACAGACCAAAATTTACACCCAGAAGGGAATGAAGTTATGACCACACAGGAAACAGCAATTCTAACATTTGATACATTAAGAATGCTTGGTTTTGATAATGTACTGCTTTTAATATTTTTTTAAAATATGCATTTACACTTTATTAGGCACACAGGACATACTATTCTTATCTCTTTGAATCGCAGAACCACAGAATCACCAGGCTGGAAGCGACCTCCAAGATGATCGAGTCCAACCCATGCCCTAACACCTAACTAAACGATGGTTCCAAGTGCCACATCCAATCTTTTTTAAAACACATTCAGGGATGGTGATTCCACCACCTCCCCGGGGCAGACAGTGTAGAATTATATAAATAATATTAATTCCTAACATCTCAAAAATGTGCTGGTATTTAAATTCTGTAAGCATGCTTAAAGAGCAAGCAGACTGTGATATGCAACGATGTATAATTTCACAAAAACAACTTAAAATGACATGTTTTACTTTTAAATTCAAACAGTAGTCTAATTAGACTAAAAACTTCATGCTCATATAGGCAGACACCCTTCCTTTCGTTCCTCAAATTTCCTTCACAAAATTTGTCCCAGAGCATTTTAGAAATATGTAACAATGCTCGAGCATGACAGCACTTGACTATAAAAATGAAGTGCAAGAAACACTATTTGCTCCAACTTCATAATGTTTCTACTTAATGTACTCCCTCACTCTCAATATGTTTTTTAAAATACACAAACACAGTACTACCTTACATTTTAGAAATTCTGTCTAACCTTGATTTTTTTCCTAATAGGAAGGGTCCCTAACTCTCCCTCCAGGAGCCAGATGACTTCAAAAGTTACACAAATTTTTGGAAAAGGCTAATAAAAACCAGAGTACCATTGGTACAGTGGATTTAAAAATGACTAGTGTAATGGTTGCTACAGGAGACATTAAATTTCAGTTCTTGTCAAACACACTCAGCTGCTGACCTACAAAAGACACAAAGCCCCTTTGTTACCAGCTAATCTACATTTTATCAGGCCTTTTGCTTTACTTTCTAAGACAAGAATTTCTGACGGGATCAGATCCTTAACAAACTACTGCGTATTTTTTACGTAGCTTATTCTTCTGTAGTGCTGCACTTTGACATCTCATCCCAAACCCAGAATTCAGTCAGATACTTTCTTTCACAGCATTACTTTGCCGCAGAAGACGCTGATGGCATTATTTAATTACGCAATGCTTAGTCCACTTCAGTTTTTGGTAGTAGGGCAAACAAGCAGCCGTGCACACGCAAACCCCCAGTGCCCAGACAAGGAGCAGTGTCAGCCCTTCCATCAGCTGACACGAGGGCACAGCCAGCTCAGAGGAGCACAATCTGAGCACACTAAAGCACAAAGAGTCTCCAGAAACTGCACTCTCCTTACTCCAGCCTAATTCCAGGAACCTACTCAGATCTCAAAAAATTGGATCAAATAACAGGATTTTTAACAATCTGATAACTCTGTAATTTGTAAGTAAATAAACTGAATAAAAATTAAACTTTATGCCAACTTCAAATGTTAAGTCCGTACATAGCTGTTCAATTATAAAAGCAGCAAGCTCTAAGTCACCCTCTTCTTGAACTTGAAAAAGTTCCACAACAAAATTTTTTTTCCGTTCAGATGATCTATTTTAGAATCTTTTGTCATGAAAAAAACAGGAACAATGAGGAACAACACATCTCAACTTTTTTTCCGGCATTTTCTCATCCTCTTTCATTACAGCGATGCAAACGGAGCCACAGGCTGTTTACGGCAGAATGCTTTTTTAATTAAAATAATTTTTCACATATAGAGAAAAGGAAGCAAAGTGAACTCAATACTTGGGAGTACCAAACTCTCTATTCACATCACTGAACTACAACGGAGTCTACACAGAAATTCTGCCCTGACAGCATGTTCCTCAGTTCCTTCCAGTCCTCCATGGAGGACATTTCATAGCAACTCCTCCCTGCTAAGATGGGAAGAAGCATCCAAGCACTGTAACCCTACACCATACCAGGGTTTGTAAAAACTTGGGAGGGAAGAGGCACGTCCCCGATTGGCAAATCCACACAACACCAAACAAACAGGCCTGGTCAGGGTGCAGCTACTCAGACGAAACATTCCAGGCTACCAAGAAAAATCACACTGCGACAATACAGGACAATTGTGGACAATACGGAGCCCGTGCCACCATTTCAGCTCCATCTGCCACAGGGTCTGACAGTGCAGCTGCCACTGACACATGGTTGGGAAGTACAGCTGGGAACACTCTCAAGGAACAATGCAACATGTGAAAACCCTCAATTACTCCTATCTGGGCAAACTACTACTTAAAAACTTTTTTGGAAGATGAGGGAGAAGAACTAAAGAGCAAAGTTAAACAATGTTTAGAACTCAGGACCTCACAGAGCTTTAATTTTCAGCAGAGAAGAGACTCAAAAATAATGAGTGTATCAAACACAACTGGCATGGTTAGTATTGTCTGAACATGAACTTCTCATGCACAAAACAAGCACTGTAATCAACTACACAATAGTTATTTATTTACCATGAAATATGTCTAAATAGCAAGATCATCAATAAAGTATCTGGCCTTCACTATGCAGGTAATATAATATAATTCATAGTGGTTCCTTTTGGCTTTTCTTTTTAGAATATTATTAAATTCGGACTTGCTTGATCCTTTCCATACAAGCTACACTGTTGCATTTTTCAGCCCAAGACTGCCTCGAAGTGAAATACTACTTTTTCTTACAGGACAAAAATACCAGCTTTGCAGATGTGTAAGCACCTCATGAGTGAAAGCTGCCTGTCCAGTTTGCAGTAATGCAACTTACGTATTAAAATCAAAATTACAGACTCCTTGCTATTGTAATTTGGGCAATTCCCTTTCAAAGTCTCCTCTGTCTCGTAACTGTAGAAACCATGTAAGAGTAAAGACAAACAGACGTCTCTCTGGGCTGCAGACTTGTGTTAGTGACTGACCAAGGCTGGCCAGTAAGCTGGTGTCCTGCTCTCCCCTCTCTTCCACAGACACATCTCACAAGCTCACATCTATCAGCAGGAAGTGCAAAGGAAGACAAACATCCCACAGTACGGCCATCTCCCAGAATTATTTGATGTATGCTGCACACCATTTTTAATGATAATCCTGACACACATTTTAGCTTGGACAACACAACTTCACTAACAGTTTTAATTAAGTGCTGGACTGGCTATTGGCTCGTATTTCACGCAGAAGAAAGTGCACAAGAAAATGGAAAGGCTGAAGGTGCAGTTAACAGACACAGCACAAATCCCTTCCTCCCATCCGGGCTTACTGCTGATCACTTGGACGTGCCTTACATAACACCATAAGCCGTCAGACCACACAGAACTGTGCCTCTGATCTGGGGTCCCCACACCACATCTCAGCAGTTACCAAGAGCAAGTGAGGGAAGGACTAAACACCTTAGAAACACCAAAGTAAAAAGCAATTTGGACCTGAAGACACTTTCAAATATACAAAAATGTGTTTAAGTCCATTGCCTCCCCAGCCCCCCCTCAGCCCTGCCCCAATTTAGCCAAGATGAGTAACTGCTGGAGAAGGCACAAGTGACTAAAAGTGTGCATACAGGGAGGAGTGCAGTCCTACCAGCTTACTCCCATACCTAAACTCCTATGCAACAGCTTCTTCACAGCAGTCACAAACTACCAGAAAATAGCAGCTCAAAGAAAGGAGACTTAATGTCAACTTTTTGGTCAACAAATCTTGACCTATAACACGGCCAAGTCTGGTACAAAGTAACTGCAACCCAGAATCAAGATATGCTACTGTTCAGATTCAAGAAACTGCAACAAAAACAGCAAACAAGCCCTAAAACCGATACACCCCCCCCACAACCCTGAAAACAAAACGTAAGAAAACCCCACACCTAAGGATTTCCCCACATTTTGAAAATAAGACTAGCCTGAATAGCATTCATTAGGTATAAGAAAGGAACGAGAGGAAGACTGAGTTTAGCACAGAATTATTCTGGAATTAATAACCTTCCCACTGTCAATTCACTATGTGTGGAAGTAGAGAATAAACCTGTATCATACACAAATATTGTAGGAGCTGAAATGATGTTTAGGAAGCACTTGGAAGTAAGTTTTACCTTGATTTAGGAGTTAGTTTGAAACCCCTGCACAACAACCTGTTTATGTTATGTCTAACAGGATCCGGAAAAATCCAGCACTTAAGGACATCTTTCGAAGTTCCTTACTCCCATTTCATTTCACAAAGCACTGATAAGAGCTTTGCTTTACAAACTATGGCAGCTAAGTTTCAGAGCATGACATTTCACTCTGAAGAAGGAATTCCTCTGTTACGGTCTGTACTTTCCACAGCTAAAACAAGTGGATCCAGGCTGTTCCCAAGAGCAAATGAACCACATTCTCAGCAGCTGATATCTAACACTAAAGTATAAGGGAGAGCTGCTGAGGGAGCTCCAGTGTTCCACTGCTCAGTAGAGAGAAACTTCCATCCTTAAAAAACCCCACACTGAACCACTATCACTCTTGTCTGTCACTTGTGTATCTCATTCCACATTTACTAATAAAGCTCACACATATATTTTTAAGGAGAATGTGTTTTGAGAAGTTTTTTCAGGAATTTTGCGTGCATTTTTTTTTAGTGGAACAAGGGCCACTAAACCTAAGGATCAATAGTAGTTGGCAAAAGCTAATACATGATCAGGAGTTACTAAACCTAGAAACTCCCATAGTAAAACTGAACTATAATTAAATGAGAACATAAAGGACTCATAAAGTAAACAACAAGAACCAAACCACCACAGTTCCACCAAAGCATCTCACTGGAGAGACAAAGGATCATTAGATCTGCAAATGCAATGACACACCTCTTCACAGCTTGTTCTAGTCAACTGCACAGTTCTCAATCCATTTTCTTTACCCTATTTGCTTCAAACAGAGATACTGGATGCATTCACCTGCATAACACTGACACGTTTTAGGGCTATAGCGATCTAAAAGATCCACTAATAAAGTAACTTATAGCTTATTAAATTGGCACGTCCATACTTTAATAGAAAAAATCGGACCATTGACAGTAAAAGCAAACAAGAAAAAAAGCTCTTTTCCTGATAGAGGACCGTGCATTTATTCTTTCAGCAACCAAATCAGAAATCACTGAATTTTCTCTTGTAGCACACAACTTTACTTTGGTATCCCAAGTGCCACCTTCTCACAAGACAAGATTGTAACACTCAATTTTAGCAGCTGAACAATGAATCTCACTGTAAGATTTAAACCTCAGTTAACCAGTTTCCAAGAAAAATGTGATCTTACGGCAATATGCTTTGTTGCATTGTAATAATTCCCCCTTATAAAAAATAGCAATGGAAATTCAGAATACTCAAACCAAGGAGTTTACACGATCCAGTAAGTCTGAGCACCTCACTTTATATTACATACCCAGTTTTTAAAAGATTCATTTCAGTTTACCATTCTAATCCACAAATAACACCTGCAGTCCATTATCAGAACATGCATTACGCACGTAAAATACAATTTCATAAAAACATACGAGTAGTTACCCTTAGAAAACAGAAAGGAGTCCAGGCAGGAAGATTCTGGATTTTGCATAAAGTGTGGTCATCCAAGAGTCTTGAACTATCCCAGAGGCCAAGCCATCCACCGAGGTAGGATGATGCGACTTAAGAGGAAAAACAAAACAAAACCAGAGTATTTAATTACTATGTGGTGGTTTCTATTTTTTTTAAGCAGAAGCATTAAGCACACAATTCAATACAACTTTTTCAATAATTTGTGCTAAATTCTATTAATACAGATAAATATGGGTAAGACCCCCTAAAGTTCATGAATACACTGAAATAAGAGGACCTAACAGTTTCACCCGTGAACATAAAAAACATGGAAATTAGCTTTCATAAATGAGTATTACAGAATGCTGATCCTTTTAAGTGTTAGGCTTTAGGATAAGGATTTGCACTGGTATTTCTTCAGGTTATCGAACACCAATTTACAACTGTAATCATCTCCAAAATCACATAATCAGGAGAGAGAATACCATGCACTGTAAAGAACTACATTTCAGAATTATCTCCTAATGTTTATAGGCTGCAAAAGCAGTTAGATTTTTATTTAATTCCCTGACTTTCCTCTGTTTCAGCATACACAAAACCAGTATGAGAAGATATTTGACAAGGTGTCCTATGATTGTGTCTAATATTCAGTGTGGCACCATTTCCATCAAAACTCTGGTATAGCAGCATCTGTAGTATGGCTAGAGACCACATGGATTAAATCATGGATTAACTCAAGGCACTGGAAACTGGGAAATGTGAAAAGGCTGAAGTGACAGTAAACTGTGGACTAGGCTAGGAGATGTTGGAGGGAATTGCATGATCCATGCTCTTGAGGTCTCACCTCCACCTGGAGAATCAAACAGTCGTGAATTCCATGAATTAAAGCCCTTGCAGGGGATAACAGCCTGCAGCCAGGATTGGAAGTGACATGCCTGTTTGTGCACATCACACACACAGACACCTGACCCAGCTTCGGCAAACTGCCTCACAAATGCACCGCAGGAGCACGGATCAGCGCTATCCGGATAAACACAGTCCTTCATGATCAAAAATCAAGAGTTCATACATTATATCACAAATCTTAAAATAATACATAGTGAAAGGCAGTCTTACATTCAGACAGACGGGCAAGTAAACGCCTACAGTGCATCTTACATAGCAACTCATAGCCTGATGCTACCAAAGGGCTCCTCCGCTTACAGAACCTCGGAACTGTAAAGATGCAGTAAAACAGCAGTAAAATGCCCGTGACCTAAGCAAGCCAAATCCAACCCACAGCAACAAACATGTTAACATCTCCCTCCTCCTCCTAGAAGCTGACTTCTTTCCCAGCATGAGGAAATCAATACTATCTGTAAATAATCATAATAATAATAATAATAAAAAGCCCCAAACAAAGAGACAAATGAAGATTCATAACCTATTTGCTCTGAAACAGCAGGACTTCAGATGGTCACTACTGAGGTTCACTAAAGTGTACGTGTTAGGTTACAGGGAGAGGTGTGCAGTCATTTTCTATACATTGAATATAAAAACACACATTTTAGAGTTTTAGGATTCTTTAATGCGAAAACAACTTCACAAAGCTAACAAGCACACTAAAATGTTGCAGAGTTTTAGATTTTAGCACCTTAGCTAAAAAAACCCAAACTCAACAAAATTAGAACCACTGGATAAAAAAACAGTACTGTTACTTGTATTTTAGAAGTCCAATATTTTGCTAGAAGGAGATGAAGTCAAGAAGTTTTCAAATTTAATTTCTTTATTATATACTTCAAAGGATTCCTGCAGAAGTAACTGTGGAGATTGTGACTTTTACCCTGTATGATTTCACACTGGGATGAGTGTCAGGAAGAAGTACAGAAGTAGGGTTATTAGGTTTAGTTTTTACAATCTGTTAGGAAAAAAAAGACAACTACAGAAGACACAGATTAACTGTAAATCACTATGAATTTTATCTCTAGTGGATTACTTTTTGTTTCTTCCTGTCTTCCCTTCCTAGTATCTGTTTAGGGATCACTTTAGAATTTTGAGATTATAGCATCATTTCAATGTTAATGGTATTTCCCCCATTGCAGCTAACTGCCTGAATGACAGAATTTTAGCCACAGCAAAAATACAGTGGAAAACTACTGCATAAGGCTCCTACCTATGCTTTTAGAAACGAGCATTCCAACACAGTTCGAAAAATTCCAGGCCTAACTAGGGCAGAAATTATTAACTGCACCTATTTGCGAGCTTAATCTGCAATATGCATAGAAGAGACCAATTTTATGCCCCTCCAGTCCTATCCACCTGCTCGTAGCCCAGACTTAACACACGTTTACTGAGCCAAACAAAACCTGTTATTAAAAACGTAACTGCAGCATATACATAAGTCGCAACTACCAAGCGGCAGCGATCAGGAGTGCCAGGATGGAAACGCTGGGATTCAGGGAAAGCCCTTTCCTGCCGCCCTCCCGCAGCCGCTCCCGCGGCTCCTGCCACCATTTGGCCTTTGTGGAAGGAGTGTCGGCGCTTCCTGCGGGCGTCCCGCCCCCCCGCCTCCCTCCGCGGCCGTGGGCAGCGGTAACCAGAGACAACCTTGGGCTTCCCGAGCTGCGAAAAGTTACACTCCTCCCCCTTCCTCCGCCCGGCTCGCTCAGACCCCGGCCGGGCTAATTATAACTGCGCGAACAACTTCCACCGCCGGCCGCGCTCCGGGCGCTCCCCCCGCACCCAGCCCAGCTCCCCGGGGCCGCCG
>WEIT01013373.1:134538-146994 GCA_013389985.1 Dryoscopus gambensis
CCCGCCCATTCTGGCGGGGGTGGCGGAGCGGGCGGGCCGCGCCGGGCTCGGTACCGCACTGCTCCGCACGCCTCTGCTGCCGCACCTTGCGCCTTGAAACCACCGCAGGGCCACCGGCCAGCCCGGACCCAAGCCCAGAACCGCCCGCCCCCCCCCCCCCCCCCNCCCCGCTTTTTTTTTGTATAAACTCGCAGTTCGTCTGTGACCAAAACTACTAAATTTCAGTAAAAGGCACGCCCAGGGCCTCCGCAGAGCAGCGTTCCTACAACGCCCGGTGCCAGGGCTGTTGGGAAACGAGGCACACACGTCTCACGACCAGCCCTGGAGCTACGTCAAACATTGCACAATTCTGCCATGAATATTCACTTGGTTTTTTTTTTTTTTTTCTTCAAAGATGAGGTGGTTTTAGCCATGCTCAAACTTCATATTTACTTTTCACGGGCATTTGCGTAATCAAGTTACATTGGCACGAGTGTTTGTACAAACCAGATTTCAAAATCTGACATTGAAGTATTTGTAAAGATTGATTTTGAGCCTGTGTTGAACCCTGCCATGGGTTGGTTACCTGGTGCATCCCCAAAAAGCTGCATGATCTAAACCCATTTCTGAAAGAGCCAATCTCTTGGACAGTAAAGCCAAACAAAACTCAAGGACATTTGCACAGATGGGTTCCTACAATGAAGGCGAACACAGACCAAGTTCACACGCAAAGTTCCATGTTGATCTCATAAATACTACAGAAACATTTGCAGTTGTCTGATGGAGATACACTACAACTTCGATGAAAGATCAGCTGCTTTTTGTGATTATTCAGCAAAGGAGATTTTTTTTTTTTTTAAAGCCCTCAGGTCTAACAGATTTTAACCCTTGTGTCTCCTGATGGGCACTTGTGAAGGGGTAGGAGTGTGCAAGACCCGACCCAAATGCAGGGCCGAAGGGAGAGAGACAGAAAGCCGGAGCTGACCCCCACGGGTCCCTCACTGAGGGCAAAGGGACCATCTCTCCAGGCCACCTCCCTCCTGCAGCATGGTGCCCCCGATTCCTTGGCCACAGCTGTGCTCTGACCTCACTGCTGGGGGTCACGGAGCACAGAAGGGGAGCGAGTGCTGCCATGAGAAGCGCTAATGAATCCTTTTTGACACGCTGCCGGAGCTGTGCAGCCTCCCCGAATGGCTGAGGGGTGACACCCAGACCCTCATGGTCCATCTGCTGCACCAAGTGTAAGTGCAGGACCAATGTCAGCACTGAGGGGGAGGAGTGGACCAAACATCTCCCCTATATCCTTTCCCTTCCCACCACACGCAGTGGCTTAAGTGGAAGAGTAACTCTGACATGTTCAGGATTCTTCCATCTGCTAAAGTCAGCCAGGGACAACCAGGAGTATTACACCAAGACTGACCCCTGCCATATGCTCGGGATTATCTCCAAGGAATAGACACAGGATAGGCATACAAAGGTAGCTGGTGCAGAAGGGAGATCTGGAATCATTATGTCTAATATGGAATATAAAGGGGTAGTTTAACTAGCAGTACCACCAAAGTGTCCCCACAGCTTGAGCAAAGATTAGGCTTTGCAGACTTGACTCCTGCTGGCCAAAAGTCTGTGACCTCTGGGCAGCCCGGCAGCACCACTACCGTCCTGGACAATTCTCTACAGCTCAAGGCAATGCTTGAGCCTCTGGTACAGCCATTGTCCTCCAGTCCAGCACAACTCCCAGAAAGACACCAACACTGGTCAGTCTAATCTCCTCTTTTGAGTGATTAACCTAAGATGGTCAGCTGTTCTGTAACCAGTTTTGGTTCTGTGCAATAGAAAAGGGTGAATCTGCCTTCTATAGCAGGTGTTTCTAGAAAGGTCAGTTGTTTCAAGCATGCTCTGACAAAAACTACAGAAAAAAAGAACCTGGAGTTGTTTAAATCAATGCATCAGAACTTTGGATTCATGGCTTAACACTTGAAGAAGTTAATAGAAATGACACAAAATTTGGTGGTTGTTTGCAAAGGGTTTGGTCACTTTATTGCTTGTGTTAACTGCAATTCACATAAAAGACCTGGAACCTCATTTAGCTTGGTAAAAGTTAATGTCTCGTGCTAGAGGAGCCATGCTTGTCTCACACAGTGAAGAATTCAGGGGGCTGAGCTCACATATAAGCTCTTTCTTGAGAAAAAACTTCCTTTAAAAGGCTCTTACGTTCTCAAATGAGGTCATGTTTTAAGAGTCTAATGCTCTCCCATTTTGACTTGAACTAAGCTTGAGGCAAAAAGAGGATTGCATATGACTTTTTAACCATTTAAACATGGCTTTTCAGTTTGACTATACTCACTGCAGCAGGCCAGGATGCCTTTCTCACGAGCAGCATATTTGCTTTTGCAGCAAATTTCACATAAACCAGGAAAAAACAACCCCCAAACCAATCAAGATCTCTATATAACTCATCTGAAAGGAATGCTGGAGGTTTGCTACTTCTTCTTACCTTCGTACTAGGCATCTATTCAAAATCACAGTTCCAGGAACACAGGAACTAATGAAGACTGCTTTCCTATGGATTTATGCCTGGGATTAATTACCTCTGTGTCCAAGGTAGGAGCTCTAATTGAAGCTGGTCTCATGCCTGGAAACTTAAGTCTCTCCCTCATCTGGATTACTGGATATCAGTACAGAATGCTGTTTTCTTCTGATATCTCTATACTTAGAAAAATTCTGAAAATGTAGTGACTGTGAGATCTGCCAGATTTGATTGAAATGAATTAGCTATTCTAACGCCGAATGCAGAACGATCCTGTATTGCCGTACTTCCATAGGGAAGTGAGAAAGGCACAGCACACTGCACTAAAGCCCGGTTAGTTTTACCACCTCTGTTTGGTGGTAAAGCCTACGCTTACTGAAGTTTTTCAGAAAAAGCTTTTCAGAAAAAGCCATGACACAAGATGGTTATTACAAAACCTAACAACACCTTACTGAATATTTCCCAGAGTAGGAAATCAGCCATTGTTCTCTTTTGTCAAAAGAATCACAATTTACAAGAAAAAGCACTTTCACCCTATACCTTTCGAACAAAGCAGAGATGCAAAAGCAAACGATGGTACCGAGCTTCAATTTAAACAACTAACCATTCAACAATTTTGTCTTAAACTTCAGTCAGCTTGCTGGACACAAAATAATCCCAACACCCAGTACTTTTCATATCTAGCCTTTTTCTCAGTAATGATTTTAAACACAGAAAAGTGAGTTTGTTAGAGGTACTGGGTTTTTTTTCCTTTAAGTATTAAACTCTTCCAGGTTTTGGGTTTGATTTTTATCAACATACCTACTCTTTTCTTTGGAAGTCATGTTTTGTAAGCTTCCACAACCTCAGGTTGAAGTTGCATTACTTTTTCTTGATTTCCTCTCCAAATCTTGTCTGCAAATGGAACATGAAAAACAGTATATACAGTTCCTTTGCTACAGCATTTTACTATTGCAGTACATACTTGCACTTCCCACAAGCTCCTAGGGGACTTGCAAATACAGCACACATGGGGATACAATTTCTTGTTTAATTCTGGTTTTGCAAGAAGTCATGTATCACCTGTATCTTCAATGACTCTTCCCTAAAAAGGTGGCAGTTGAAATTACTCAGCTGTTTCCCTGGCAATGCAAAGCGGCCTCCAGCATTAGGTTTTCCTGTTGACATGTTTGTCATGCATGAACAATTACCACAATGATTCTTCAGGTCATAAAGCACACATTTTGGGGGAATGTTGGCTAAGCAAATGAGTAATTGTTGTCTTTTTTAAGAAAGAGCTACCATACAAACTTATGAAAATCATGTCAGATAAAGAAATTTTAGTATTTTTCACTAGCTTTTTTTTTTTTAAAAAAGGCACTACAAACATCTAAAATAAGTCTCTTTCCTGACAAATTATTCACTGGGATTTCACCTCTCCATGAAAATTCTTTGGAAAAAAGTAGGAAAATTTATCTTGACTGTCAACTTTGCAAGAGACACCAAAAGAAGTACAGACAATCCTTGCTAAAGCTTGTATTTGATAAGCCAGATTGACAAAAACAAGTATGTTCCCAAGATGTTTATTTCATTTCTTTGAAACTTGGTGGCTTTGTACTCTTAGTATTAGTCACAGAGCATGAAATCACTCATTTAAGAACTGATGAGCAAACAAAATTTGTCATCATCAGTCATTGGTTTTTTTGCATATGGGACTATACATCCTAGGCCTGAGACAAGAGCATACTTTCACTTTGAACGGAAGTAATTTTTGAAAGCATTTTTATTTGTCTTATCATAGATGTCAGAGAACAAATGTGTTGGGTTTTTTTCATTCTAGCTTTTGACAGTTTGTTTACTTATAAGGGAATATGGAATAAGTTGCAGGACTGTAAAGCAGTCACACAAATCAATATTCTGAGACACAAAAAATCCATAATGATCTGGTAATTACAATATTAAACTATACTCTCAGTCAGTTTACAATAATGCCTTTTAAAATGCTTACGGTAGCAGCCCAGACATACCCAAGACTTCAAAAAAAGTCTAAGGACAGCTTTGAAAACAGACAGTTTCTGGTGAGTCTGAAGGCTCAGCTCACGTGTGAATCCCTAACCTGCTCCAGGCTGAAACTCTTCACTGCTGCGCCTCCAAGGCAGCCTGGTCAGGAAAGGTGCTTTTTCATTCAAAGACCCGATTCTCTCTTCATTGACCAAATTTGTCCTTTAGGCAAATATAGCTATGTTCGTAGAGACAGGTGATGTCTTTTGCCAGGCAAACTCCCAGAGCTGCAGCAGAGAGAGGGGCTTAAAAGAAACCAACAACCACCACACAAACAGAGAAGCAATAAGCAGACAAGCCATTGTTACGGCAGCCTGGATCCTTGCACTTCTTGCCTTTGCTGAATGCGTGAGCTCCAGAAACTCTGATTTTCTGGCAAGGGAAAAGGAGAAATACAACCACAGGCACAGAGGAACAAGGGGACAGATACCCAATGTTACCTGCAAAGGAAGCAGATTGGATATTAGCTATGTGTCTGACAAAGCTCTCTTTTGTGTGAGTCTACAGCCCAGTGCCACCAGGCAGACCAACAGCCTTGTTTCACACACGGCCTTGACACCGTGTAAGCTCCATCACTCTTCCCTAGGAGCGCAAGAAAAAAAAGGCTGCTAGGAGTGGCAGCAGAATCTGTCAGAAGCCTTTCCTAATGTAAGAGTCTAAGTTGGTTTTTTTTAAATTTCTCATTTACATGTAGAAATTTTAAAAATCCCCAATAGCAAGTATCATCTCTCACCATTTGTAGTAAGAGCTCGCTAAGTTAGAATTCACAATCTTACAGGCACCTTTTAATTTCTGATGTTTCTCAGTACCTCAGAGGGTCACACAGAGGGGGAACTTATTGTATTAACCTTTAAGTGATGCATATTTAACCAATATCTCTTTGGACTAGCAAAGAAATGACAATAGCAGTTAGAAAAGAAAGCTTTTTTTTTTATTATTCCCTTTTTTTTTTCTTAGCAGGAGAAGCGAAGCATGAGAAGCTGAATTGAATTAGACTGAGACACATTATTAAAGCAATAGGGAGACAAGGTGATTTTACAGACTGGTCTCTGCAAAGTCAGACCAGCTGTAGGCACACATCAGTTCTGCACGGTGACTGTGCAAGTTTCAGCAATACCCATTCTTACATCTGCTGAACTAAGATATCAGGCTTGCAAAAGCACATAAGATTTGGCATAAGTTTAAGAATGTAATAAAACAGGATATGTATTTCTGTTTAAATGTTTAACCTCACAAATGCCTACTTACCTAACACCTTTCCTGTTAAACCAAGTAGTCTCTATAAATTGTTGTAACTAGGCACAGCTTCCTCAGCAAAGGAATGCACCTAGCTAGATGCTTTGTACAGTAATAAACAATAGAGTTATAAATACACACGTGCATTTGACAGTTTAACACTCGAACAAATTATACTGCTTCCTATCTGTAACATGCAGACTGATGCACACTAAGGAGGTGGGGAAGAGCATTTTTCAAGTATCTTAACATGAAATTGCTCATTTAATGAAAATGGAGGGTGTGGGGGCAGAGGGGAACACCCACAATAGCTCAGACCTGTGGGTTTTCAACACAGTTCAGAGCAGTTTTGGAAAAGGTTCCCAGAGGAACAGAAGATACTTAGTTATTCCAGTCAATGCTGATGCTCCCTTTATAAAACTCTGAAACTGACTGGCTCTCTGTTTTACCCTAAGGCATCTGTTGTCCAGTTCAGTGGTTCACACACAGAAAAGCATCAAGAAAAATTACCTGCTGATTTATAATTTATGAAGGAATCTCTGATACAACAAACACTACCACATAAACCAGATTTATTTCACTCTTGAGATATGACAGTTTGTATCTATATTTGGATCCTCCTGAATCAGCATTTATTACTGCAATACCTATGTGTGATCTCTCAATTAAGACATGTAGCATTGGGTTCTCTTTGGTCCAGCTATATCCTGCAGACTGCACTTGCAAGTGCCTATATGCTATTTTGTCCTTTAACATGAAGTTATTAAGTGAGAAAGCAAAGTTTAACTACTACAGGAACTACAAGTTATCTTATGCCAAGTGTAATATAAAGAAACGTTTTCCAGTTCACTGAAGACTCACACTAAGTGTGTGGTTTCCCAAGATGGAGCCAATAAGCATTCAACTGTTGAGTTTGCAAATTTAGCAAAATGGTATCATCTTTCCTCAAAGCAAATGATTCTAAAGCACATAAGCTCAGTGGTCTCCTTATTCTTTAAGTGATACTCAAATGTTCTCAACACCCCCTTGGCAACCCCACCTCCAATCCCCTTTCCAGGTCTGAGAATCTGCATTGTAGGTAAGGTCACTCATGGGAAGGCAGAGCCTGTCACACACATTCAAGGTTCTCTTTTCATGTTTAGGAACTTGCTTGGTTCAGATCTACAGAAAACAACCACATTACCGACAGATGTGTTCGCCTGGCACAGCCATGAACAACACATTTCAGAAACCAATCTGTATTTTCCCCCTTCCCTACTCTGTGCTAGCCTGGGGCTTTTCCCCAGTAGCAGCTTCTGATGGTAAACATTTGTTATTTTATAATAAAATCATAGGCTATACTCTAATTATCCCTTTCCCCCCAAAAAGTCTCATAGGAAGAAGCTTAGTTATATACACTCTAAACCCAATGTGCTGGAAGAAAAGACCACCATCCCATGTTGTATTACATTTTTTGTTATTTAAAAAAAGCTGAGAGTAAATCCTTGGTAAGAGTGGAGCATATTAATTACGACAAGACATCATGACATACCAACCAGTGAGATTTAAAGGCCGCTAATAACACTTTTTGTAGTAATTAGTGCAAGATAGTTATTCCATAAAAACAAATATTTGATGGTAGACTTCAATGATAAACAATTCACTTGATGACATTTACATATAAATACACATAAATAAAAACCTACATCATTTAGGTTTGTAGTTAACAAAAAGTATGGTCTGAAATGAATTAAATGTAATTGTATATAGCTGGATCAAAGCTCTTCCTATAATGATACTCAAGTATGTGGGGTATGAAAAGCATAAATGTACAATTCTCAATTTAGTAAAGTACTACTCTATAAAACAGAATCATGAAAACAGCTCTTACATTTTAATGCAAAGTATAAAATTGTATATTTACATTTACATACACTTTACTGAACTACATTGGGTAGCTCAAGGTAAGAAAAATCCCTTTTTGAAAATCTTGCAAAAAATACATCAACTGCAGATATGATCAAAAGTTACTAAGTTAGCAGCTGACATAACATCTGTAGTAAAAAATATATTTTAGGAAAATACCTGGAAAAATCTAAACACCAATAAACACTTTAAAACTATTTTTGAAGTAAAAATTGTAGCAAAACCCAGAAGAAGCTAGCAAGGATAACAAGAACTATTGCATACTGCTCTTTAAGAGCCATGTAGCGACTTAAAACAGAAGCAGCAGGTATGGTAGTTTTGTGATGTAACAAAGTGGAAACCAGAGGAAAATAGGAAACCAGTTACCCAACTTCCCTCTCTGTTTATTACCATTTTTATGGGAGAAGTATAAGAAGATGAGAGAATCCCTCTCCCTGAGGATATCCTCCATCAAAGGCTAAAACAAGTTGGTAAAAGGAACCCAATTCAAGAGCCTTGGACCCCAAACATACAAACATTTACAGTATGTACTTACAGTTCAGTGGATGATAGATTATTACACTACAAGTTGCAGGTTAACTTTAAGAGTTAACACTATTTTGCAATATGAAGTGCTTCTTAATATATATATATATCTATATAATATATAGATATTTGTAAAATACTCGAGCAGATGTGATAGAACAAACTGTGGAAATTGCTTTCTCAAGTTTTTTCTTCTCATTAACAGATCTTTACCTCCTATACAAGGAGGTTCAGGATTCAACAAGGATTTCCACAATATGATCAAGATCATTAAGATCAGATTTACAATTAGAGTTAGAAGCTGTATTTGTTGGAGAAGAAAATGTTTCAAGACTATCACAATGTCCCATTTTTGTGTTGCTCATCATGCCTGTTAACATAGTATCAAGATCATAGTAAGAATTGTCAACTTCTGAAAACAGATCTTCAACAGAATTAGGACTTTTATTCTCCAGTGTCTCAAATATTTGATCTAAAGATTTTTGAAAGTTTCCTTTATTTTCTTGTGGATTCTCCATTTCCCACACATTGCTCTGCAGGTTTCTCGGTGCTTGCACTGAAGAGGCTGTCGACATAGTTTCTGAACTATCTTGTGCCTGGTCACTCTCAAAGTCTTTATTGAAAGTACCGTAGCCTGGAACATGCTTTCCCTCAGCTTGATCCCGAGATGAACGACAGAGGATATCTGTTGAAACAAGACGATCCAGGGATGCCTGCCCTGTACTCTGTGTATTTATCATCTGCCAAGTCCCATCTTGAGTCATTTCCTCTTGGATCTGCCGTACCGTGTTGGCTATAAGTACCGAACGACAAAGGTTGGGCTCGACCAGCATGTGACACAGCTGAAGTTTAACCAAGGACATATCTAAAAGCGACTGCCGCTGGAGATTATAGGAAGGAATAGCCTTAATACCAGCCAGAGTCCCTTCAATATCTTCTTCACCATCAAAACATTTTCTCTTTAATCCTCGCACAAACATTGTGTCCTGTTAAAAAAACCAAACAAATAAAAAAAAAATTTGTGTGCAACACAAACAGCTCAAGAGGGAGGAAAAAAAAAGAAAAAGAGACCAAAAAACAGAACAGCAAAATTTAATCTGTTATTAAAAAGCAAATTCTTTTAAGATAGAAACATCAGAATCATCATACCATGTTCTAGAATGGCCAGTGTGGTACAACAGGGGTCAGGAACATATGGACCGAGTCCCAAAGGCGACATTCGGGAAGCAGGGGTGAGCAGGTCCACAAGGCATGGCATCGGAGAGAGGCAGGGACTCCCAGCTCCTGGCTCCCATTAAGCTCCACACTTGATGGAAGTCAGGAGCCGCTCCCTCGCACAGAAGCAAACATCTCACCGGCTGTATTTCACCTACTGGAGAGGCAGTTTCTCCTCGCTCCTCCCGAGTTTCTACTGGCATGCTTAACCTCTAATTTTGGAAATAAAAATACAACCTGGCACACCATCTTTGAAAGATTTGACCCCTCCAGAACATTAACATGCCTAACAGAGTAATAAGAAAAAAACCCCCATGGGCAGCATATGTGAAAAGATAGCTGATTTTGGTGACAAAGAGAGTAATATCTAGATTTGTTCCATGTAACTCGACGTTCAGTGGAGGTGCCCAAAGCAGTCCTTCCGGTTCCCTTCCTTGGGTGAGTAAGTGAACTGCGTAATTCCAGTAAGAACTGGGCAAGTCCAGTAAGGATAGCCACAGTAATTCTCTGTATGGGCTTCTGTACTCCTTTCCCAGCTGACTGTAAGAAAGCAAAATTCCTGTATTCCTAGTTTAGGTTCACCAGCTAAAAATACACAGGGTGCATGCAGGCTTCTCAATATTCACACCTAAAATCCCTTGCTGAATTTTCCAAGGGGTGCCTCTCAAGTACCAGCCTCAGCTCCTCCTCTGAATTGCACTAATTTTGACAACGGTGCCCTATGCAAATATTGCAGCTGGTCCCTTGAAACATGAAGCAACTTTTTAAAAATGCAATATATATCACTTCTTTTAGTCTTATATAAGAACTAGGCTGCAAATGAAAGCTGATGCCTGATCTTTACATTTATGCGTCTTCCTTATTTCCCTTCTAAGTCTTCTGTCCTTAGAATTCCTGTTTGCCCAATATTTGGGGATTTTTATTTCAAGGTAGTGACCCAAACAAAACAGTTTTTCAACTAAAAGCTGATAAAACCAAAATACTACTGCACTGTCTTTCTATATAATTTCCAATTTTCCTTGATAAGCCCTAAACTCTGCCTTGCTTTTCTGGTTGCTACGGTACATTCCACATATTTTCAAGGAATTCTCTCTCAGCTTTTTCAGAGACACTAAAAATCCACCAAAGGGCAACAACACTGTTCCTTTCAAAATACATGACATGCTTATCTACTGTGAAAACCTGGGGATAGCACAGTAGCTAGATAAACACTTGGTCTGACTCTGTACAACACTTGTTACATTGCTGTATATATCCTTCTTTGGGATTTCCTGACTCTTAAAAGATTTCTTTCCACTGAAGGTACAAAACTTTAGAAATCATAATGTGCAGAGACTACAATATAGGATGAACTTGGTCTTGTGGTCATTTTCTGTAACTTCTTAAAAGCTATCCATGGATTAGCAATGTATGAAATACCTTGGACAATTCCTCTAAAATTTTATCCTGAAACCTAACATATTTGCACTACTTCTGTTAAATACAACACACAGTGTGTGTTCCTTTTCCAGATTTTTAGACATTCTTGCAAACTTCCTATCAGAGGATATCCTATTTAATTTTTCCTACACTTGTATGTACAGTAATTCCTGAACACACCCTCCCTCCCATGGGAAACAACCTCTAGAAACATCTTTTGGGACTGTGTACAAACCATGTGTGATTACATCATCAAACATTAAACCCTGTGCAGAGTTTGAAGCTTCTTTTATTTCAACTTACATGCATGTGATGAGTAATTAAAACTTCAATTGAATGTTAACCTGGTTTTCATACATCTATAATTTGGCATTCAAATGCCTTCTAAGGCACACCAACAGAACAGAACACAGGAGAAAACCTGAAAACCTCAATACATCACACACACTTGGGTACCTAGAAGCAGAGGAAAAACATTTGAGGATTCTTAAAGGTAGATCCTTCACAGCATTCACTGGATTTTTTTTCTAAAACTTGCTTTCAACATCATAAAGTGATGACATCACTTCTTTGTCATCACAAAGTACCAGGTTATGGTTTCATTTAAGAAGCAAAAAGTGACGTACCAGGAATTGTGTTTGATGCAGTCCTTCCTCTTCTCCCATGCTATTGAGCAAGAGTCCATACAGTTAAAGTGAGAGCACCACCTACCAAGCACAGGGAAGCAGGATGTCAGGCAGGGACAGGAGATGCAGGACAAAATAGTTTTGCTTCAGTATCTCTATCCTGTATGATGTGAGCATCATTCCCACAAACATGAACAGTACTATTAAACCTAATGCACAACTAGAGCACAGATGTGATTTGGCCAACAATACCCTCAATATCTGAAGAAGGAAAATGCCAGTTTAATTCCAAGTGCTAGGCTATTGCCCTGACCTTTGGACCAGCCTCTCCCTTATGCCTACACCATTGCCATTTAAAGAGCAAACAAAAATTTTTCATATGAGCATTAAAGATTAAGTGTGCACAAACAAAAGGTAATGAAAGCAAGTCTTCCTTATGTTTATTAGAAAACTAGTTTTCACCTTTGTTGTACAAACCCACGTGTATGTCTGTACCATCTAGAGAAAATGAGCTGGCACAAACACAAAACTGAAACATAGCAAAACATGAGAGAATTTTCTTTACCAGCACAGAAACTTTGTGACTAAGATTCACTTTGCAAGATAACAATAAAAAAAGTAATGACAGTAATTAAACTCCTTTAACTAAAAAGGCTGAGTTTTAAAAACACATTTAAAGCATAATAAGATTTGATATATCAAATACAACTTCCCATCACATGCAACAAGTCTCTTAACTACTGAAACTAGAAAGAATGCTGTTCCGACAGGCTACAAAAACTTTTGTAATAAACTATGGAAACAATTCAGATACTTTTCTAGACATGTCTCTGCAGTACAAGACAGTTCCCGTGTCTGCAAATAAAGTGCATACCTAGAAAAAAAAGAAGTAAAGAGGATGCACATGGACATCTGTTCTTATTTTCTGTTTTGTGAAGTAATAAACAATTTTTCAAGATTGCCTGCTCTCAAATGTGGGGGGGG
>WEIT01013373.1:149820-164084 GCA_013389985.1 Dryoscopus gambensis
GGCGGGGCCGCCCCGATTTCAAACCGCAGCCAAGGCCCCGCGGCGTGTCTGGGCTCCCGGCCACGGGCTCCGGCGGGAACAGGTTCAGACCTGGCCGTGCTGCAGCCCACGGGGAGCCGCGGCGGGGGAGGGGAAAAGGAGTCTTGGCCGCCCCAGCCCGGGCGTTCCCCGCCGTCAGGCGCCACTTCCCTCAGGGCTGGGGAGCCCCGGCGCTGCGCCCCGCGGGGGTGACAGGAGGCCTCAAGACTCCATTAGCAAGGGCTGTGGCATTTCCTGTTCGGGCCTGGCCGCCCGGCCCCGGGTCTCGCAGTCAGAGCCAGGAACCCGCGTGCTTGGGGCGGGGGTGATGTCTCGCACCCCACAGGGAGCCGCTGTCTGAACACGAGTCAGCAGTGAGTGCCCGGGGTGCGTAAGAAGACCAGTGGCATCCTGGCCACTATCAGGAATAGTGTGGCCAGCAGGACCAGGGAAGTGGTCGTTCCCCTGTACTGGGCACGGGTGAGGCCACACCTCGAGTGCTGTGTCCTCAATTCAGGAGGGGTGTTGAGGTGCTGGAGTGTGTCCAGAGAATCTGGACAACAGAGCTGGGGAAGGGTCTGGAGCACAAGTTTTATGAAAGACAGCTGAGGCAGCTGGGGGTGTTTAGCCTGGAGAAGAGGAGGCTCAGGGGGGACCTTATCACTCTCCAACTCCCTGACAGAAAGGTGCAGCCAGATGGGGGCTGGCCTCTTCTCCCAGGTAACAAGTGACAGGACAAGAGAACATAGCCTTAAGCTGCGCTGTAGGGGCGTTAGGCTGGACATTAGGAAGAATTTCTTCACAGAGAAGGTGATTAGGCACTGGAATGGGCTGCCTAGGGAGGTGGTGGAGTTACCGTCCCTGGAGGTGTTGAAGGAAAGACTGGATGTGGCACTTTGCGCCATGGTCTGGTTGACAAGGTACTGGTTGGTCACAGGTTGTACTCGATGATCTCAGAAGTCTTTTCGAACCTAACTGGTTCTGTCCTAAAGCCGCCGCCGCCTTGCTGAGCAAAACCCCCTCCCCAAGCCTTGCTCGCTGCTGTGACCCCCGCCCGATGCAGCTGCACATCTGCAACCACTTAGGCCGCCCGAGTGCCTCTCGGTCGCTCTCCCGGCCGAGCAGCTACGTGGAGGCTCCGGAGCAGACCAAGGGAAGGAGGGGCGGCTGGCCCGGGCTGCCCGAGAGCCGCAGAGGCGGCAGCTGCTGCCTCCCGCCCCCGGGGCGCGGCGGGACGGGGAGGGGAAGGAAATGGAGACAGGGTGGGATAGGCAGCAGGAGTTGGAGGATCGGCAAGGCCCGCGGCTGAGGTTCTGTAGGAAAGGCTGGGAAACAGCAGAGCTGTAGCGTCATACAGTAAAGCATATTTCCATAGCAAAGCAAGATCTGCTGTTGGCACAAAACAGGCTGCAAAGCGCAGTATTTCTCCCTGTTTACAGTTTCTTGCACCAGTCTTACGGCATCATGGTCAAAAGCACAAGTTAAAGCTGAGCAAGAACGATGCCAGAGAGATGTTCTTGTGCTCTATTCACCTTAGAATTGAATGCCCTGATTTCAAAGAGATCCACAAGGATTATGGAGGTCTCAACTCCTGGCCCTGCCCCAAGAATCACACCATGTGTTTAAAAGCATTATCCAAATGCTTCTTGAACTCTGTCAGTCTTGGTGCTGTTGATATTTTTGTTGTTTTGTTTTTCTTTTATATATATATTTAGGCCCAGTCTTTTAATAAGGATTTGACTTGAGAAATAAAGGCGTAACATCAAAGCACAAAACATGGCATGGGATCTGATGAATACCTTAAAAAACTCAACTACAACCATTAGGCTTTCACTTGACTCAGGTATTTCTTTAAAAGTCACTGTATGGGAAGCATTTAGGTGTTCTCTGCCATATTACCCGCACTTGCAGCAAGGAAGCAAAGTTTCCACATGCAATACATACACTGTTAATACATATTTGTCACATTTTAGTAACATTATGGAAGGCTGGTAGAACATTTCCTTGGCAAGCAGCAGTGAAAAGAGTATCTTGTGCAGATCTGCTACTGCAATGCTAGCAGGAGTCAGAACAGCCAAAAAAGAAAGGTAAAAACCAAAACTTACCTTCTCATTCTATTTGAACCAATTGTCCTCAGCAGAGACAAACATTTGCTGTGGTGTTGCCATCAACTTCTGTAATTCCCAGTTAGCTCAGTCACTTCCTGTCACTTCATCTGGCTCTTCTTTGTAGAAGTAGCCCCAAGTTCGTTTGCAATTTCATGGTTGCCTTCAGTTTGCTCATAAATCTCTCATGAAGCTGCGCATTCAGGTAGTTGCTCATGCCTGAAGCGTCATCCCCTGACTGGGTGGGCTGTGTGTTCCCTTTTGTTCTGGCTGCTGATGCATCCCTTGTATCAGACAGCATCGTTGGTCTAACCAGGACCACACCATATCCTTCATTATTATGGATCACATTCTTGACTGTAGTTACCTTGGGAATCTCATAATATTCATCTAAGGAGTTGTTTGTAAGTATTCCCTCCATGCAGCAGTACATGCCATTGTTCAACAGAGTGCATGCACTACCTGGATATATTTCCACACCAGCACCCTTGGCATCACACAGATGATCTGGATTTTTCATTAATAGCTTGGCTGATGTCTGTACTGTTATGCCTCTGGTTTCACATTGTAACACAGTTCTCCATGGGGGTTTTCCCATGATGGACATTTTAAACCTCCTTCACAATTTCATGTTGCACTCACTTCAAACTGGAGATCCTTATATTGGCTTCTGTATAGTCAAGAAAGATGTCTTCTTGCTCTTGGTTTATTTTTTTTTAATCACAGTATCTTCTGGCAGACCATAGCCTTTGAGTTCAACTGAATCAACACTGCAGAACAGGCCCTCTAGAACACAGTGACCAGGACAGATGGTGACTGTGTATGCTTCATAACAGGCATTTACAACTCTCAGTGGATCATGGTGAAACTATTTCTAGGGGTTCACCACAATCAGCTACAAGCCCAGAATCACACCATGTTCTCAGATGTCAGAATGCAACCTCAGTCAAGGCTCAACATGTCACACAAAGTAATCCAAGTCATCATCCTCTTTCTCCCTGTCCCAGTCCTCCAGATGCATGGTAGAAGAGCCTGACATGCTCTACAGCTTGTGCTGTCTGGTCAAACTCTCCTGACTCACCACACACAACCCACAGCTCCTGCATTGGTATCTGGTGTCCCTTAAGCTTCAAGGGTTCCTGCTGTCCCATGACTCACACAAGAAAGGCTGACTTGCACAGCTGCTTTTCAGAGCTGAGTTCTCCATACCAGCCACCCCAACAAGAACCTCAAACACATTTGTATGCCAGATTTCCTGCCATCCACATGGTGCAAAGACTTTGTCCAGGTACTCAGCTGTGAATTGTGTCACCTCAGAAGTTTTGCAGTGTTAAGGAAGAGTCTGGACTTTAGGTTCTGAGGCAGAGTCAGTTTATTTCAGCTCGTGCTGGTGCCTCTAGAGAGAGATCCCAGACAAAGAAATCCCTGGGCCTTGATATTCTCACAGTCTGTGCACCAGATCTTCCTGCACCCAATGGTGTTTTATGGTCTGGAGTCTTCTAATACCTCATGGAATTCTTTCTTCATGTCCATGTGGGCAGGCCATTAGTTGTTCTTATCTTCCATCCTGGGGCCCTTCAGGATCTCAAACCTTATCTCAAGATACCCAGTCTTTCTCTGTTTACTCCCTGCTTAGCTGTCCATGCTAACAAACAGTTCATTTAAAGTTCTCTGACAACAAGCTTTGAGCAGGACCCACTCACGCTAAACTGTCAGCAAGTTACAATTAAACTTAACCCTAGACAATTAATTTCTAATATTCTATAAGTAAGCTTAATGTAATCCCCAACATGTAGTCAGCCAAGATGTAATCCTGGTAATCTCCAAATTGCTTGTGAAACAAAAGATGATCAGTGTGAAAAATATCTGGGAAAAGTACATTCCCGTTGGGCAGTCTTTCCTAAAGCAGTGCCTGGTTTGTCACAACTGCCACAGTCACTCCAGGAGCCGTCACTCCAGGCACTCGGCATCTTCCTGGAGCAGATCTAGGCTCTGCTGCCTCGGCTGCTCCCGCAGGCCACCGCCTCCCACAGCTGGCGGCAGCAGCAGGGCCTGACCATCCTCCCACGCCCCCCGGCAGCCCCAGCTCAGCAGGAATTCAAATAGGTATTCCCACAACAAATCCTGCGGGAACCTTTGAGCCTCCATGGAGGCCCCTTTCGAGGCAGTGTGGGGGCTGTTCCCTGGAGGATCACAGCTTGAACAACTTCATTTGCATTGCTCTTTCTAGCGATAGCATCATCTATATAGAGTAAAATACTTAAGTCCCCTCTTCTTTTTTCTTTTTTTTTCTGTGTATTTACAGTGAAAGGATCTCAATGTTTTTGCTTGTGTTTTTTTCCCCCCCAATAACCTCTCCAGTGAAACTGGAGGATGTCTTATGGCTTAAGAACTACATCATCTATGTTTCTGACTAAACCAGTGATAGAAAAATTGTGAAAGATTCTCCATCTTCTTTGAAAATGTGAGAAACTAGCGATGTCTCATCATTTGATTATTCTCAGCAGGAAACAGCTCTCACATCTCACATGTATGAGAAACAAAACTCGAAAAGTCAAAATGGAAAAATCTGGACAGACCTTTGCAAAACAATACAGCCTGAAGTATTTACTAGCGAGCTGGAAAGAGATGTCTGCAAAACAACCTGAGAGGGGAAATGGAAATGAAGAAAGTAACTGCATACAAAGAAAAGGAAAAGAGTGAGGGAATTACTGGCCAGGATCGTCAGGAGACCTTTAAATCAAAAGGTAATTTAGAGCATGTACCCAAAGCTTCTAGACAGTTGGGAGGCATTACACCTAGCAAGACACTGCAGAGCAGCCTGCCTGCTGAGGAAATGAATAACATGGGTGACAGGGAAAATGGTGCAAATCAACTGAGCAGGTCTCTCCTGGGAAGCCAGGTCATCATGGATAGGCAGGAAGATTTCCAGAGCAAGTGGAAGTTCTGAAGGGATTTAAAAGCACTAGCAGCCTGTATAAAATATGATTGGGACGCTCTCTTTGTCTGAAACAGGAGGCACAGGGCTGGTTTAACAGGACAGGAGCAGGCATTTCCTCGACCTTTCCAAGCAGGTCCAAGGTGTAGATCCATCCTTATCACATGGAGGGAGTTATTTGAGCTGCAGCTCCAGCCTCAGAGCAGGAGGGCCGGGTCGAGCGGAGCAGCTGCCCTGAGCCCCGTCCCTTGGCTGGGCAGCGGTTGCTTTGTGCTCGGTGGAAGGACGGGCTTGGCTTCAATCCCGGAAAGCTGCGTGTGCTCCAGCCGTGCGGCCTCCCCGAGCGGAGCATCCGCGGCCGCGGGAGCTGTGCCGGCACCCAGCTCCGGTTCTCCCATCCCCACAGCCCGGCTGCTCTGCCGGGAGCCCGGCCTGCCTCTTCCTCCGGCGGTGGCTGGTACCGGGTGGTGTGACCTGCGTGCCATGGGCGTTGGAGAGGAGCCACAGCTCCCTCCCGCCCAGCCCCCTTCCTTCCCTTCTGGAGCAAGCCTGTGCGGGGCTGTGCTTGATGCCTCGGGAGCTTTGCTGCTCCTTTCACAAAGCTGCTCAGCCCCTGCTGGGCTGGCCAGACTTTCACACATTGGCTGTGACGGGAAGGCTGTTTAGAGCTGGATAGTGTTTATAAAACCGCAGAAATTACAGAAACTCAGTGTCCAGGAGCAGGGCTGAAGCTACCCTTTTACAAGACAAAAAAACTCCAAACCCAACAAAACCAGACATGACTCAGCCCTGAACTGGAAGCTGTGAGCTGTCGCCAGTGCATTGCTGTGCTCTGGCTAGCGACTCTTTTTGAGAGACAAGGTGTGTTAGCTCAAGCTCTGTGCATTACCAGCACAACTGCCGGTGGTTTGGAAGAGTTTTTTGGCTGTGATCCCACTGGTTCAGAACGGGGACAGGGCTTGCTTGCCTCTGCCTGCTAAAGGCAACGTGGACTTGTTCTGAGTCTGTATTGTGTCTCTCGTAATTACTGTTTGATTAAAGCATTTAAGATACGTTTGTCTTTTTAATTTGGCTCTAGAGTAGGGCAGGAGGCCCACTCCTAGTATACATAGTTTCCTTTAAGCCCAACCTGGCAAATTCTGACTACCTCTGAGACAGGCAGCATTATGAATCAGTCCTGAGTGCTTCTGCAGACAAGCACATTCCTGCAGCAGAGCTCCCCTAAAAAATCCAGAGGCAGATGGAAAAACAGCTAAGCAGTAATTAAATGTGGCTGTTCCTTAAGAAACAAGCCTGTAGTAGCAGCTCATCTGGGCCCCATAAGCCAGGTACAGGATACAACTTCACTACGCGCAGTCTGCAGTCACAGTGCACTGAATGTCAGCGAAAGTGTTTTCGTATTGTTGCAGTGTGTTAATGTGTGGATCATCAAATGTGGCTGGAAGTTCTGCTCAGCCTTCAGTGAGGATAGGCTTCTTCTTCACTGCTCTGAGCCTGGATGTTGCTCCTACCTGTAGGAGGGGTTAGACAAAGAACAATGGGCAACTGGTGCCTGTAAAACAAACCAAAAGGTTTGTAGTAATCGAGCGAACATTTGTGGGCTAACTGTAGCTTGATGTTGAATGATAATGATGCTGGCATCACATGTTAGTAGCTTACAAAATGAGACTAGCACAGTCAGAGCACTCATCACCCCAGCTAATCCACGCACTGGCTAACGCTTCTGAATGTGGCAGCGTTGGCTCAGCTCGGGGTTTGAAAAACTGAACAGTGCTAGTAGGCAGGTGATGGGAGGCGGGTGTGGCTGTCAGCACAACAATAGCAAAGCATTCCGTTCTTAGGCAGAAATCTCTCTGCCTCAGGCCGCCAGCCTCAGGCCTTAGGTTTTATGGCTGTGGGTATCTGATCTATCTGCTAGGAGGCCATGGGGATTAGGAGTGACATGAGCCAAGAAATGAGTTCTTTGTAAGAACTTGTACAGACTAAGATACTCTACGAGCTAAAAGCAGCACTGCTGTTTTTACTCAAGCCAGCTAGTAGCTTTATGGAACCAATAAGAAATTGCTAAGACGAGGTATTAGTATGTTTTGATTGCAGGAAATGGGGTGGAAACAGGACACAGGGTAGCAGTTAGGCTTGCACTAGTCCACTGTCTTAGCCTGCCAGGCTAAAGTGGTTTTGTTGGACTTAAAGACTCCTCAGAGGCAGGTAGCTGTTGAAGTCAGTGACCATCATTTTCCTCTTACAGTGGAAAGACACTGAAAGAAAGAATGCCTTCATTACAGTATTTGTTTATGCTCTTCAACCAGCAGGATGTGACAAAATAAAAGTAAAAAGAAGTATTTTCTGCTAGATTTACAGTTGCCAGCCAATTCAGAGAAGGTGTTCTCCATGGCAGGTGAGAAGTGTGTTGTAGTGGATGTCGGCAGGGAGGAACAAAGGCCAGATAATACCAAGTTAATGACAATAGGAACCTCTTCTGACAAAGCACCATGCACTGGACCAAATAGCAAAAGTCTCCAAATGATGCACCAGCAGTCAGCAAAGATGGATTTTAAACTGCTGAATGTTGTTTGGGGTTTTATTTTAAGGTAGCTCATCGTGATAGTTCTGGTTTATGTTTGTGAGGAACAAGATCGTTTTGGTGTTGCAAAAGTGCTGCCTTAGGAAGGATTTTTAGTAACTAGAAGAACACACCTACTTCTTAATAGGGATTTTTTAAACGTACATTTTGGACACTTGAGTGCCATGTTATCTGGTGCTGCTTAAAATATGTGTTCTGTATCTAAGCATAAATACCATAGGCTATGACAGTTGCCATAGCAACTAAGCATCTACTATTAAATAGCACCCACAGGCTGAAAAACCATGTGCAGTCTGTCAGTACACAAGGTATTCCTTTCTTTGCAGCCAGCTATGTACTACATATTCATCTTGGGAGCTAGTCTGTTTCAGATGAATGTGTTTGTGCTGGTCATGTGAAGATCTTCTCTCCCCCATCAGCTCTACCTTCCTTTGAAATAGCAAATACTGTAAGAACAAAATAGCCTGCAGTGGTTGCAAGCTGAAGAAGTTAATGAATAATTCCTTTTTCATATATTCTTTAACATACATTAGAGTGTGGTTTTCAAATCTTTTAGTCCAGATTTGAGCTTGCACTTTTGCTGTTCTGCATCTTTTGATATTACAGTGTTTCGCTCTTGAAACCAGCCTTTCAGAAGGCACCGTGCTGTTCCTAGAAGCCGTATCCTTGAAAATTACAATGCCAGTGGGAAACTAATTTCTCCAGTCATGGCAGACTGGAGAGTTATAATTCAAAAGCACAGTTAAAACGAACAAAACTTCTAGGAATATGTGGTCTAGTTATTAATTTTTAAGCTTGCCCTGAAGTTGATAAGCATTTGGACCATGAAATCCAAGGGGGAAAAGTAGAAAAATGAGAACACTGAGTTTCATATGCAATAGTAATTCTGGTGGTTGAGACTTCAGTAACAAGCTGTTGACAGCATTAGTAGTTTTACATTTTCCAAACTAGAAATGTGATTTTCTTTAGATCCATCATAAATAACAAGGAGAATAAAATTAGGCATCAGTAAGAGAAATATGCTGGTTATAGTAACAAATGCTTTATCTGCAAATTAAAATGACCCTCTGTGAGCCTTGAAGAGTAGAAGAAGGCTGTGATGGCTTATTGGAGTGTTTGGATTGTTTCCAAATTATGTTTGAGTCTGATGAATCAATAGGTTAAAAGGAAAATGTACTGTAGCCACAAATTATTGCTGATGTTGATTTGCTGGTGGCTTAGCAGAATTACATAGCCTATAAAAATATAAATTAGAGTAGGACAAAACCAATTATAGTTTAATAAGAGTATCAAAAAGTGAGGATAAGAAGTAGGTAAACTAAGGCATGAAAAGGCATATTAAAAATGTGATTTTTGTTTCCTAAGAGAATGATTGCTAACACCCCTGATTGTCTGTTTAAAGGGTTAACCCAATTAGAAGCATGACTATGAACACAGGTAACAGATTGTGAGCTGGTCTTGTTGTCTGCTCCAGTCCTGCATCTTGATGGAAATGACAGCTTTGACTTTTGTAGCAATAAAGGAATGTTAACTCCTGTCTCCTGGTGGTCTGCCAGTGGCCAGTGGTTTCCCAGCAATAATTTCAACACGTCTAGTATTAATGGAATAATAAATCTTTAATTCGTGTTACTTACAAATAGCACCAAATGCCAACAGACTTGGGATAAAATTGCTGGAGCTGCCATGAGCAGTGGTGCAGGATGATGTGGAGAGTGGTTTGCCAAGGCAGAGAGGAAAGTGGGGCTCATCAAAGAGTTGTTTAGAATTTGCTGGGTGTTTAGATACTGCATGGGGCTCAGCTGAATGCCTTAGATGGTCTGCCTGCCTCCTGCCACTTCCATCCTCTCCAGGGAATCATGGACAGATCCTGGCAAGTTCCACCATCCTCCATTTTTTTATTTTAATACAAGGGAATTGCCTCTTTCTCCCCATGATTCTCCTGTTTGTTTTCAGTTCTGGTTTGTTGTTGTTGTTTTTTTTTTTCCTTCTTGTTCTTCAGCCTGTTAGTAGCCATCCTTTGAAAAAGGTTGTGTGTTTCTGCCATATTTGGATAAATATTATAGCCTGATCTTGTGTCTGGCTCAACAGCTGATTGTATGGTGAGGATGAGCGCGCGCACACACACACACACACACGCACTCCTCTGTACACACTGTTCTACCTAACAGCAGCACAAAGTCTTACAAAGTTATGTTTACAGGATGTGAACTTCAGGGATATAAGAGGTACTAATGTTTTTTTCTTCTGCTGTGAAGTCCACCATGCCCAGCAGGAGAAATAGGGTAGAGTCTGGTGCCCTCTTGTGACTACCTTAAACTCCTGGAAAAACATCATCCTGTTACTTAAAAGCGGTCAGAACTTGAATTACACTGGAAAACACTAAGAAATTTATCCCCCCAAAAAGCTGGAAATATAGAAAGGGGGAATTAACCTCTCAGTGTTATGTCTGAGATGAAACTTCTGCATGGTCCAGAATAGAGGCAATAGACGCACAACTAATATTTGACTGATGGGTTGAATATTTCAATGATATGTTGCTTTCATAAAAGCTTTTCTTCATGCTATTCACCTAGATATGATACTGAAGGATGAGCAAGTCAGGGTTACACATTAATACTGCGCTACATCATGGAAGATTATGCCTAAGCTACATTTCTAAATCAAAAACTGCCCAAATTCTCCAAATTCCGGGGGTGTTGAAGTCATTATAATCTGAAACTATGGTCCCGCAAAAAAAGTTCAGATTCACATTTAATTTTCCACAGCCTTCAGAGAGGAGGAGGATGGCTATTTTCATGGCTTTGGTTTAATTTCACATTGATTTATTTGGAATGGGTTTCAGTATCTCAAGAGTTTAAAAAAATATAGATTATTTTCTGGGATTTTCCCTTGTGTAGTGTTACTTCTTATCTTGGAATTTGACTAAGAACTTGTTCTAGTATCTGAAACTGAGTGCTAGGAAGACAAAAAGAGAAATATTTAGTGTAATTTCCAGCTTCTCCCCTCTCATGAGCGGGGAATATTTCTGGTCAGAAAAGGGAATGACTCATCCTTTAACAAAGCAAGAAGGGTCCACTCAGCCTCTCATTAGGGAAAGCCCTGTGCTGAGTTATAAAATCACACACACACCTTTGAATTCTGCTTTTCTGTAAACTGAAGTGGCCCTCTGACCTTTAGTTTCCCATCAAACCTTTCTGACACTACAGTCTGCCTGTATCTGCTTCACACCACTGTGTACAGAGGAAGAGCCCCATTTGTCCTCTTCTTATTTCTCATGAAACTTCAGATTTGCTGTTGGCCTGTCTAGAATCTCCTGACTTTTGTTGGTGGGCCATTCCCACAAGTCAAGACAGCAATAAGTTGGTGATACTCCTGAGTTCCCTTGCTGTTTAATGTACACTTTTCTTCCCTTCTCCATATCACTCCATCCAGTCCTGAGTTTAGTTTGAGACTTGTACATTTGTCCCTTTTGGGACACAGCTGTACCTGCCTGTGATGCAGTGAAGTGCACCATTCCACTGACAGCATTATTTTAGGAAGGATTTGAACAAAAGAATTGGAGACAGTTAGAAACCATACATGCAGCTCAATGGAAAATTATAGGATTTTTTTATAATACCTTGTCATATGTCCTGTATCAAACACATTGCCTCATCACCTATAAATGTCAAACATACAAGAATAAAAACTACCTGTAGTGGGTATTGTGAGCCCCATCTTCTTGACTATATATAAGAAAGGCAACAATCCCCTGCCCCCAGTTAATCAAATAGGTAAGTAATAGTGCTGTTGTCTCAAATGTGTCAGGCTCACACTGTCAGAGACTCATCCCAGAAAACCGGTGCTAAGAAAGTGCTTCCCAACCCATGAAAGTAGTGACAGGAAGGGAAGATCTTGAGAGGCAGAGTCCACATGGATAGATCTCCAAGAACTAGGGATTTTAGAGATTATTGCTGGTGGCTTCCTGTGTACAGCAGTGCAATAGTGTTACTGATGTCTTCAGGCCTGTACCCAGACAGGTACTATAAGCCTTGCGAGTGCTTGGCCCTGAGTGTTTCCAGTCTGGAAATCAGATCTGCACATCAGTACCACTCTTGTTTTTTGAAAACAACAAGACACCTCCAAACACCAGAATATCACAGTGAGGAAAATCCCAGCAAAATCCCCAAGGGTCTAATGCCCATGTTACCAGAAGGAGACACAAAGTTAAAATGAAAGTCTGCATATTTTTTTCTCTGATGCCCCAGCATAAATAGAAGCAAATAAGGTACTTTGAATCTGATCCTGAAAGTGCTGACTAATTAGAATTTGTGCTTTAATACCTCTTCTTTGCCTCCACGCTGTTCACTGCTCCATTGCAATAAGCTCTGAATATGCATAGACACACCTGCTCATGCTTTCTAGTATCTCCTGCAAGGGTTTGTATTTTAAACTGAGGAGCCAGACAATGCTCAAGGGAAGAAATGTCACATTTTACAGATGGGGAACTGTGATACAGGCTGCTGCATTTCTAAGTAGCTTTCTGAACATGGATATTTGCATATTTGTTCAGAACATCTGCGACTTAAGGTTTACAAGGCTTTTCAGGACTTTGTATATCATACAACACCCTTTTTCCACAGTATCTCTCTTCTCTTTGATTCTTCATTGCTCTCAAGAAAATACTTCAAGACAGACCTTTGAACATAGAGGGGATGCTCTGTGATCATGGACTGAAATGTACAGGCCCTGTCACTGACTGAGGCTACCAAACAGGATGGATCATTTCATGGTGCACTGAGAGGTTGCTCTTGTAGACAATATTCATGTGGTGTTTTGTAAAATTTTTACCACACTTATCATCTCTCCTCAGCAGACTTCCTCTCTGTCTGAAAGGCTGTTTTTTTCTTCCTTACCTCTGAGCATTTCATACAGGATGGAGTAGGAGAGTTATCAGTGATCTGAATTACAAATGAGACATGCTGAGTTCAGAGCCCTACCCTTTCTTACCACCAGATCATGATGGCAGCTACCAACATCTATTACCAGGGTATTAGTATTAGTCCAGTTTGGGATAACAGATTTCTCTTTTTGTGCTTCACATTCTTGTCACTTTGAATCATGAGGCCATGCTGCATCCCTGCTGCAAACAGAAGCGCCCTCTCCTGTGCAAAGGTTCATTTTGCAGGGAAAAAGGGAGTGCAGTGCCGTGCAAACCGCCCCAGCAGGCACTGGAAGAGATGGAGAGGACTGGTAGGTATCACATCCTTTAGACACCGGTTGCAGAAGACATGCTGGTAGATCCAGCTTTGGGGATGCTGGCACCTGTATTCTTCTCTCCATGCCAAAGAGGTTAACAAATTATTGCATCTCTCTGATGCAGCCCCCCCTTATTTGCTACTGTTTGTGGTGGTTTGAAAATAAGACAGGCATTCCAAACTGTCAGGGAACTTTAGCATTGTTTCACTGTATGAGGAAGTTTCCTAAAAGACCTGTCCTACAGTGTGAGCTGTAGAATGACAATATCCTCACTAAGAAAAGCCATTAGGTTGTGAATATTTTTGAAAGCCTGGTTCTGAGTTAGATTTCATCACTCACTACCCAGCAAAAATATGACATTAGGTTGTACATGAGAGCAGTTACAAGATCACCAACTGCCGAAGAAATTTGTCACATGTAGAGAGTCTGAGTTCAATCTTACGGGGTTTTGCCAGCTTTGTAGCAAAATTGTAGCAATCGTCTTGAGGCAAAATTTAATACAGAACATGAAAGCATTTCTTAATCAGGAATAGAATTTTAGTTTAAAAAATTGCACTCTTCAGATATAACTTAAAATTGATGAATAAGCAAACAAATCACATATATCGTCTGCAAAAACTAGTTTGGCCAGCTCTAGTTCATAGCTAGAAATTATTCACTTCATGTTTTACAGTCATGCTTAAAATAATCAGCAATGAACTTATCTCCTGGGTACATTATAAATGTCTGAGACACATGTAAAAATAAGATACTGTTTTATTTATACAGTAGCCCACTCTTCTTTAAGTCAAATGATTGAAATTATACCCAAGTAAGTGCTGAGTATAAAAGTGAAATTTTCTAATCCCAGCCCCTTACACTAGTGAGCAGCTTACCTGCTCTGAGCCTTATGTGAGGAGACCTGGCCATCTAAAGACCAAATTGGGAGGCACAGCCTAGGTTATACTCTGTAACTTGTCTTACAGCTTGAGCTGAGGTGGGGAAGTTGGGAGCCAGGTTCAAATGGCTGTGTTGAGATCTGCAGATCTGATGCAGCAGGTGAACCTTTCTTCACAGCATGAAGCAGTCCCTGTGGGCTCACTGGTGGTGTCTCTGCAGGAGGAAAGGGTGGAAAGAGCCACATAATCAATCCACCCCTCAGATCTGCTCTGAACTGGGAAGTGCCCTTTGCTGTGTATCTCACATATGTTGCCAGTGCCGAGACCTTTTCCTTTGCCTGAGTGGCACAGTCAGATACTGTCTCACAAAACAGATCATGTGCTTGAATTATCAGATAACAAACAGTCACTGTATCTGATGGGATATTTTAACAGCGTGGAATGTTTCCTGATGCCCTCACTCAGCCATAAAGCTGCTTTTCTGTTTATCCAAAGAAGTCAGA